>JAUDYJ010000001.1:115774623-116274623 GCA_030761175.1 Masticophis lateralis
ATGCTGATATTTCTAAGTGTAGGTGACTTAAAGAGAAACATTTCTTTTAAAAGTACTGTGTGTGTGTGTGTGTGTGTGTGTGTGTACGCAAGCACATATGCCTTGAATCAGTCTTGAGTGCTATTGACTGCCTGGACAAATCTCAGCAACCCATGAGGTTAGAGTATTCATGTATACAGGTAGTCCTTGATTTACAACCATTCGTTTAGTGACCATTCAAAGTGACAAGGGCACTGACAAAAGTGACATGACCATTTTTCGCATTTACATCTGTTGTGGCATCGCCGTGGTCATGTGATCAAAATTCAAATGATCAAATTGGCAACTGGCATGTATTTATGATGGTTGCAGTGTCCCCGGGGTCATGTGATCACTTCTGCAACCTTCTGACAAGCAAAGTCCAAGGAGAAACCAGATTCACTTAACAACTGTGGCCAGAAAGCTTGTAAAATGAGGCGAAACTCGTTTAATAACTATCTTGATCAGCAGCTGAAATTTTAGGCTCAGTTGCGGTTGTAAGTCGAGGATTACTTATACTTCCTAGCAGCATGGGATTTTGGGTAGGTAGCAGTGGTGAAATCCAGATTTTTTTACTACTGGTTCTGTGGGTGTGGCTTGGTGGGCACATGGCTTGGTGGGCATGGCAGGGGAAGGATACTGCAAAATCTCCATTCCCACCCCACTCCAGGGGAAAGATACTGCAAAATCTCCATTCCCACCCCATTCCAGGGGAAAGATACTGCAAAATCTCCATTCCCACCCCATTCCAGGGAAAGGATATTCCAAAATCCCCATTCCCTCCCTACTCCTGGGGGAAGGATATTGCAAAATCTCCTTTCCCACCCCACTCTGGCACCCCACTCTGGCACTGCTGGCTGGGGTATTCTGGGAGTTGAAGTCCACCCATCTTCAAGCTTCCAAGGTTGAGAAACACTGTGCTAAAGGGAGTAAACACACAGAAATGTGTGCAAAGTTAGTGGAAGCCTGAAAGAAAACAAGCATAGGTCTCCTCTGTCTTTTTTTTTCCCAACCCCATTTACAGGCAGAACTAAAATTATTGGATATTAAAGGGCCTGCTATATTTCAAATGGACTCGGACAATTGATTGTGCAGAGATATTGAATCTCCTGCCCTCTGGATCTCACTTCTTGAACTCCATCCCAGAACAATTACAGTTACATAGACTCTGAGTTCGGTTGATCATATCAGTCTTTTTCTTTCTTAGCCAACCCCAAATTGATTCGATAACATTTGATTTGTAGCCCATCTAGGAGAGAAATTATGCAAAACGTTTACACCTAATTGGGACTTTGTCCCCACAAAGGGCTGACTTGTTACAGCAGTATTGTAGGAAAATAGAAGGCTGGTATGCACATGTGAGTTGTGTGTTTGTGACAGAGACAGAGAGCCATAATTATAGATTTCTTTTCTCAGTAACTCTGGAAATAGTGGTTGGCACTCCAGTTCATAGGGAAGAAGCTGTGAGCTATCGGCTGTTTGAACTTTGTTCCTCCCCAAAAAAGGCATCTTTTTGGAGCTTACTAGTTAAATTGTGGTCTGTCCTAAACTAAAGGAACACCCGAAAAGACTACCTACCAGGGGTGAAATCCAGCAGGTTCTGACAGGTTCTGGAGAACTGGTAGTGGAAATTTTGAATAGTTCAGAGAACCAGCAAATACCTTCAAGCTACCAAGGTTGAGAAACACTGCTTTAACAGGAGAAACTAATTGCTCTGGGATAACTTTTCATTCCCGAGTTGCCGATTTGCTCTGTGGATTCCCAAATGACATCATTATGCAGCTTTTACAATCAGAAAATACTGTAAATAGCAGAGATCAAACATAAATCTAAACAAAGCACATAAACTATTTATTTGGGGAGGGGAAGCTAAGAAGGATCCCAGTTTTTAGTAAAGGACATACTGTTTTTTTTTCCCAACCTCCCCAAAGAAGTTGGAAACCAACCTGTAATTGTCTCCAAGCCATTGGCCTTAAAATAGAGGAAACATATTGATATCACCCAGGGGTGAAATCCAGCAGGTTCTGACAGGTTCTGGAGAACCGGTAGCAGAAATTTTGAGCAGTTCAGAGAACCGGCAGTGGAAATTTTTAGTAGTACTGGCTGAGCCCCATACCCCGGTCGGCACCCCTGGTGCCGGGCCCGTGGCCGGCATAGATGGAAACCTCTGTGGCCCTTGGATCCCTGCCCGGTAGGCTTCAGCCCCTGAACTCCTATCATCCACTTGGGTGGGCATGGGGCGGAGGGCTCCGGAACTGGAACCTGTGCCACTGCCCCTGGATATCCCAGTCGTAGGGGGCACGGTAGACTGCAACTCCATTGTCTTGGGCCTTCCTGGTGGATCCCCCACTCTGAGCTTGGGGCTAGCTAGATGAAAACGTGAGCCGGACCCAGTTGATGAGCCCCGCCAGGCGGTGCTCTGTTCCGCCCCCCGCAGCCAGGGCTGCCATGCCTGGGCATCCTTGAAACTGGCCTCTCCAAAGTGCTCATGGAGTACGTCCATCATGGTTTGCCCGGGGCCGGTCAAATAACTCCACTCACTGTCCTCATCTTCCACCCAGCGGGCGCTGTTATCCTCTCAGGATCCCAGACAGAAGCACGGCGAAAAACCAGGACGAAGAATTCAGCTCTTTTTGCAACGTGGTTTATTCGTGCGTCAGCTCCGGGTAATCACTGTGACTTCGTTGAACGAAATAATAACAGCGCTACAGCTGGCAGGTGTGTCTGACTTAAATAGCCCGCACTTGGGTGCCTCACCCTCCCAGCCCTTATAAAGCACGCCCCCTTCCCTGCGATGTCATCAAGGGCGGTTCCGGCTATACTGGTCTTCTCGCCGGCAGAACAACACTGGGTGGGGGGGGGACCGCGCGGGTGCCCTGCGCTCGACGTTACGGTGCTTTCTGTACATCACCCGTCCGCCTACCACCCTGTGCCACCGCACCAGAATGCAGGTAAGGATGTCTCCGCCCCCAAAACGTGTGATACAAGTCACTCTGTTGTCGATGCCGTAGTCAGCTCGACAGTAGGACTTTAGAGGTAGTGACTGGTACTTCAAAAAGATATTGAAACTTACTGATAACCAGTGCAGTGGCTTTAGTATGGATGTTGTTCTACATAGATGGGAAGTGGCATATGGGTTTTGTGGCCAGGCTGCTAGTGTTGTCTTAGCATGAGTCAACAGAAAGAGAGATGAAGGAAGGGCAGAAGAGGCTGAGGTATGGGTGCAGCTGTGCTGTCACATGAGATGACCTGGCTGCTAGCCAGAGCTGTTGTAGGGAGTGGTAGATGTAGTTCTCTTTTGGTCCAGCCTGGTTTATAGATCCTGGGGGCTTCAGTCTGGAGGGGAGCAGCTGGGGAACATGAAGGGAAATCATTGCCCGCATTCTTCTGAAACAATCCGAGACTGGGAAGGGCTGGGCAGAAGACCCAGAGGGAAGTGCATTACTACACCAATGGTTTGTAAACCGAGGGTAATATTTGGACAATAATTTGGGCATATGCAAATAATTTGTAATTGCTTATTTGTGAGTCAAAGATTCAGTTTCCGATTGCTGCTGAGATGCTTGTGTAAAATTGGAGTTTGGAGGGTTTTTTTAAAAAGGGAATTAGTAATTACATTATGTAAGACTGGGAAAAGGGGTAATTGAGTCAAACAGTTTAAGATGCAGAGGGACAGCTGATGAGGTCTGGAAAACCATGAAAAAAGGCTGTGCGCACTCCAATGTAAGCCAATTCTCTCCCCCCCTCACCCTTTGAGGGAGAGGGAGGAGGTAAAAAGGGAGGGAAATTGGTAGCTATGGAACAGAGCAGGTGGTTGCTAGCAAATAATTCTGGGAAAAAGCTAGAAAAAGTTAAGGCCTGGAAAGTTTGGAAACTCTGCTGTAAATAGTTCTGCTTTTTCACAAATTTTTGTAAATCGTTGTATATAATGTACAAGATGACTACAATGTGTCTGACTGTCTTTCTCTCTCTCTCCCTTTCCTCCATTCCTGAGTCAGAAATTCTGGGAATCTGAATACATAACTGGGTAGCACATTCCTGTTCGAATGTGAATTTATATTTTAAAAAATCCAAATAACAACTAAACCATCGAGGGGGAGGGGGAGGCATACTGGAACCTGTGCTGAGAAACTGACTTGGTGACAATTGCTGTTTAAATTGCTGCAAAATGTCAAAGAGATGGTTTTGGTCTGCAAAGATTTTGGCACAAGGAGTTGAGTTAATTATCAGTGTTATCATTACGTGAATACAGAATACATTAATTTAATTGAACTTGAAGGCCAGGCTAACAACTATTTGGCTTCAGTAAACTATATACAAACAGGATTATGCATGAAGATTTCATTGCTTTGCTTGATAGATCATCCTATATACATCCATCCACTGGGGCTGTGTTTGCCAACATTCATTACGAATTCCCCTTTTCTCTTTTTCTACCTTTCAGAGAACTGTTTAACGATGTCCCCAAAAAACTAGGAAGTCAGCTTCTTCAGTTTATTATATATATAAAAAATCTATCTGGTAATGAGAAGCTTGCTGAATGTATTCTGCAGGAATATTTCAAGGACACAGCATTTTCACACGTTCATAGCGGATATTTTCAGAACTTCTTTAGCAACAGATAATACAGCCAGTCTGTTCATGAAATGAGTTGGGGGCAGAAAAAAACAAAGTGTGAAAATAGCCGCCATTCCCTTGGAAATATTGCTGTGGAACAGGTTAGCTCAGGGAACGTATCCAAAAGTATGTCAGTTCCTTTGCTGCAAAGGGATGTCCTCTGCTTCCTATTATTGGCTTACCCTTCAGATCTCTATTTATTTCTCACTATTTATCGTTATAATTGACTTGGGAGGAATTGGTGTATGTGCATCACAGGTATTTTAAGCAATTAATGTTAGCTGTCATTTAAGAAGATATGATGTAAAGTAGAAGGTATGGAGACTGTGTAGTAATACTAGATGTATTGTACAATGTTTACCCTGGAATGAAAAATATGATTTTTCAGATATTTATTTTGCAGTATTCAATACTGCAGTGTTCAGTGTCCTCACTATGGCCATCCTGAACAGATATCATGGGATATCAGGATTCAGGATATCAGATTCAGGATGATCTGCCCATCTTTGGTTTAGTTGATGAATATGCTTCATTATTATATTTGGACTGATGTCATAAGAAGAGGAAGGAATATTAGGCAAGTTTGCCACCTTGAGCTGTTTATAAAAATAATAAAGGCAGGATGTAAATAAATAAAATATCATCACTGAATATTTTTGGTGATGATGGTTACATGCCGTCAAGTGACCACGTAGATTTTCATGATGGAGAAATAGTCCTTTAATGTTTCTTATGGTGTGCTTATTGCGATTCTAACTGAGTATATCTATTTTGATTTATATATAGATCCATAGTTGCAACCCAAACCAGCAATATCTGGTTTGGGTTGCAACCGTGGACTAAAGATTAATTTTTAGAATAGACACCATAGTTATCCTCTTCTCTTTCTTACCACTTTTCGCAGCATTACAGGGTTTTCCAGAGAACTAGGTCTTTGCATAATGTGTCCAGAGTAGGATCATTTGAGCCTGATAGGAGGATCAATGTATATTTTAAGATGAGACTTTTCTCTTCCCTTCTGAGAAGGGTACAAAAAGAACCCAGTCTTTTAATAAGGCCCATTTGGATCCGAATCTGACTCTGAGGCCCCTAAATTCCAAAAAGATCAGGGCATTTCCTGAAATGTATATCATTCATATGTTTTGTGCCCTGAAAAAAGATGCTTCAATTCAAATCTTTATTGACAGTGCACAACATAATATACAATGAGATTGGTTGAGCTCCCCCAGTGATACAACTCACACAGTGAAGTTGTATCACACAATACAACTCACAGTGAAGACAGAAAATCCCTAACCCAATAAATCATATTAACAAAACACCCAGTCCTATTACACCAGCTTGAATGAGGATATGGCAATTCCTTTTAGTTACTAGTATAGCTGTGTTTTGACAGTTGCTTGAATGTGACTCTCATTATGTAGAAACTTGTAAATACAGGCATCTAATATAGCGAACCATCTATAATTGTCTCCTTCATTAAGATATGAAAAAAGGGAGAGATCAAATAGATTATCTATAACACTTTGTTCTAGTTATCCTAATGCTCAGAGTTTGTCGATGACTTCTTCTATATAAAGAAAACACAACAATTGACCGGGCTCTTCTTATTGCATCAGTCGTACCAATATGTGCACATGTTCAGCTGTATTATCTCAATTTTATCAAAAACTGTAACAGAAATTCATTTTTTTTTTGCTTTAAATTCCCCCCCCCCCCGATCATTAAGCAATGCTTCCCCATTATATTTAACATTGAAATAAACATGTGTCTTTACTTGGAAGCAAATGCTAAGAACTTGGAACTTATGCAAATTATGCCTTATAATTTGCTGTTGGTAAGGGTTTAGAGACAAAAAGAGGAATAAGCTCATTGGTGCAAAGAAATCTTTCTTTTAAAGCCCTGAGTACATTCTTATGCAGCATAGTGAACTGAGCAATAGCACCTAGAATAATATATACCGCTCCATAGTGCTTTACAGAATTCTCTGATAGGTTTACAAATGTCAGTAAATTGTCCCCAACCATCATTTTACCAGCCTCGGAACGATGGAAGGCTGAGTCAACCTTGAGCCAATTAGGATTGAACTCCTGGCAGTGGGCGGAGTTAGCCTGCAATACTGCATTCTAATCACTATGCCACCACAGCTCTTGAGAATGAAGGTTCGTTCTCTGTGTTTGTGGGCTGATTTCCGAACGTTTCATTACTAGATTAGGTAACATCTTCAGCAGAGTTTTGGGGATGTCATCCATACCTGACCTACTGACAATACAAAGCTTTATGAACAGAAGAATATTGACACTGACATACCCTATACTCTGCTGAAGATGTTACTTAGCCTGGTAATGAAATGTTTGGAAATCAACCCACAATCTCTGAGAACGAACCTTCACCTTCATCCTATACCCAAGCTACAGATGTTCACCACTATTGCAAACCACAGTTCTTGTCTATCATGAGCTTTGATCCACCACTGTGATGTACTAGACTGAAAGGTAAGGTGATGCTTGAGACACTTTACTTCATATCCTTACTCCTTGAATACTTTGAGTGTATTAGTATTGGAGGCTTCAATTCATAATGAGTGACCTCAAACTGCCTCCAAGCTTACTTATGAGAACAACAGGCAATGGGAGGGACATGTATAATGTTTAATGCTTGCAGCAAATGGTAAGGCTATAAATGTAATTACTAAGAATAGGGTTTAGAGTTGGTTAGGTGGCACAATCTGCTGTGACCTAATTGTGTTTCTTATGTCTAATCAACTAGAGCTGAAGAAAAAAAGGTTTCTTTTGAATTGTGGCGCAGGAGAAAATTGTTGCAAATACCATGGACTGCCAGAAGTAGGAACAATTTAGCATTAGGTAAAGCTTTCAACCTGCACTATAACATGAAATAAGAGCCACTGGAGAAAACCCCAGTGCTTGGAAAAATCAAAGGCAACTGAAACAGCTGTGGACAGAAGGATGAATTGGTTAGATAAAATCACAGATGACACAAACAGGAATTTACAAAAACTAAACAAAAGGTTGCTTGTTACTGGCAGGCAAACTTGTGAAACGATGTCCATTCAGTAATTAAAAGTAAAAATAATTGAAAAAAGAAAGAACAATGATAACTCAGTCATAGCATGAGAAGCACCTCATGGCCTTGGCTGAGCTTGAGAAAAACTAAAAATAGGGCTTGCACTGCACTTGGGTCGAAGTGTCTATCAAATACTGTAATAATAAGAAAATCTCTCTATCTCTATCCCAGAAGAAAACAACAGTTCTCATCACATTGTTGTCAAAACAGTGCACAATTCATAGATGTATCCACACAAAAATGTATATACCATTAAAACTCTCAGGGTTCTCTGTTCATAACTTTCAGCTACATGAAAAGGTGCATCATACTGCAATGTTTTTGGAATCAACATACATCAAACCTGCTAACTTAAAGAATGTGTACAAAATCCAGGACCCATGACTCCCATAGAATTGAAATGTCAAGGATCTTCAGACCAGTTGTATTTGCAAAGTTGTGGTTACTGCAGTGATGCCACAGTCAGTTGCAGACACATGAATCTGATTTCTGACACTCCTCTTCCGATACTAGCTTCTCACAAGCAAATGCAATGGGGAAACCAGCAGGAAATCAAAAGTCACTCCCACTTCTACTGTTTTTGTGCCCACCCAGGCACGTTCTGTTTATCTCTGTAGATAAGTAAATATTTACAAAGTTTGACCTGAAAGGTCATAGGTTGTCTAGTAGTATACAGAGTATGTAGAGCAGTGGTGAAATCCAAATTTTTTTACTACTGGTTCTGTGGGTATGGCTTGGTGGGTGTGGCGTGGCTTGGGCATGGCTTGGTGGGTGTGGCAAGGGAAGGATACTGCAAAATCCCCATTCCCTCCCCAGTCCTGGGGGAAGGATATTGCAAAATCTCCATTCCCACCCCACTCTGGGGCCAGCCAGAGGTGGTATTTGCCGATTCTCTGAATTGCTCAAACTTTCTGCTACCGGTTTTCCAGAACCTGTCAGAACCTGCTGGATTTCACCCCTGATATAGAGTATGCAATAAGAACTTGACTCAAAGGAAGCTTTATATTTATATAGCAAGTCAAAATAATCTGATGTAAAGTTGGATATATTTATATATTTAGAATTAGAAAAGTATTCATTTAACTTTATTAAACATTCGATTGACAATAATTTGTAATATCCCTGGCTTTCCAACCATGTAATGTCTATGCTTTAAATGCAGGTATCTGACTAGATGCATAATCTTTTTTTTGTTTTATATCTTTTTATTAATACAATGTATGTTTTAAAAGTATTGGGTTTTTCTCCTTTGTTGGAAAAAATCCTCAAACTTTTAAAGGTATTTTTAAAAAAAATGTTAGTACCAGCAATCATCTATCTGGAAGCTCTCCAAGATATATCATCATCTACTATTCCTTTGTTTCCAATTGTTTCTTGTAAGAGAGTAAGAGCTTAGAAGAAGTAGTTTCCCTGAGATACCGAACTGTGCAATCTCTATATCAAAAATTCTATATTCAGCTTCAAACTAAGTTTCCAGACATGTTGCAAAGAACAAAATAAAGACACGAAATATAAAAAAATACTGTAATATATCAATTCAGGAACAACTCTATTAAAAAAATAAATCTTGAGGAAATAATATCAGTACTTATTTTATGTGAAGTGCAACTCTATCCAGAACAGGCTCATGTCCTATTTTTGGACTGGTATACCTTTTTTTTTTAATCAACAGCATTTGTTTGGATTTGTTTTTAATTTTAGGCTGCTCACTTTTAAGCAGTTTTCATTTCTTCCAAGCACTAATTCAAAACCAAACAACATCTTTAAACTATGTCAGAAAGGAGATCTTGAAATAGCACCTCTTTTAACTAACCCATTTTATGAAACGACAGAAGCTTTTGTGGGCTGCAGCTCACTTCATCAGATGCATAGATGAGTGGCTAGAGATTGATGAATTTAAAATGGGTTAAAGGGGGGAGAGAGGGGAAAGGGCGGACAAAATAAGTTGGTTGTATAGTTGTAGGTTACATGTGAGACACATTACAACTACCTTATCAATTAACACTTGTAATATGTTAAAACCCCAGTATGCTTGTGGAAACCTTCCGAGATTGCCTGAAACCTTTTGAAATGTTTGAGTTCAATTATCTGCTCAGTGGCCCAGTTCAAGTTCTTTTCTAAAACTGTCACTTTGAGGTCTGTTATGGAGAGTGCTGTGTGGCTGATATGCTCTGGTATGATTTTGCCTTCTTTTGAATCCTGATTTCAAACTATGTCTGGAACGAGCTTCCCCCTGGAGATATGGAGGATCCCGGACCTGCACACCTTCCGTTGCGCGCTCAAGACTCACATATTCGGCCTGACCTAAGTCTTTCCCCCTTTTAAATGGGAATTTTAATTTGTTTTAAATTATTGGGGTTTTAAATTTTCAGCCAAATAATTTAATTCGTTTTAGTCTATTTTAAATTTTGTATTTATATGTTTTATTTTATGGCTGTACACCACCCTGAGTCCTTCGGGAGTAGGGCGGTATATAAATTCAATAAAATCTAAAATCTAAAATCTAGTGAGCAGTTTCTCACATTTGCCCTATATTGAAACCAGAGGGGCATTGCTGGTGGTTATATCACACTGGAAGAAGAGCATGTGAAGGTGTACTTGTTGGGGCTTGTGATAGTGCTGTTGCTGTAGGTGAGGGGGTGAAATATTTATGGAGAGTCTCAGTCATCCAGTTCATGGTTGTTCCAAAAGGTGTGTTTTGCTTCTCATCCAGGAAGCTTCTT
The DNA here is from genome assembly GCA_030761175.1 of Masticophis lateralis. Classification (NCBI taxonomy): domain Eukaryota; kingdom Metazoa; phylum Chordata; class Lepidosauria; order Squamata; family Colubridae; genus Masticophis; species Masticophis lateralis. The sequence continues at coordinate 115,785,066 of JAUDYJ010000001.1, forward strand.
CGGTTCTTTTGAAAAAGCATTTCTGGGACATGAGGGGGCAAAGTTGACATCTGTTTTTCTTGCAGGGTCTTATTCCTCTCTTGGCATCATTGTCCTACTAGTTTTAAGTACTATACATTAAAAACAGCATGAATCCTAGGCAGGGTGGGTTCTACTTACCTTTACTACAGGTTTGCAATGGGATTGTGTGCGCTCTCACGCGCACCTTGCTTCTGCTCATGCACAGATCACCGATGATGACATCTGGGGCGGTGGGCAGGGCTTCCCAACGGTTTTACTACCGGTTCTTGCGAACCAGTCCGAACTGGAGGCAACCCACCACTGATCCTAGAGGACAGTTTTGACCAAAGGGCAAAGGTAAGCAGGAGACCCTAGCATCATTTTTTGAAACCTATCTGCAAAAATGGAGGGAGACCACCATAAAATGGTCCTTCAGGCATCTTCCCAACAGGATGCAACACTCAACAGCTTTTGATAAGTCAACAGCCAACAATAATAACTTCTCCATTGCCATCTTCTGATGAAGATAATATACTAAAGTAAGCACTTTCTATCACAAACTAGAATATTTATGCACATGTTCTATAGTTAATATACAATGTTCTGTATACTACACTGTATATATTGAAGCCCTATCTTTTAATCATGTGCTTCTGCAAATCCCTTCTTAATATCAGTATTTGCTATCAATCCATACATTATGTGACACTAGGTATTCATTCCGGAGTTGTGATTCATTAGTGCATCAAACTGAGCAATCATTTTTATCACATTTGGGAAATAATTTAATTGTTGGACTGAATTTTGCCTACAGGTTAGATTTATGGGGTATTCTTCCTTATTCGTCTCCTTCCTTCTTAGCCATCTAAGAAGCCAGTAGTTCTTTATCATTTTTTAAAATAAATGAAAATGTAATTCTTGATGACGGCGCTCAACAGAACTCAGTTGGGTCCATCAGAAAAGATATCAATCATTCTACCACTTGGGTATAGTAAGCCTATTAGCAGAGATTTCAGGCTTTATATTTTAAGAGTGCATTTGAAAAAAAGGCTATTAAAATAATTGATGGGTACTGTAGAAACATTCACCTCTGGATTCAAATCTGGGTGGATACAAAAAAAAAAAAAAAGGGAAACTTTCCAAATGAGGATAACAGTGCACAATTAAAGTATTCTGAATTGGATCAATACCATTTAAACTTATTTTTAGAATGTATTCATTCAGCTGCAGAAGCCAAGATGCAAAGTGTTGCTCCAACACTGGAAATTTTTAAGAAGTTGGATAAACATTTGTCTGAAGTGGTGTAGGGTTTCCTGCCTGGGCAGGGGGTTGGACGAGAAGACCTCCAAGGTCCCTTCCAGTTCTATTCTATTCTATTCTATTCTATTCTATTCTATTCTATTCTATTCTATTCTATTCTATTCTATTCTATTCTATTCTATTCTATTCTATTCTATTCTATTCAATTCTATTCTATTCTATTCTATTCTATTCTATGGGCTACTCTCCCTTTCTTTTTTATTAAACTGATTGTTATTAATGTTTTTTTTAAATCTATCTATTAGATTATTGTATAGTAGCATTATTGAAATGTAGAAGAAAACTATTTCTTAAAATTAGTTCTTCTATATTTCTCTCTCTCATATTCTTAAGAGAATTTTGTTCATATACCAAATTGGTATCCCTGGTTCTCCAATAGTTTTTATTATCTAGTACTGTTCTTTTTTCCTCTGAATATGTGGAACAGCTTTTTTTAGCACTGGAAAACAGAGAATCAAATTATGGATGGAAGCATCACAGATCTCTGCAATATGACTGGGCAGCACTTTATACACTTAAGTTATTTTATACTGAAACTTTTTTCAGGTTCAACTGAAGGACCTATGCTGGCAGATTCAATTACATACAATAATACAGAAGATTAAATTTTTTTTTTTGAAAAAACATGTTCTGTTTTCTTTAATTTGTTATATTATTGTATGCAATTGAATCCAAAATGTTCCGATTTTTTTACCTGTCTACCTAACATAATAAAATGCCCCTTCTTCTTGGTTACATTCTCAGCATAGGTTTGAAGAACCTTTATACTTTCTAGATCAGGGGTCCCCAACCCCGGTCCATGGACCAACAGCGATCCATGGCATTCCAGAAACCGGTCCACACAAACAAGTGAAACCCCATCCATGGGATGCAGGCATCACATGAAACCACGGATAGGAGTTGAAAACAAAAACACTCACAGAGCCTTAGCAGTCCAAACCAAGGACTCAAAGTAACACTCAAAATAAAACATCTAACTGAGGAGGGAGTTTGGCAACAAATGTTTGAGGTTTGTTCTCTCCTTCTTCCACCTAGAAACTCAATAAGCTTTGCATCCTAGATTGTAGGAATATGGTCAACTTCTTACTTGTGTAGTCCCTGCCCCATCCCCCACCCCCACTTTTCTTCCTCAAAGGAAGACTTTCCAACTTGAGGAAGCAATTCTCTTCTCTCCCCAGGTAATAGGCTGAGTTCAAGTCAGGCCCCATAGAAAGGTGGGGTAGTTTGTTCATACAAGCCTCATAAGAGTCATCCAGCAGGTGTTTCTCTGCAGGTTTCTCTTAATTGTCCTCCAGCATCTGCCCTCAATCTTTTTCTCCATCGAATACATCTGCCCTTTCTTCATTGCAGCTTTTTTTTTTTTTGCTCAGCAGGCACCACAGACATTCATATTCTGCTCTGTGGCTTTTTTTACAAGGAGGCTGATGTCTTCTGTTCACCACACACAGGATAATATTTCTGCACAGCAGTAAGAGCCATGGTTCAAAAGTCACAAGAATGATTTAACTCTTCCCTTTGGAATGAAATAACTCTTCTTTGTTGTCTTGGTTTGTGATGAGTTAAACCAACAAGCACAGTGACGGGTCCCGGCTTTGCTCAATTTAAAGTACAGCTCCTTTTTTTTAAAAAAAGGAAAGGAAAGAAGGAAGATCCTGCTGTGCAGAAATATTGCTCAGTGTCTTAGGTCAGGGCTGAGCAAATATTTTATGCTGAGAGGAGGAGGATTTTTTTTTTAAACAACAAAACGAAACAAATTCCAATAATGTCAAATGACATGACCAGTGGGTTGCATTATTCTTTTTACTTTGCATTTTCAGGATTTTCATTCTTTTGTTTGCTTCATGTAATTTTATATTTAAAGCTGGGGTGTCAAACTCAAAGCCCGGGGCCGGATCTGGCCCACGGGGTGCTTAGATCTGGCCCATGGGGCTGACTTGGAAACAGTGAAGGACTGGCCCGCAGTGCTTACGCCAGCAAAAATGGGGCTTGGGAGGGCTGTTTTTGCTGGCAGAGGGTTGCACGAGGCTGTCACAGGCGAAAATGTAGCTCGGGAGCCAGTTTTCACTGGCAGAGTGCTCAGGCTACCACAGGCACTCCTGACACAAAGTGAAGTTGAGCTGGCCACTCCCACCCCGACCCCTCAAGCTCAAACACAACCCTGATGTGGCCCTCAATGAAATTGAGTTTGACACCCCTGATCTAGAGGATTAGCACACCTTAATTTCTTACAAGAAAATTGCACTACCGATTGTAAGTGATTGAATTTCTCTTAATCTCTGAATTTCTGCTGTGCAAATAAAACCTTTGTGGATTGTTCTTTAATGTATTAAAATATACTAAAATGTTTAATTTATTCCTGTTACGGCCAGCTGGTGGCCATGTGACAAAGATGCACAGCTGATTGGTCCGCAGGCATGGCAACTAACTGGCAGGATATCGAACATGCCTATTGGCCAAGATGCTGACAGCTCCACTATAAAAGAGCTGTCAGCGCTGAGGAAATTGCTCGCTCTCCATTGTTAGTAATACTGAGCGAGTTATGGTTAGATGTTACTGTTAGCCAATAAAAGAGCTGTTAATTATTAACCTGCCTCGCCTCCGTCATTGTTGTTCTAAGTATACAATAATTCCTATGTTGAATGATCCTTCCTAATGATACTTTAGTGCTAGTCGGAAATTTCCAACTAGCACAACAGTGAGATAAACATACTGGAATAGCCACATGAACTATCACTTTTCTTTCCTTTTCAGTTTTGCTCCACAGATGTTACAGAGAAACATAATACTGATGCTCAAACTGTCCTCCGCAGACCTCTGGGGGGCCAGGATGATCAGCGAAGGCTTGAATAAATGTTTATGATTCAAATTTTGAGTTAAGTCTTAGGGGCCACATAAGGTATTTAAAGGGGGTCCATGGTGAAGAAAAGGTTGAGAACCACCATTATAGAGAAACCATTATGTCAGAATCTGCATAAAATTAGAACTAAAGAACAACATTGAGCCTTCATTATGTGCTATAGTTACTTTTTTGCTTTAAGAAGCTTGGTGGGTGAATGTATATGTGTACATGTGTGCATGTGTTTACACATATGTATACATATACACACACACATATCAACATCTATATCATCTATATATCATTTATATTTACATCTACATCTATAACCCTGCTGACACATTAAGATAATCATTCTATGCATTGTACTTTAACTAACATTATAGGGATAGGTGAACTCCTGTTAAATTTCATTTATACCTAGTTCTTCTGTGAGAGACATGTATGGTAAATATTTGGGACACCCACACTGTCAATTAACACTGTAGCTTGGTGCAAGTAAAATGAGCTTCCTACTCAGTCAAGATTCACTATATTTAGCTCTGTGCTAAGACAATTTGAATAATTGGTTTCTTAAGAGCATCTCCATGTTGGAACTGTTTCCTGGGTTGGATGTGGATTTCTGTGCAGAACTTACCAAAACAGAATCTGTTGAGACACAAAATTGTAGCATTTTGCTGAACTAGCATCTATATTTCTCTGGTTAAAATCCTTTGCTTGTAAGACATTTAAAAAAAAAATAAAATCAAATTCTTTTTAAAGTTGTCTATATACCATTGCAGCAATGATATTTGTGTCTTTGGTGCTTTGCAATAACAATTCTGGTTGCTTACCCTGTTTTTATCCTAACTTTTCATCCATTGTAAGAAATACAGGGAGTAAATCCACTTGGGTTCCCTTTAAAAAAGGCTGTTGTGTAATTTTCCATTTCAATCAAAACTTTTTACTAAAATGTGTGGCTAATTGGACATCACCACCAAAAAATGAAAACATGTGCCAAGTTATTTATATTCTGACCAAAACAATGTAGAAAGATTAACATTAGTTTAATGGAATTTAATGCTACTGATAAGGTAGCCTTTGTCATGACTTGATAATTTGCTAAAATGGAGATCACAGAACATTTGAAAAAGATTTAACAAGTTCTAAGTCTATATTTGGTTTCCAGCGTTTTCAAAGACTTTCAAAGAAACTTTAGTTGATTTTAAAATATACAAAACAAAAAAAAAGTGATTTGCTTTGTCTGAAAATAGTTTGGAGCTTGCTTTCATTCCACCTGCAAAAGAAATTCAGAGGTTTATTCTCTATAATTAGGTCACTGGCTCCATTCCCCCAGTTGTATTGTTCTAATTGTTCTCTGGCTTTTATTGTTGCTGTGAGATGCCCAGAGTTGTGCTCTTAAGATGGGGAGGCATAACAATATTTTAAATAAATTTCTTGAATTAATCAAATTTATTCTCATACTAGTAGAGTGAAGGATCAAAAAAATAACATAAGAGAAACCCAGGAGTTTAGAAACCCAAATATTCGTTTTATCCCATTTTTTAATGAATAGTTTTAAACAGGGTTTTATAAAGCTTTAATTAGCTGCTTAGCATCCAGATAAAATAGCTTAGCTCTAACTAATGAAAAGACAAATGCCATTTCTGTTTATATCCATGGTAATCGAATCATTCTAATAATACAAAATGCTTAAATTCACTTTAGTATTTCAGATTAATACTTATTACTGAATGTACTAGATAATTGCTTGTAGAATAAATTTGTAACAAAATTCCATTTCTAATAACTAGCAGCTCAAAAAAATTTTTTTCAATCATATAAAATGTTTCAAAAACATATGTAAAAAGCAGAGTTGTGGAAATTCAGTATGCTTTGCATAATAAATTTTATGTAACACTCTTCAAAATGAATCATCTATATAGTTTTGTTAGGAACAAGCCCTGTTTGAATTGCATTAGTAATTATAGCTAATAAATGTGGTTAACTATTTGGTGTAAGTGCAGTATTTTGTTTTATTGTGATTTAGCAATGTAATAGAAATATATAATATCACTTGTTGGGTGTCTTTATTTAGTTTAGGGATTATTACCAATTAACTTTGCTTCCATGAATTCCTTTAATATCCTATAAGTATTTAATATGGATTTAACTAACAAGTTATAATATGCAGAACTAAGCCTTAGAGATTTTTTTCAGTTTTTAATTTTGTTCTTACACTGTTTATGGATGGATAAAGGAAAAGATGTAGCAGGACTTGGAGGAAAAATATAATTTTTAAAAACCTTTTAAAAATATTTATTTTCAGAGACTGTTCAAATATGCAACCTTTGACTGTTGTTTGAAATCCATTTTTTTTTAAAAAATAAATTGGATCTCCATTTAATATGGATATATATTTTGGGTCCAAATTTACTAAAAAGATGTGATTCAAATTCTGCTCCTTGCAGACTCTTAATGAAACATCAGGAGCCAAGTACAAAACAAATATTTGTCATATTGGGCGCATTTTAGCTTCATCTGCATTTATAGTTACAATTATCTTTTGCAAAATGCTTACTCCTAAGCAAACTAAATAAGATCCCCCATTGCTTGGCACAATAGATGATTCGCAATACATGGTAGCAGAAAGGCATTTTGCTGAGGATTTTTCTTTTTGACAGGAAGGAGAGGACAAATTAGGGAAAGAAAATCACTGTCCCCAAAGACCTTGTCTTTTAGGTGTCTTTTCTGTTTCCCAAATGATGACAGTGTACAAAGGTTTCCTTCACTGGAAATTAATTAATTTGATTAATTAAAATGGACTAATATTTTAGTCGAAGCTCTTTTGTGTTATCACCACAGAACAGATTCTGAAAGAGGAACTTCCAGCCTTTCTGCAGGTATAAAGGTTTATCAATAGCCCACTATAACATTAAACAGTGACGGTGACCTACTTAGAAGGCACAAAATGTCTAAGATCGGTACATATATTTCTGGTTCTAAGAAGAGAGCTGGAAGAAAAGGGGCTGCTCTCTGCTTGCTACAGCAATATAGATTATTTCATTTGATTATAGAATCGGTTTAGTGAGCAGTCCCTAGAGAGGTGCATTTGAATTAAATATGGTAGAATTTTTTAAAGTTTTCTTCCCAAAGCAAATCTTTAGCAGAAAGTTGGAAGTGCACAGAATGAATTTGTGCTATTTATTTAGTTAGTTAGTTAGTTATTTGTCAAGAACGTATTAAGTAATTAATATAATTATAAGCATGAATCGAATACATAAAATAGATACAAGAAGAGAAAACATTAGGACAGAGATGGTAAGGCATGCTGGTGCTCTTATGCACGCCCCTTACAGATCTCTTAGAAATGGGGTGAGGTCAACAGTAGACAGTCTTAGATTAAAATTTGAGGGGTTTTGGGATGAAACCACAGAATCAGGTAGTGCATTCCAGGCACTGACCACTCTGTTGTCATATTTTCTGCAATCGAGTTTGGAGCAGTTCACTTTAAGTTTGAATCTATTGTGTGCTTCTGTATTCTTGTAGTTCAAGCTGAAGGAGCCATTGACAAGTAGGACATTGTAGCAGATAATTTTATGAGCCACGCTTAAGTCATACTGAAGACGGTGTAGTTCTAAGTTTTCTAGGCCCAGAATTTCAAGTTTGGTGACATAAGGTATTTTGTTGTTTAGAAGTCGCCATTCTAAAGTATAAGCTCAACTTTGCAAAGGCTGGAGAAATGTCCTATTTATATCGGAGGACTTTCCATTTTGGAGCACAGCAATAGTTGTTCCTTTTCACTGAAATCTGTTGATGCTCTTAACCAATCTCTCAATCAATCTACATTACATGACCGTGAAGGATAGGTTAGCACATAGATGTTGGCTTTTTGTGTAAAATATTGATTTGCAGCCATCCAGCTGCAATGTTGAGCCAAAGTAAGAGTGTCGACTTTGGACTTGAGAGATCCAGATCCATAGAGATCTATGAGTCAGAAAGAAAACTCTCTTGCAGATTTTAATGGCCAGGCAGGTTCATAATGGAAGATGCAATTAGGCCAGCAGCCACTTAAGGCTTTAGAGATAAATGCAGATATGCAAAACAACTGACAAGCAAAGCAATTCTTTTTACTCTGGCATCATACAATTCTGCTATTGTGAACATATTAATTGCTGCATTTTGTACCCCTTAAAACTTCCAAATACTATCCAGTCATTGTAGAATGGCTTATTGGGCAGGTAGGAAGAAACTTGGAAACCAAAATCTGATCGGAAATATTCAGGAATAGCAATAGCAATAGCACTTAGACTTATATACCACTTCACAGGGCTTTACAGCCCTCTCTAAGCAATAGGCTGCTATTGCCCCCAACAATCTGGGTCCTTGTATAAGAAGCAAATAGTCTTTGCTTCTCAGAGAGCTGCCATCTAGGATTCTAATAACTGTGAAGCCTAGTTTTGGAAACATGAACCCTAATCCTCAGATTGAGATTTTGAGTGACCAGCAGCAACTTTCTCTTATGTGATTTTTTTTTTTTTTTAAGGGATTGAGCAGGTGATCTTCCTGATTTGGAGATTTCCATGGGAGATTTATTAGAGTAATTTTACAGAATTCTTAATCTGGGGTCATTAAAAGAAAATCTTCCCACTGTTCCCATATTGCCTGTTAATTGTAAGAACTTTACAATATAATATAGTGAATTTAAACTAAAAATACCGCTTCTGTCCCTAAAATTAGACACTCAGTACAAATCTTTTTCAGGATTTGCACACATAGCTCCGGCAGCTTCTATCTATCCTATATTTTTCTTATTCCATTCTATGTTCATAAGAGCTATTTTTTGCCAAGGATACATATGTATAAGATTGCTGGACAATAGCACATTATGGCTGTTTATTGTTTTGCTTTGGAAAACTTGCCATTCCAAATCAATGCCATTTTTTTCCCACTCAGGTTCATCCATTCTCCCTAATTGCCTCCAATTTTTTCTTTTCCTTTTGTTTTTTTTAAAAACAACAACTAAAGGTCACAGCAGTTAAATGACCTTACTCAAATACGAAGACTGACACTTCTAAACACAGGGTAACAAACGCTTCCTATTGTTTCATACAACCCACCTCTCTCAGTGAGTCAAAAAAGTATTTTGGAAACTGCTAAAAAGTAGAAAGAGTAATTTAGAACACATTTTTCCTGCAACGTTCTTCTTTCTTGACTTCTTTTGTTCCCAGTTTTTTCCCCCCCAGTTTGGGAATAAAACTCGTTTATTAATTGATTTGCCTAATGACTACTCTCCTTTAGGTTTTTGCTTGGACTACTCAAAGATGGCAGCAGGACTGACCTACAAAGCAAGTGGGCCAAAATGACAGGTATAGTTATGGATTGAAACTGTTCCCCTGTCTACACATATTTGGTTTGTTACACATATTCAAAGAAATGTGGATTCTATCACGGTTGGCCCCACACTTATAGATGTGCCTGACTAGAAAAAGTGTTGAATGGAAGGTTGTAAAAATGTAAAGATAAGATGTAAATGTAAAAAGATAAGATAGGATAGAGACATGAAATCCTGCTTTGTGGCACAAGTGTTATGCTATTTTTTTTTTTAGATTTAAATGCAAAATTGCTGTGAGTAGAGGAGGTAATGAGCAACAAATTATCTTTGAGCAATGGGTTTAAAACTAGATCTCTAATGCCTGCAGTATTTACTACAAGGTAGCAGAACACCAGGAGACATTGAAAAAAGTATTTAAAGAAATGTGAAGTCCGCTGAACAAAAAGTGTTTCCGCAGATTACACAAATAAAACACAAAAATCATAGCCTTTGAAGCCAATAATTAGAAAAGGAAGATCTAAGAAGCAATCAAAATATAAATAGTTGGCCCAAAAACTTTGGAGAGAGGAACAATATGCTTGAAAAGACCTGGAATGAAAAATTCCTTAGACAATTAAAAAAATCCTTACCTCTACAAAGCACCTATCGATGATTCACCTACAGTTAACTAACCACTGTTTGTACTTGAATGCTGACGGCAATTATTTCTTGGTAGAAATATAGCATTCCTGTATATTATTTACAATTATACATGGAAAAAAAAAGCTTGACTTGAAATATCCAATGCAACAGATTCAGATAGTTAAACCACTGCTCACAGACAGTCCATTATTATTATGTGATTTTTCCTGATATCCAAGCAAAATTTGTCTCATGGTTATTCAAGCCAATTGGTCTTGTCTTCAGGAAGAGCTTCAAACAATTGTGCCCTATCTTCTATATCAGTGATGGCTAACCTTTTCATAGCTGTGTGCCGACAGCGCACGCATGTGGACCCATAATGCAATGCACGTGTGACCCGCCATGCCCCATCCCCATGCATGTATGTGTGACCCCCCTGTGCTCCTTCCACCCCCGCGCATGCACACACAACCACCACATACGCTCCGCGACCCCCCGTGCATGAATGTGGGCTCCCCCCATGCATGCGTGCACGTCTCCTGCATGCACCCCGCCCACTGCGCATGCATGCCAGAGACCCAAAAACCAACTGGCCAGTGGGAGGCGCACATCCATGCGTAGTGGAGCTGAGTTGGGGCGATGGCTCGTGTGCCCGCAGAGAGGGCTCTGCGTGCCACCTGTGGCACATGTGCCATAGGTTCGCCATCATGGTTGTATATGATATATTCCAGATATTTGAAGACTATCAGAAGAGCTATTATGTCTTGTCTGTCACAGGCTAAATATCCTCAGTGTCTTTAACCTTCCCATGTAGTTTTTTCATTCAGGTCCTTTAATGTCTTCTGGACATGCTCTAATTTGTCAGTCTCTTTTGTAAAATACAGCACCTAAGACCGGGTTCACTATTCTAGCTGTGGTGAAAGCAATTCAGAATGGCCACCATGGGGAGAGTGTGATTGAAATCAAGAATTCCCCTCTGGATCAAGTTTTAATCAAAGCCAGAGAAAAATCTCGGACATCATAAACTTCATATAATTTCTTATACTTTATGAGTTTCCCTGAACCCACACCATGCTTATATTGGAATCTGAACTTAGTGTATTTGACAGAGTCTCAATTGATTAGAATTTTTATTTCACTTGTTTCTCTGAAGGAATGCAGACCATGCCCAAGGCTGAATACAGTTCAAAGACATAAGAAGCACATAATAGACTGTAATTACATTTCAAAACTCATGTGCTCACATAAAGAGAACAAAAGAAAAACATAGGCCAAAATGTATGACATAAAACAGAATTGAAGCCATGAATGAGATTTTAAGTTTGAAGGCAACAGGGATAACCAGGAACAAAACATTGCAGGCACAGAATTCCGATTTTTTAAATACTTCCTTTGACAGGAATAAAAGCTTTCAACTGTTTTCTGTACTCAGTTAGGAACCTTTATATTTTGGTTTTTGGAAATTTTCCAGTTTTTCCTTACAGAACTCCTCTAGTTCAGAAACATGTCATGAGTCTTTATATAAACTGTAGTTTGGAGATTTCCTTACATATTTTCAATAATATTCAAGTCTAGGGACTTTAAATGCCATTCCATAAATTTGTTCTTTCTTTTCTTTTAAGTATTTCATGGTTGATTTTGGGGGTATATTTTGAATTGTTCTCTTGCTAAACCATCCAATCTTGTTTTAGCTTCTGCTTTTGTGTGGTCTGGGAAATATTAGAATTTCAACAGCTTCATATAGTTGAATCCTTCCTTCCTTCCTTCCTTCCTTCCTTCCTTCCTTCCTTCCTTCCTTCCTTCCTTCCTTCCTTCCTTCCTTCCTTCCTCATATACAATTTTTCCTGTGTCATTGGTTCCTAACTATTTAATAGTCAACAAGGTTTTCTTGTGTCTCTCCAAGTGTGTCTTCTTGTGCTTATGATCTCAGTTGAATGCTGATGGCTGTCAGATATTCAAGACTGATCAGACTAGGAAACCCATGTCATGTAGATTGGTCAAGTCTAAATGCACTTCCCTGCATCTTCCTTTATCTTCATGTGAACTAAGAAGAGGCTGCTCTTACTCACATTAATTTCTTGTCCTGGACTCCAGCAGCTTTTATCTGCCTGTTGTGGTCATAGCAGCAATTCCTCCTGCCCCTCCAGGTCATTCTACCCATTACATTTTCTTCCAAAATATTTCAGGCTTATCAAGATTTTCTTTTGCATATCTTAAACAATGACTTTTGTGATAAGATCAAGATAAAAAGAAAAATTGTTAGATGAGCAATGCTGTATTAAGGACCCATGAACAATTACTCTTGTACCAGCTAATTTTTCAAGCAGATCATGTTTCATAATCCTTGGTTTTGTTTCGCAGATCTGACTAATTTTCAGATTTTTTGAGCATAGGTTTTCTCTGTCTCCCAAATCTTGCCTTAACTTCAACCTTTGCATGTAGCTTCAATTCTTAAAAAATGTTTCTTATTGCTAAACTTGCTATATGAAAGCACTCAGAGATTTTTAAATAATCTTTGCCTGCTTTTAAAGAATGAATTATCTTGACTTTCAAATCCTTAGATGCCTGCTTAGAGGAACCCATGACACCTCAAAGTAGATAAAACAATCATCACAACCTGAGAGGTTAAAAGTGTCAGAGTATTTGTTCATACTGTGGAATTGTATTGTACTGTTGAATTGTATTCACCTGGCTAATTATAAGTCTAGTTAGTGAATCGTTAACAAATTAAAAGAACAACAACCACCCTCAGTAACTGGGTGATCCTGAGTTACAGACATATCATAATCACTATTTTTTTATTTTGAATCTGTACACAACTGCACATAAATAGTAAATACATATTTAGATTTGCAGAAAGATGGATTGGCACCAGGCTGAGGTATGTCAACTTCTGTTCACTGAGAAAATAGTTAAAATGTACACTTTGACCATAGATGCCTTAACATTTTTATGCAACTGTAGATGAGATAATGATACCTCTCAAGTTACCTCTTCCCAGTTAGGATTCAGCCACATTCTGGCCAGAGATGAATTCTAAATCTGATTCATCTAAATCAGATTCATGGCAATGTATCACACAGTCTCCCTCGCTGAGCTCAGGAATGGCTACAGTACTATCCTCCGACAAACTGTGTTCGTTGCACCAGGGTATGTGCATTGGAGAATGCTGGCAATGCTTTCTGGTTTTTTGCAGTGCCAATACACAGGAGAAGGAAATGAAAATAACAGAGTAAGTAACTATTCTTACTTAGCTAGTCTTTTGGAGTATTATATTCTATGTTAATACATTAATACCTTTAGCACAGCTTCTTATGAAATAGATATCACCAAAAGCAAAAGAGAACAAAACAGTACTCCCCTTCAAGCTGTGAGAAGTTTTATATCCTAATATATTTTATTCTTTATACTGTTTCCATCTTCTCTTAAAATGTTAACAGAATCCAAAATGGTAGAAGAATCTGTGTCTCCACTAGATAATGAACAGCCAAGCTATAATTAAGTTAATCAATTAAAATTAACAAACTTCCTCAAACCCCGAAATAGGTTACTCAGACCTAATCCAAATATCAAAGGATAAGGTCTGCAAACACAGAGTTAATTGAATTAGGTCTCCCAGAGGAACTGCATGTTCACAAGAATAAACATACCTACACACACGCACACATGCTCCTCAAGTGTCACCCTTGAATCAGCACATAGACACTTCCACACCCTGGACAAGCTCCCCTTATAAAGGTCTGCCACTGTACCCCACTTCTCTACAGCTGCCCCTAAAAATAAACTGCTTTTAGGAAGAAACAGGGGTGAAATCCAGCAGGTTCTGAGAGGTTCTGGAGAACCGGTAACGGAAATTTTGAGTAGTTCAGAGAACCAGCAAATGCTACCTCTGGCTGGCCCCAGAGTGGGGTCGGAATGGAGATTTTGCAATATCCTTCCCCCAGGAGTGGGGAGGGAATGGAGATTTTGTGGTATACTTCCCTTGCCACACCCACCAGGCCACACCCACGAAGCCACACCATGCTCACCAAGTCACGCCCACAGAACCGGTAGTAAAAAATTTGAATCTCACCACTGGGAAGAAATATTTCTTCTTTCCTCACAGCTGTCTTGATTTTCATTTTTATTTATTCTTTCACAACCATGGCTCCAGTTGGCACCCCAAATTATTCTTCTGCAATATTTAACTACAGTAAAGCAAGCACAGAATTTGTTAAAGTCATTGGTGTTAGAAGTCCAGTACTTCTCCCTTTCTTGTAGCAAATCCACCTGATCTTTGGGCCCATCTCTCTGGCTCTTTGAATCAATAGAAGGGCCTGAGGTTTGCAGTACTATAGTTAAAATAAAAATAAGGTTAATCTGTCTGTTGATAGTGAATTTAAACTGTTTCCTAATCTTGTTATGCTTTTCTCACATTTGTCTTGCGGTATGTTTCTTCTCCAAAAGTATTTAAGAGAAAACTCAGTCAAACAATTTGGTGCAATTATGATGATGATGATGGAATATTCTGGCCAGATTTTAGACTTTGATTCTCAAGTTTGAGTTATATCTTCAGTGACCATACATCCCAAAATAAGTAAATCTAAAGGATGGCTTAAAATAAAAGTTCTTTATTTCAGAAAGGACTTTTCTTTAGATTAGTTTATTTGTTTTTTAAAAAATCACTTTTATCCTTTATTTTGGTCCTCTGACTTTTAGCTTTTTGCTGTAGAAAAGCTACCACTTAAAACACCGTCTTTCACATTCATGTGAAAAATATGGAAATTGAATTGCCTTTTTAAAACATAGATTTATGCGTACTGTTTGATTTTAAATATTTTTATTAGAATATGCATTTTTTGGTAAAGTTTTTCTTGGCTTTGCTCTTCAAACATAAATTTAAAATTAAAGATTTTTTTTTTCATTTTTTGCCTCTTTTTCAGGTTTGTCTTTATTTTTTGCATGAAAATATGGTCACCGTTGTTATACTTTATTCTAAAATTGTATATGCAAATGCAACTACAAGTACTGATAGGGCCTGTGTGGCACTTCATCCTGTTGAAAGATGAAATGTGACCGAATAAGCAGCATATTGCTTGTTTTTCTGTTCCGGAGTGAAGCCCATTCAGAGTCCTTTATAAATTTCTGTTTGATGACTGCTGAAAAGGAAATATGTGTACCTCGCAGTTGTGCTTATGGCTCAAAGCAGTATCCTATTTTAAGCCCACAGATTGTCCAGTCGTGGTGATTGGCTTTCACAATTGGTTTTCACATTTGCCTCTCTGCATCTGGCTGGAATAAAAGATATCTCACATTACAAAGCACACAGCTCAATAGACATCACCAGTATGAACTTGCTTGCCTAAAACGGAGACACGAGAAGCTGTTTCAAATCCCCAATTCACCACCTCTGCTGGAAGAAGACTAGTAAACTGATCTGCTCTTTGGAAGTACTTGCTTACTTAGACTTCTTAATTTAGCAGCTGTTCCCCACAGAGAATATTTCCTGAGGCTTAAGAGCCCTGATGATGTTCCAAAAGCCAACACTGGGAGAAATGAAGTCCCTTCTGTTGATGGGTGTGGAAGGACACTTGACCAGGTGTCAGAGGCACACAGAAATGAGGTGGGAAAGTGCTCTTCTTCCTGTGATAAGTTTCACATTGTTGACATCAGGATACTCATTGTTTGAATCAATTCCTAAGGCTGTATACACCACTCAACTTATTTTGGTGAGGGCTCCCTCCAGTGGTGGGTTGCTCCCAATTCTGTCCCATTCTTTAGAACTGGGAGTAAAAGCCACCGGAGGCTCCGCCCACCCGCCCGGATGTCATAATTGACGATCTGTGCATGTGCAGAAGCTTCTGCACATGCTCAGAAGCACACATGCATGTGCAGAAGCGCACATGCTCCCATTGTGAACCGGTAGAAAAGGTAAGTGGCTCCCTCTGATCACAGTTGATCAGAACTGACTGGTGGCATAGTTTCCTGTTTTCTAAAGTGGGTTAAAAAGAAAACTGTAATGGGAGCTCTAAAATAAGTTAGGCATTGTTTTTAAAAGCACCCCCCCCTCCCCTGAACATGCAGGAGTAAGCAGACAATTCTGCCCCACTTTCACATATGACATAGCCAACCCCTGGACATCATTGCCTCCCCGTTGTTTTTGTACCTAGCCTCCCTCCAGACAACCCTACATTTGAAGTGAAATATTTGACCTCTGGGAAAAGCAGTCTCATCTCCAGCCACATCTGATGCTCCTACTGCCACCTAGGACATTGTATGGTTCGAATGAATCTGAGATACTTTGAGGATGTCTTCAGAGTTGGCCGATTGCATCACATGGGCACTTTGCAGAGCTAAATTGCTTTGTTTCTCTTCTCCTATATCAATTTATTTAAAAAGGTTTGTGTGCAGATTAGTGGGAATCATTGACTTCTTCGCCTTCAGCCTCCTGATCTCAAGGGAGTCTTATTTGTCTCATTTCTCTTGCTTGGCAAAGGGTGTGTTCCTTTAACCAATGTGACTCACTTTTTTTCCCCATTCCAACACTTGCAATTCTGCACTGACTTCTATTAACTGCTATGTCAATCTATAAGCAACCTGAAATGATAAATGGTACATAAAAACACTGTATTAAAAATTGCTTGAAAAATAATAACTTTATTGTCATTGTATAGGTATACATCGTATACCCATACAACGAAATTCACTTAACACCCAAAGACCAGGTCCAACACATGCGTGGCTTGGTGGGCGTGATATGACTTGGTGGGTGTGGCAGGGGAAGTATACTGCAAAATCTCCATTCCCATCCTACTCCAGGGGAAGGATACTGCAAAATCCCCATTCCCTCCCCACCAGGGGAAGGATACTGCAAAATCCCCATTCCCTCCCCACTCCAGGGGAAGGATACTGCAAAATCTCTATTCCCTCCCCACCCCTGGGGGAAGGATACTGCAAAATCCCCATTTCCACCCCACTCTGGGGCCAGCCAGAGGTGGCATATACCGGTTCTCCGAACTACTTAAAATTTCCACTACCGATTCTCCAGAACCTGTCAGAACCTGCTGGATTTCACCCCTGACCCTCACCCACCACAAATTCCCCACCCCTAAACTACCCAAACATCCACACAACAGACCAAGTAATGCTGTCCAACAGCTCACTGATAGTGGCCCTTTAGTTCATTGTTGAGTGCAATTATAGCTCTGGGATAAACACTATTCAGAAAACGTATGGTCCAAATTTTAATTGTTCTGTGTGTAGCCTAGATGTGTACCCTAGAAAAATGCATACAAAAATGACCAACTTCGTTGAATTTTTATATTTTTATTATGCTGAGTTGATAAATTTATATTTAGCAATATGAGAATCTGATGATAATTAAGAGATTCATCTACTAATTGTTTCCTGAGAAATAAATCTTATTTAAAACATGATGCTGATATTGATAGAATAACAAATGCACATACCCTTAGACATATTGCTCTAATAGGCAATTATTTGAAAATAACACAGCACTTCCCCAAGTCAGGTCATTAAGCCAGTATTTTTTCCTTTTTTTCATTCTACTGTAGAGAGATCTAAAGTTTCCTGAAGAATCACAGCAATCTGCTTGAGATGATCTTTCTTTGATAGCACTTGTCTTCCATTGACATCATTCAAAAGTTTCACAATGCAAATAGAATTCTTTATAAATCCTCAGTAATCACCATAAAATTCCAGGGGAGTTAGGAACACCTTTCAAATATGCAATTTAGCCCTTTAATGAGAACTGAGAACATCTTGGAGATTGCCATAAGTCTTTCTTGCAATAAAGTGTGTTCCAAATTGTTTAAAGATATGCTGACAAATGTACATTTAGATATTTTTAGACTATATGGAACTTTAAGCAATTGCTTGATTCTTTTCCTACAAGAACTCGCACCTTTCAGCTCTGCTGCAGTTCAGCTTAAGACTTTCATTGTTCAAAGAATAAATTCCATTGTAATTTCCACATCAATAGATGTCGGGAATCCACATAAATAGGTCCAGTGTTTCAAAGGTAATTCTAGCAATTGGATAGATTCTTGTTTTGTTTGCCCCAGTCAAATCCACTGTCAACATTTAGTAATCCGCTACTATCTTTTGGTTATGTTTTTGTATGATCAAAAGCAGAGTGCCACTTTTCTCTATGATTTATATTTCTGTCAACATATTATTATTCTAATTCTATACCAAGGACACAATCCATATATTTCTTTAAGAGATCATTGAAATGTTTCTGTAGCAACATTAGTGGCTTTCTCCATCTAGCAAGAGTTGCACTCAATATGTTTTTCATAAGCCTCCCTTATAAGGATTCTTCCAACAATTGCAGCAGAAGCAGCATGAATCAAATTGTAGGTGATATGTGTATTTACTTGCTTTGTGTATTCAGTGGTTTCTATGGCTACTGCACATCTGTTAAATGCAATTTGCCATGCATTTTTGGAGGTCTTCTGGTACCTATTTTTGGCACTCATTTAACTGAGCAAATCAGGCAGGCCACCTGAAATAAGAAAACTTGTGCTTTTCCAAGTTGTGGATGCTGGAAATTTAATGCTTAATTCTCCTAAAGTTACAAGTAATCCTCAATTTATGACCACAAAATTTATGTTGCTAAGTGAGACATTTGTACAGTGAATTTTGCTCCATTTTATAAGCTTTCTTGTCATAGTTGTTACGGTAGGTGAATCATTGCAGTTGTTAAGTTGGTGACATGGCTGTTAAACGCATCTGGCTTCCCCATGGACTTTGCTTGTCAGAAGGTTGCAAAACCAGGACACTGCAACCGTCATAAATATGAGTCAGCTGCCACGTGCCTGAATTTTGCTTACGTGACCATGGGGATGCTGCGAGTATGAAAAACAGTCATGAGCTGTTTTTATGTTCAGTGCTATTGCAACTTTGAATGGTCACTAAATGAACTGTTGTAAGTCAAGGACTATCTTTTTGGGAAAAAAAATCCCAGCTTTGCTACCTCCATTAAAAGACGGTGACCACTCTTGTTCATTTTGTCTTCCGTATTATTAATTTTGATGTTGAACTGAAGGCAGGTTCCACAAAGCACTGAATCCTATTTTGCATTTCTTCAACAATTCTAGAGATTTTTTTCCATTTTTAGGGACAAGACTGACACACAAGCTTTACCAAAGTGGGTCATAAAACTGTGAGCTGGGTCTGTGCTTATCCTTCTCACCTAACACAAGAAGCAGGTCCCGGCCAAGAAGCAGTTCCAAAGGCACATAATGAAGCAAAGGCCAAACGCAGGCCACAAGAGAACGACTATGTCTAAAACAAAAGGCGAAGAGCAATCGTCCAAGCGAGGCAAGGCAAACAGCAACAGGCACGAGTCAAAGCCAGGGGAGTGTAAGCAAACAATTGTTCCTGGTAAAGACTAATTCCCCATAGCTTCTCCTTCAGTTACTCCCCTGCAGGTGTGCCTTGTGAGGAGGTGTGGGGCGACCTCCACCCAAGTAGCCTCGCAGCCCTTCTCTGGGATTGCCCTTGGATCAAGTGGAGTAGACAATTGTTCCAATTGTCTGTTTGGAATTATCAGAGAAGATCAGCTGCCTATCAGCACCACTGCCAGTCATCAGCCAATCCTCCCCTGTGCCTGTGCAGGCTGGCAGCTCTCTGTCTGGTCAACCAGCTCCCCCAGTGCCTGAGGGCCTGGAGCAGCATCATCCTCAGCTCCTGCATGCCTTCCCTGTTGGACGATCCCAGTTCCAACTCCTCCTCATCCTCCTCTTCCTTCCCTCCCTCTCCCCTTCTTCTTCTTCTTCTTCTTCTTCTTCTTCTTCTTCTTCTTCTTCTTCTTCTTCTTCTTCTTCTTCTTCTTCTTCTTCTTCTTCTTCTTCTTCTTCCTCCTCCTCCTCCTCCTCCTCCTCCTCCTCCTCCTCCTCCTCCTCCTCCTCCTCCTCCTCCTCCTCCTCCTCCTCCTCTTTTTCTCCTTCTCCTCCTCCTCCTCCTCCTCCTCCTCCTCCTTCTCCTTCTCCTCCTCTTCCTCCTCCAAACTGGGCTCTGATGAAGCCATGACAACCATGTGGATATTTCAACACTTGATGTCTGTCACGGAGAACACCTAAATTTTGTTTACTGTTTTCCCTCCATCATCTAAATAGGGTGTATTTTTCCCCAGCTTGGTTATAATTTGTTTATATTCTATACTGTTCCTTCTGAGTAGTCTGTAAAGTTGTAATGCCCATGAGAATATATCAGCAAGTGACTGAGATATTTCCGTCTTGCACTTAAGAGCATGACAGTTGGTAGGATTGACTTCCAAGCCCATGTCATTCAGACGTGTGTAAACATTGGAGTACTATAATAAGAACAGGCCCTTAGGCCGTGGTGCCATGAAGCTTAAGTTAATTCATGGAGACCTTTAAAAAAAATCCCTGCCTTCCAAAATATCTCTACATGTGTTCACGTGTTAGTAAACATGTATAGGGGTCTTTGCAGAGTTTCCTCTGGAGATGCTTTTCCACATTACCATTTCTACTGGGTAGTCTGATCTGGAAGAAAATATTGGGAAATCAGCAGATTCAATGCCACTGAAGTCTGTTAGCCCACCAAGTTCATTGCAGTGTTATCAAGAGCTGTGCCTACCAGTGTAGTCACCATAATAGTTTGCTCAGGGCAGGAGTGTCTCAGAAGGCTGGTTTCCAAATTTCATCCCTTTAAAAACATGTCCATCAAAATATTGGTGGTACTTATGGAGCTGAATAGCTTTAAGACAACAGATTAGATAGACAAAGCCAACTTCCACATAAAGATTTGCCAGATGGGACCCCAGAATTGTGCATCAAATTACTGTATGGTGGACCAGAGAGGAGATAAGAAGTCCCTCTTACTTCTTTAGTTGGTTGGTTCTCCCAACCAACTAAATTATATCAGTACCAGTTACCTGCTGAACTTTGTTCTAATGGGAGAGTTGAAATGGTCCCAAACGCCTTCCTTCTTCTTGCAAAAGCTTATTGTTGTTGCAGAAATGAAGGTATTGATGATGATAAGTATGTGTTTGCTCTTCTATTTGTTGGAGCATCTAAATTAATGGAGCCAGCAAGTCCAGTTCTCAGCCAGCAGCACAGAGATTTAAAAAAAAAAAAAAGAAGCAGCAAAATTGATCATGGCAAAATGAGCAGAGAGGCATGACTTCAACTATGTATAACACCCTGAGAGAATATACGATCGATCATTTTCCTTCCTTGTTTTGCTCCGAAGAATACCTCATTTGTCATCTGCAAGCAGCTCAATGGCTCCTTTCCAACAGTTTACAGCCTTAATGCGGCTATAAGTAAGTCACTCATTGGCATCCCAGCAGAAGAGATGCTGTCAAGAACCGCAGAAGGGCCTAAACTCCCAAAGATCGGAAAGGGAGCTTGTCACTGCCTTGGGAAGACACCTGCCTGTCCCCTGAGGAGATGTAAAAGGCTTTCTGGATTACAGGAGGGGCCTCATGAGTTCACAAAGGACACAGGATTGTTTAACAGCTTTATCAAAAGTTCCTTTTTGGGGAACAATGTGCCAGCTTTATGGTGCTGCATTTCTCTGCTGTTCCTCATATACTTTGAAAAGTGGCTCTCTTAAAGCAAGGATTGTTAGAATGTAAATTAATCCCAGGTAATCCTTGATTTATGACCACAATTGAACCACAGAATTTTGGTCATGTATCATTGCAGTCTAAATCAAGTCACCCTAACTGTGAACTGGTTGCCAAGTGTCTAAAATGTGATCACATGACCACAGGGGTGGTGCGGCAGTTGTAACTGGGTTGTAAGTAACTTTTTTTTTGAGTCTGACATATCTTTGAACAGTAATCAAGTGACAGGTTGTAAATTGAGGATTGCTACACTAGATTATTTGTGCAATAATTAAATCCTAATTATTGTGCCATCTGCTGGTGAAGGAATAATGTAAAGCAAGGGTGTCAAACTGGCGGCCTGTGGGCTGGATTTCCAAGTTATCTGAGGGATCATCTCTGCCGGTCGCATCTACCTGACCCACCAGACTGGGAAGGCAAGGAATGTTGCAGGTCCCATCCCCTAGGGAATTACATCTGGGAGGACCCAGAAGAAGGGCCTTCTCCATGGTGGCTCTCTCTGGATCATCATTCCCCCAGAGATTAGATTGGCCCCCACTCTTCCAGAAGGCGCTGAAGACTTGGTTGTGCTAGTGGGCTTGGGGAACCCAGAGCAGGATGGAGCCTATTAAATGGCTTGTATGAATATGTGTTGTCACCAGGATGGGGGTGGGTAGGCTATTATTTTATTATTTTTATTATTTTCTTTAATTATTTTTATTTTTATATGATGTTTTTATATTCATGTAAGCCGCTTCGAGTTGCCATGGGTGAGCAGGTGGCAATATAAATTTTCTAAAATAAATAAACTACTGGCAGCTGAGTCAAAGTGGTGGGAAGAACTGAAAGATTCTGAGGAAATTGTTGGGAGACCTTACTCAACCTGATCCATGAAGGCAGCAGCAAGCAACCAGCTGTAGGAAACATGGATGGAGATCATTAGTGGGTTTCAATTTAGGTTTTTTTTTAAAAAAAATTGATTTATATGCCGCCCTTCTCCGAAGACTCAGGGCGGCTTACAATGCGTTAAGCAATAGCCTTCATACTTTTGTATATTTATACAAAGTCAGTTTATTGCCCCCACACACTGGGTCCTCAATTTACCTACCTTAGAAAGGATGGAAGGCTGGGTCGACCTTGAGCCTGGGGAGATTCAAACTGGTGTAATTGCAGAAGCTGGATGTTAATTACGGTGCTTTAGTCTGCAGAGCTAAACCAGGCTCTTCACCAACCAAGCAAACCAGGTTGCTACCGGTTCGCTTGTGCGTGTACACACATGCCCGTGTGTGCGCACGACTCTTCTGCACATGTGCAGAAGTGCCCGGGCAGATGGGCGGAGCCTTCCACTACCGCCGCTACAGGTTCACCCGATCCAGGATGAGCCAGTAGCAACCCACCACTGGTTATTTTGGAAGGTTGGGGAGGAGAACTGGGGAAGAATCTGTTCAGTCAATAGTTTTAGAATATAATTCTGTTTGTACCATTGCGTACCCTATTCAAATGCCAGTACTGTATGTTATTTCCTGATGATCTACATAAAAGGGGGAAAATTTCTTTTTCTTATTGGTGGTCCAGGAATGAGGGAAAGAGTGCCCTCTATTGTTGGAAAAATTGGCAGCAGGTCTGATGAGGATAAATCAGGACTTGGAAGAAACTTTACTTGGCCAACCACTGTGGAATTTAGTTCTTGAACTCAGGGTGGTTCAGATGTTAGAACTGGGGTTCCTTGTGGTTGTTTGGTATGTGATTTAGTTCAGTGTGTCATGTAACACCCAGGCTAAAATTAATCATGGCTAGGCTATAACCTCTTTCCAGGATTAAGAGTAGGCAGGCAATGATGCCATTGTGGGGGCTGAAAAACACAAGCTGCTGACAAATAGCAACAAAATCCCAAATAGCTTGACCTTGCTCATTTTCCACTCCTTGCCTCCCAAATTAGGTTTTCTCATATACATTAAGAATTGCAGAAGAAACTCTATCTCAAGTTTTTGTGATTTGTGAATTTAAACTGTCCAAAACATGAAACCTGGCTTGCTTGTTCTAGTACCCAAACCCTTGAATTCCTTCTCAAAAGTTAGAGAATATGTCCTGTGGCAAGTTAGGCATGGTGCAGCTGGTCTAGAATGTGACAGCATGGGGTGTGATGGGAGTGTCACGGTATGTGCGCGTGTCACAGCTGCTTTGTAAACTGCACTGGCTGCCAATTGTCTTCCAGGTATAGTCAAGGTGCTGATTGCCACCTAAAGCCCTTCATGGCCAAAGGCTTGCTTTCTTGAGGAAACATCTGTCTCTGTATGTTTCCGTTCATACATGAGGTCAGCTAAAGTGCCACATTCTGGGTCCTGTTAATTAAGCAAGGTCAGCTTGTAGGGCCCAAGTAGTGTGCCTTCTTGGTAATGTTGCCCCAGAGATTCCTACTGCTCCTATCTTTTGAATTTCCAAAGATTGCTTAAGGCCTAGTTGTTTCCCAAGATCTGGACTTAGATTGTGGTTGAGTCTTCCTTCCTTCCTTCCTTCCTTCCTTCCTTCCTTCCTTCCTTCCTTCCTTCCTTCCCTCCCTCCCTCCCTCCCTCCCTCTCTTTCTTTCTTCTTCCTCCTCCTCCTCTCCCACCCTCAAGTGTCTTCTTTTCTTGGTACAATTCATTTTCTTTTTATTTTCATCTATAAACTGTAAATCATTACGAAGTAGGGTGATCTAAAGATTGAAGTAGTAAATAATAGTGAATAAACCTTGAGCGAAAATATCTTACTGAAGAGAATTGTCAAATTCTAAAAGAAAGAGGAAAAGATAGGAAAGGATTTATTGCCTCACAGCCCAACATATTTTGGATATTGTAATTCCTGGAGAGGAGAGGAGAGACATTCTCTATCATTGTTTCGGGGGGAAGGGAGTTGGGGAAGTTTAATTGCTGCCCTCTTTTTCTTTTGGGCTTGAAAAATTTTGATCTGCAAAAGATGAGAAGAAGGAGCAGGGAAGAAATGTTTAACAGGCTTATTTATACTGAACTAGCCATATTATTATGAAACAGCAGCACAATAATCCGTCAGGAATGCAGTGCTTCTAAAAAATATAGATTGGAAGTGCAACTGGTTGATCTTGCAGTATGTTTACCCCTACTGAGCTGCTACTCATATTTCATGGTTTCCTGGCCTAAAGATGATGCTAACGGTGACTTTAGACTCAAGAGTTTTGAAAGATCAGTAATTTGAAAAGCAGCTGCTCCAACTGTCAGAAGCCAGTCGGCTGCTATCATTTTAATCCATTTTCACATCTTACATTTGGGTGTTCTGGTAAAGCCAGTTTCAGAAATGCAGTCACAATCCAATTTCACCTGATGCCACTGGTGGCTTAGTTTTGTGTATTCAGTTCTCTCTAAGTAGTTTTTGGTTCTTGGGCATTTTATCTTTTCTGTTTTCTAACCTCATAATCTTGATTTGGCCATCTAATATTCTGGAGAGGAACTTTCAAACACACACAAGGAAAATAGCCCAGGGAATCTGGGTGAGCATTTGTGAATCAGATCTGATTTGATTTGAGTTGTGGATTCAAGATTGAAAGAGAGGAAGCTTGCAGCTTGCAATTCAGGGCAAAATGTTTCCGTTTGAGATACTTAGAGATTTTTCTTTTTTAATGAAGTTGTTCATAGGTTAGAATGGAAAAACACAAATCATTTGTTTTTTGGGGAAAAGAGGATGAAAATAATAAGAAAGATCAGTTCTTCAGACATTAATCCTGCCAGTTCTTATTCCAGATATCTTTTAAATTTTAACTGCAATATCACTTGGAAATGTTAAGACAGGAATGAGAAAAAGACAGCTCAGCAGTCTCAATTCTCCAGCAAAAATTCTATAGAAAATCTATGTAGAAGCAATACAGAAAAGATTTTCTTTTAAAGAAATCAGCTCTTTAAACTTTTACTTTCCACTTGCTTGCTTTTCTGGGGTGTCAGATTTGCTGTGAAACTTAAAAAATACCAACCTTATGAGATAGGATAGCTTTTCTGCTTCTGATCACAGAATTTAAGAGAGGGAGAATACTAAGAGGTTGGCAAATCTGCCCCTTCTTTTTGGAAGGCTCTTTTATAACTGGCACAATTATGCTGTGGAGCCAAGATGAGCTGGGCACAATGGCAAAAACATAGCTTTTTTTTTAAACTTACTTTTTTCAGTTATGCAATAGCATGACTTGTTGCCAACCATCAGTGAATCAGTGGAGGCCATGGCAGGAGCAAGCTGGCATGATGCAGTGCAGTGCCACAGAGAATGAGGCTGGCATGAAGAAAGTGGTATTAGTCTTGGCTCATTCTGTTTTTAAAAACACTGAACTGTTGGCATAGCACTTGATGCCCATCTATTCTTTGCTAAGAGAACTAAATCCGCCCTAATTGTTCAGAATGTTTAAATGTACAATGTAAGTTGGCACTGAGCCTATACACAGAGTGCTGAGTGGTATATTGAACTCCCATTTATGATGGCAGGACCAGAAGTCTAATGTTCTATTGGGAAAAGAGAACCCAAAGCCCAGGCTGATGGTTGACCAGAGGAATAAGGATGGAGAATGAAGAAGTGAATGAAGCTCAGAGCAATGCAAGCTTTGCTACCACAAAATAGCTCTGATAAACAGATAATTTAGTGAGCTGGTTAACTCACCCCCTCCAATTCAGCATTCTGGTAGCTTGCAAGATTGGCACATTTTTAGAGATATGCGCCAGAAATAGCACAAAAGCCATCCAATTGATGAAGTGCCTTGCAAGGCTCAATTTGTTTTAAGGTGTGAATCTGCTTCTGTGGGACAACTTGACTAAAGCTTCACCGAATCAAAGGGTGGCTTCAAAGCTTTGTGCAGGCCTAAGTCCATGTCAATTGTTGTTTCTACCTCTTGATGTCAATTGAGTTTTTAATGGTGGAAAAATATATATATAAAATTTATACCCTGGGATAGCTGGAAATTGGAGAGCTATTATATTGGTATTTTTATTTATGCCATCAGATGTCTACGCCACCTTTTCTCTAGGAGACCAAGGAGATAAATCAGAGGTGAGGGACTTGTGGTGTCCGCTGTCCAGATATTATTCAACCTTAGCTTGAAGAAGCCCAGCTATCATGAACTGCAGTCATATTTCAGCAACAACTAGACATCTCTAGGAATCTAAGCATAATGAAATCAGAATGAAGATAAGATAGTGATGTAACTGTAAACCCCTGGTAGGATATGGATTTAAATATCTGTTCCGGGGTGAAATCCAGCAGGTTCTGACAGGTTCTGGAGAACCGGTAGCGGAAATTCTGAGTAGTTTGGAGAACCGGCAAATGCCACCTCTGGCTGGCCCCAGGAGTGGGAGGGAATGGGGATTTTGCAGTATCCTTCCCCTGGAAAGGGGTGGGAATGGAGATTTTATTTATTTTATTTATTTATTTTATTAAATTTATATACCGCCCTACTCCCAAAGGACTCAGGGTGGTGAACAACCTTAGATAAAATACATCATAGAAAAGTTAAAAGACTATTAAAAATACATTAAATAATTTAGGCTTAAGTCAAATTTAAAACACCCAATTTATATAAAACTTAAAAGCCAATTTAAAAGGGAGAGACAGGCCAGACCAGCCTGCTGGAATAAAAATGTTTTGAGGGCGCGGCGGAAAGCGCGTAAATCTGGGATCCTCCATATCTCCAGGGGGAGCTCATTCCAGATGGTAGGTGTCCCCACAGAGAAGGCTCTCTCCCTGGGGGCCACCAGTCGACACTGTTTGGCCGACGGCACCCTGAGGAGCCCCTCTCTATGGGAGCGTACTGGTCGGTGAGAGGCTACTGGTGGCAGAAGGCGGTCTCTTAAGTATTTTGCAGTATCCTTCCCCTGCCACGCCCACCAAGTCACACCACGCCCACCAAGCCACGCCCACAGAACCGGTGATAAAAAAATCTGGATTTCGCCACTGCTTTGTTCCCAAAGGCTAAAGTCATTCTGAGAACACTCAATCAGGGTTAACCTTCACATGACCAATAGGAAGCTGCCAAAAAATTCTATCCTGTGAACTGCTGCAGGCCCTTATTTTCAGTTTCCAACCACAGTGGAAATAAATTGAATACATGAATAAGACGTATGTATAATGTGCCCAGATAAAACCAACCTTGAGCAGTTATTTTGAGGGGGGTTTTTTTGGGAGCAAACATCTTGGCCACAAACACATCATTGTTGTGTTACATTTAAAAGCAAGCTGTTATGGTGAAATGATAACATGACAGCAGGTTTGCAACAAAGTGAGACGCAGCAAGTGTTCTCACCCATGGGAAAACATTGCTTCCATAAGCTTTGCAAAACAATGGCTCTGTCTCCAATTCTTGTCGCACTGGCATTGTGCCATAAATTTCCGCCTTATGGTCAGTTGATATAGAATTTCTGTGTGTGGTCTATGAATTCCAGAGAGACCGCACATATCTGTGCTGCTTGTTTTGTTACTGGTCCTTTCAGTAAGTGTTTGATTTTATTTTTAATTACAGAGGTTAATTATAACTTGAACCAGAGACAGTCTGAGAATGGATTTTAGACATTTCTGGATCATTTTAGGAAAGATGTTTAGTTTAGCACACTGAGCAAATACACAAACCACAGTCTGCTAAGTCTTTGTCTAGTTCTTGCTTACTATCGGGTGAGACTATGGTCAGGGAAGAAAGCAGGGCTTATTAGGGTAGTAAAGATGGAGCCGAGGTGGCGCAGTGGTTAGAGTGCAGTACTTCAGGCGACTTCAGCTGACTGTTAGCTGCAGTTCGGCAGTTCAAACCTCACTGGCTCAAGGTTGACTCAGCCTTTCATCTTTCCAAGGTGAGTAAAATGAGGACCCAGTTTATTGGGGGCAATATGCTGACTCTGTAAACTGCTTAAAGAGGGCTGTAAAAGCACAATGAAGCGGTATATAAGTCTAAGTGCTATTGCTAAACCCCACTGTCCTGTCCCAGCTACGGATCCCATAGAACACAGCACACACAAACTCTGAACAAAACTTAGTTTACTCAAATAACACAGTTTTAGCAAATGCCGGCTGTTAATAAGTATTCTTAACAGCCTGCCAGAATTCCATAGATAAGACAGTCAGAGTCTTACTGGAGTTGGCAGAAAGCCCAGAAGCAAGGTTGCAGAGAAATCCCAACGCAATGATTAGCGAACTAAAGTTGTTTCCTGCAGCTTGTTACAAGTTGCGTTCTTTCTTAAATAGGCTAAGGGCGTGGCCAATTAGCCCCAAGCCTTACTCTCAAGGAGACCTCTCCCTGAGGAACCACTCCTGCCTTTTGGCAGCTCTGCGTGCCCAGGCATTGAGAAGAGGCTCCTCTTCTTTGTCCTCTTCACTTAAAGGAGCTTCTGGAGGTTCTGAAGGATCTGGCTGAATCCCTGCCTCTGGCACCACATCTTCTCCAGCCTCCTCAC
This sequence comes from Masticophis lateralis, assembly GCA_030761175.1. NCBI lineage: Eukaryota > Metazoa > Chordata > Lepidosauria > Squamata > Colubridae > Masticophis > Masticophis lateralis. The sequence goes on from JAUDYJ010000001.1 coordinate 115,814,159, forward strand.
TGTCCAACTCAAGCGCCGGCTGCACAGGTTGCTGGTGCAGCACCACACCAGCTTCCTCGTCGTCAGGGTCAGCAACAATCCATGCAAGCTGCTGGCGGGCCACAACACCCACGATGAAATCATTATTTGTAGCTGACTAGGATTAAAAAAAGTGCAGGTAGTCCTTGATTTAAAACAATTCAGTTAGCGACCATTCAAAGGTGTAAAGGCACTGAAAAAACTGATGTGTGACCATTTTTCACACTTATGACCAGTGCAGCATTCCCATGGTCACATGATCAAAATTCAGATACTTGGCAACTGATTCATATTTATGATGGTTGCAGTATCCTGGGGATCATGTGATCCCCTTTTGCGAACTTCTGACAAGCCAAGTCAAAGCAGCAAAGCAGAGTCACTTAACAACCATGTTGCTAACTTAACAACCACCGTGATTCATTTAACAACTGTGGCAAGAAAGGTTGTCAAATGGGGCAAAACTCATTTAACGAATGTCTCACTTAGCAACAGACATTTTGGGCTGAATTGTGGTCATAAATTGAGGACTTCCTATATGGCTATTCATAATATCTCAATGGAGACATATAGGCTTGTATTGTTTTTTCCATGACTTATTAGGAAGTCAGGAATATCGTTTTGTGTTCCTTTAAAGTTTCTAACAAGACCTCAGAGCTATAAGGCAAAAGGATTTTTAAAAAAACCTTAGGAAAACAAGAAACAAAACATACAGATGTTTACTTCCAACTTTCCAACAAAAAATGGCTTAGCACACCCACTGAATTTAGGTGGACCAATACGGTATTTTATTTGACATGAGAGGAGCTTATGTTCTATATGATTTATTAGTTTGTCCACCTTTTCACATTTGACTGAAAATATTGGCAACAGTGGTGGGTTTCAATTTTTTTTACTACCACTTCTGTGGGCGTGGTGTGGCTTGGTGGGCATGGCTTGGTGTGCATGGCAGGAGAAGGATACTGTAAAATCTCCATTCCCACCCCATTCCAGGGGAAGGATACTGCAAAGTCTCCATTCCCTCCCCAATCCAGGGGAAGGTTAGTGCAAAATCCCCATTTCTTCCGGATTAGCTAGAACTTGGGAGGCAGAGAATAGATGGGGGCGGGGCCAGTCAGAATTTTTACTACCGGTTCTCCGAACTACTCAAAATTTTTGCTACCGGTTCTCCAGAACTGGTGAAATCCACTTCTGATTGGCAAGTCCCAAAGCACATTTGAAAATGATCACCAATCTATTTCTCTTGTTGACATTCTTTTTCCTTTTAAAGGAATTATTTTTCCCCTTAAAGTAATTTTTTTAGCAATTTGAAATCCAGAGGGATAAAATACACCGCTTATTCTTTTTCAGATGTCCATGATCAAATTCTATAGATGTAGACTTGCTATTGCTTTTTCATTCCTACAGATGCCAGTGAGGTGGTGAGAGGACCAGTTCATGCTTCAGAGGTGACTCACAAAGGCTGGCAATAAATCATGAGTTTCTTTGCATCCCTATTTTTGGCTGCTTTCAGTGCACAGCCATGGTGAAAAATCCCAGGTGTTCCTGCTCTGAGCCAAGTGAATATTCAAGATTGCCCTGAAAGAAGGCATTGTGCTCATTAAAAACAGTTTCTGGGAGAGAAACTAAGACAACTAGTGGTCGAACTTTTCTTTGCTCAAACCTTGGCAAGCACTTGAGATATCCATATCTTGAGTTGCTAGGGAAGTAGAAACTGAATCAGAGACAGACAGAAGAATTGTGGATTGAAGGTAATCCTCGATTTACAACAGTTCACATACTGACTGTTTGAAGCTACACCCGCAAAAAGTGACTCCAGAGGTGGGATTCACTTACCTTCCCTACTGGTTCGCAAATGTGAGTGTGTGTGCATGCACAGGGCCTTCTGCGCATGCACAGTAGTCACACATTACGTCCGGGTGGGTGGGCAGAGCCTCCTTAAGTCGCCGCTACCAGTTTGTGCGATCCGGAGAGAACCAGCTGAATACCACCACTGCTTATGATCATTTTTCATACTGATGAAAAGCATCCCCAGGATCATGTGATTTACATTCAGATGCTTGACAATTGAGTCACATTTAGGACAGTTGCAGAGTCCCGGGATCATGTGATCCTCTGACAAGCAAAGTCAATGGGGAAACCAGATTCCCTGAACAACCGTGTTATTAGTTTAACAACTGCAGTGATTCACTTAACAAATGTGGCAAGAAAAGTTGTCAAATGGGGCAAAACTCATTTAACAAATTTCCCACTTAGCAACTACCTGTATTTGGAGGATTCACTGGAAACACCTTCTCCAAATTTTTGCTGTTCCAGCCAGCCTTTTACGATTACATCATGTGTACTGCAATTGTGATCACAGACTAATTGTTTAAATTAAAGCCACTGGTTGCTAAAAGGGAAAATGAAAGGTGTAATCTTAATTTAAAAATGTTAAGCAGTGTTATAAGCAAGGAAGAGGGAGACTGTTTTTCTGACATAAAAAGCATTGTGGACATACCCAGGAAGACACCAGGGTGTATATAAAGGGAAACTCTACCAATTCAGTTATCAATTGAGATTAATTCACCGATAATGGTGCTTAAGAGATGTGCCAGAGAAAGAGTTCACCTTTAGTGCTTCATGCATTGATCAAAATATGATACCTGACAGAAAGTCCTTCTCTATATTGTTCTTTATTGTCATGGGGAGTTGATTACATCTGGCTAAAACTCCCTCCTTCCTTCCATCAAAATGCAGATGAATCTCAAACTGCCAGTTTGTCATAAGTGACAGAGGAAATGTGCTGTAGGCATTAATACTTAAGAGTCCCATTGCTACAAGTAAGTAGTTTAAACAGTGGTGTGGAAATAAACAATTTGATCTCCTTTGAAGATTCCTTCCCTTGTGTGGTTTTTATACGGGAGGATTCTCGTGTCCCACAAGCACAATATAACCAAATGAAGGAGCTGAAATAGACATTCTGGGAGCTGTTTTTCAAAAACAATGCTTTCAATATCTCATTTTGCAACGGGGGAGGGGGGGAATTACGCTGCATTTCACAAGGCCCTGTTTGTGCTGCATGATATTCAAAGGCTTGTGTGTTGCCTGCTTACTCTCTCGTTTTATTGCCTTCGTTGGCTAAACATGCTTTAGTAATTAATGTTAACAGAGGCAATTAATACCGGGCCAGTAATGGGCACATGTGCGGCTCTGCTTACTTTGCTAAAGCCAATGTTTATGTTTTGTTGGCAATATTGTACTCTTCTGCTAAACATGGATAGCCTTAAGTTGTGTAATATATTTCATTCTGAGCACTCTCTAATGATTCTGCATTTAAACAATGAAAACGAATACTTCTAATATGCAAACACTTACTTGCAAACGTATCACCATGGGGAACTTCTGAGTTATTCCTATATAGATTTTGGTATAACTTTTAAAAATTGATATGATTTTTATGGTCAGACAAAATCGTGCCACGCAGAACTAGAACATTAATTCTAAAATGCTCTTTTATTATCTGAAAAAGTTATTGAAACACGCACGGAAGCTTTTCTTTTTCCTGGAGGAGAAATAGGTATATAGGGAATAGGGCAGGGAGAAAGTAAGAAGGACCTGAACTGTCTTTTTTTGGGTGAGTTTCAAAGAATTGAGGCCCTTGGTAACAAACGTTAAGACATGACTTATTTCTGATTCTCTTAAACCAGAGATCTTCAAACTTCATAGCTGGTTGAAGAATTCTGGGAGTTGAAGTCCACAAGTCTTAAAGCTGCCAAGTTTGAAGACCTCTGGCTTAAGCAATTCTTTCTTGATAATTTAAACTGCTAACTCTTAAGCCCTCTTTTCATCACGTCAAACTTCCTCGTGGCCATGTGAGCAATTTGTACATGCTCTTATTGGAATACTCAATATTTCATTGACTGTCCTGCTCTTGGAGGGAGGGTTATGTTAAAAAGTAGGCTGTGTCCAGGGAAAAAAAAAAAAGGGGGGGGGGGACAAAGTAATCTATGTTTCTCAATATTCTAACAGAAACACTTGAAAATCTGAAATAAATCTTCAATATGGACTGATCTAATGTGTGGTTACGAGTATATACAATGGGGCAGTGGTGAAATGTAAAATTTGTTGTGGGCGTGTCTTGGTGGGGGGGTAATGTGACTGGGTGGGCATGGCCAATTTTTTTTTTTTTTACTTTTAAAACCATTTTTTTCTACAACCTCGTCAGCAAAGAGGTTGTAAAAAAATGCTTTCAAAAGGCTCTAACGATCCCAGCTGAGTTGCCTGATTGGCAGAGGCTTTTTAAAAAACTCAACTTGGATCGTCAGAGGCATTTAAAAGAAAAAAAGGGCTTTTTTCTTTTAAAAGCCTTTGACGATCCCAGCTGAGCCGCGCAATCATCAGAGACTTTTTTTTAACTTTTAAAAGCATTTTTTCGGCCGAAGGGGTTGTAAAATGCTTTTAAAAGTAAAAAAAAAGAAAAAAAAAGCCTCTGATGATTGTGAGGCTCAGCTGGGCATGGGGGTAGGGGGTGGGGCAGGGATTTTTGCTACTGGTTCTCCAAACCACCCGCCTCCATCAGTACCGGATCGGGCGATCTGGTCTGAACCTGGAGCATTTCACCCCTGCAATGGGGTGGTATTAATAGTGCAGTCCGTGCCTCAAAAATGATTTGGAAAGTACCCCCTTTTCTAATACAGGTAGTCCTCGACTAATGATAGTTCATTTAGTGATGGTTCAAAGTTACGTCACTGCAAAAGTGACTTATGACCAGTGGTGGGTTCCAACTGGTGTTACCACCGGTTCTCTTCACACACACGCTTCACTCGCATGTGTGCCAAACTTGTGCTCCGTGCAAGCACGTTAGGTTTCCGGCCAGCTGAGGTCCAGCAATCCACTCTGCCGCGCCTATCAGCTGGGCTAAAAAACAAGAAAGAATGGTAGGAATAAATCGGGGTGGATGGGAAGTTCCCAGCTCCCAATCAAAGAGAATGATTCGGTGACGTCACACCGCCACCACTACGGGCTCGGCTGAACCGGGCTGAACCGGGAGCAACCCACCATTGCTTATGACAATTTTTTACACTTAATGACCATTGCAGCATCCCCTTGGTCTTGTGATCAAAATTCAGATGCTCGGCAACTAGCATATATTTATGACGGTTCCAGTGTCCTGGGGTCATGTGATCCTTTTGCGATGAGCAAAGCCAATGGGGAAGCTGGATTCACTTAACAACCCCGTTATTAACTTGTCGACTGCAGTGATTCACTTAGCAACTGTGGCAAGAAAGGTTGCAAAATGGGGCAAATTTCACTTAACAACCGTCTTGCTTAGCAACATAGATTATGGGCTCAATTGGGGTGGTAAATCAAGGACTACTTGTATTTATTAAGGGAGCTTGATGTTTCTCAGGGTCCTAAACCTGGAAAAACAGGGCCACTCTATCCAAGTGGATAAAAGGAAAAAGAAATCAGAATCTGCTCCGAATAATGGATCTAGCAGACTCTGACAGTTCTTGAGGACTCACAGTTACAGACCACATCCATCCCTGAAATGAGCAGTTGCTGGCGGAAACCCATACTCTTTTGAAGGTGGGATTCTCTGATCAAAAGAACACACCTGCATGAATGTTTAAATCACACTTTCTAAGATCTTTTAATATAGTAATTAGCAGGAGAGGAATCCTAAGGAATGATTTCACATTTCTGGAGGTAAACAAATAATCACACAATTGAACTTTTTAGTTCTTGACTAGTACTTCAAATCTTTTTTTTCCCCCTCCCTCCTCCTCTCTCCTCATCCTGGCAAGTTTTCATGGTTTTTTTTAGTGTTTTTATTTGTTTATATTATAATCTGATTCTGCACTGCTTTACTGGAAAAAGAAGAAGCTAATTTGTGCTGAAGGGATTCTGGGACTTTAGGCAAATAAGTATACATAGAGGAACAATGCTCTTTTTGAACAATAAAATACAGTTTAAAAAAATATGATTTTTCTCTAGCACTGTGGAAATTTACATTTTTCAGAGTGAGCACAGAGAGAATTTTGGGAGATTTATACATGAAGGAATGGAAGAAATGTTATTAACTCAGTTGTTAAACACTATTTTTCCTAAACTGGTATTCTCCAGATGTTTTGAATTACATTTTTATAATCCCCCCTACCAGTATGCTGCAGTGATGAGCAGTGTTGTAGTTCATCATGTGTGGAAAGCTTCAGCTTCCACAAAGGATGAACTATGAAATGATCAATTAAACCATAGTAGTTGCCTCCTTGTCAGGGTAATAATTCTAATAATTACCACAGATAATCCTCAATTTACAAACCTTTGTTTAGCAGCCATTTGAATTACAATGGCACAGTGCAAAATCACTTACAATGGATCCTCGTACATATGACTATCGTATCATCCCCACGGCCAAGTAATCAGAATCTGGGCGCTTGGCAGCCAGCATGTATTAATGAAGGCTGCAACATCCTAGGGTCACATGACTGCCATTTTCTACCTTCCCAGCCAACTTCCAACAAGCAAAGTTAATGACCATGTGATTCATTTAACAATTTCAATGATTCCCCGAACAAAAGTGACAAAAAGGTCATAAAATTGGGCACAACTCTTAATTTAGCAGCCACCTTGCTTAGTGAGACGTTCTGCTCCGAATTGTTGTAAATTGAGAAGTACCTGTAAATGGAATGACATTACAGCATACAGAATCTGTTTTAAAAAGTTTCTGCAGGTAGAGATATACTCATATCCAACTGGATCCTTATACCTTGGCCTTTGCATCTTCACTGCCCCATCCTCACTCATCCACAGAGCAGGAGTGCTATTTGGCAGGTTCTGACAGGTTCTGGAGAACCAGTAGTGGAAATTTTGAATAGTTCAGAGAACTGGCAAATACCATCTCTGGCTGGCCCCAGAGTAGGGTGGGAATGGAGATTCTGCAATATCCTTCCCCCTGGAGTGGGGTGGGAATGGAGATTTTGTAAGGATCCTTCCTCTGCCATGCCCACCAAGCAACGCCCACTAAGCCACACCCACAGAAGCTGTAGTAAAAAAATTTGAATTCCACCACTGCCATGGAGCCTTTCATATGGGGCACATTTGATATTCATGAAGCACTATCTAAAAAAAAATGGCTGCCATTGGGAAGTCTGCCTGTTCATTAAATATGTGCTGAGGTAGCCAGGGCTAATTACAGAATTCTTCTCTTGCCTCCCCAAATAGTTCTTTTGATCATTTCTTCCAAGCGTTTTCTCCTGAAGGGAGATTTGTGTTTTGGCTTCTCTGATTAAGGCAGAATGCAATTCTCTCTTGAAGAAGCCTTTTAAGAGTTGTACTGATGAGAAAACTCTTGTTCTGACAGATGTGTGGGGAGACTTTGTGATTGTGTTTAATGCTATAGATCATTTCTAATGATTGGAAACCACCCCCCCCCCCTTTTAAAATTCAGATGCCATCTGGTGTCACCATGTGTGAGTTGGGCGGCCATATGAATTTGTTTAAAAAATAAATAATAAAATAATAAATGTCTTCGCATCCACCATCTTCAGCTGCTGGTCATGAATAAATACATCCTACAGTATTGAATATTTATAGTACATACATTTGCATAAAGAAAGCTGTATTTACTGATCCTTAATTTAAGATAAGCCTTCCCTAATCTACCTGATGATGATCAGAGTACAAAGTAATCCATCTCTTTCCCTATACTTCCAGGGATTGTAAAATGATCCTCCAATGCTTAAATTAAAACTATTTGTAGGAGAGGAAGTTAGTATTCCCTTCAGGCTGACTCTGTCATACAATGTATCTCCAATCAATGAACAATAAAAATGTATTTTAAAATGACAACAATTAAGCTAACAGTAAACAACAACTCAATCAAGAAACTGCCAAGAACACTCCAACCAACATTGACAAGGCAGGCCACAAGCATATAAAATGAGAGCAGACCTTACTCACTACTAACACTGATCATGTTATTTTGTTTGGTAATGAAATGCCTGCAAAAAAAGAAGCTAAGAGAGTAGCAAAGACATCACATTTAAAAATAATAATAATATGAAACATATTAGTAGCCAGTGGTACTTCAGCTGTTCCATGTTGCCTGCTTTCTTCCTTTGTAGCTCTGTCAAGCACACCGATGATAGGCTGTTTGGTGCAGTGGTTAAGGTACCAGGGTAGAAACTGTGAGATTGAGTTTTAGTCTTGCCTTAGGCACAAAGCCAGCTGGATGACCTTGGAGCAGTCACTTTTCTCAACCCTAGGAAGGAGGCAATGATGAACCACTTCTGAAAAATCTTGTCAAAAGAACTGCAGGAGCTTCCAATATGATAACCCAGAAGTTCCTCACAATGTAATGTAAAGAGGTGTCCACCTAAAGAGTAGGAACTGTATATGGAAAGAAGGTGGATGCCGTCTGATAGCATCAAAGCCACTGTCCTTGATAGCTGAGGTGGCTGATGTGAAATCCTACCAGAGATGGGAAAGGACTGGGTTAAAAGACAGCAATGAGGTACTAATCACAGCAGCACAAGCACTCAGCACCAGATCTACAGAAGCAGTGCTTTACTGCACTAGACAGGATCTGAGGTACAGAACATGCAGAGACCTCAGAGACAGTCCAACATATAGTGGCAGGTGCAACACTCAGACAGGAATAGCATACACAGAATGTCATTGTGTATAGCAACATCTGCATAATGTATTGACTAGATCCTTCCAAGTCCAGATGGGAGATTTCACAGGAGGTCATGGAGAATAACAGGGCTAAAATCAGGGGTAAAATGCTCCTGGATTGGACTGGATCGCCCAGTCCGGTAAGTGATTTTGGCCGTTGGTTCGGTGATCCGGTAGCGACAGTGGAGCAAAGCTCACCCATTGGCCCGGGTGTCATTACTTCCTGGTTTTAACAAGCGCCTGCGTGGCGCATGCACTTCCAAACTGGTAAGGCAGGAAAGTAGATTTCACCCCGGCTAAGATCCTGTGAGACTTTCAGATTCAAATGGACAAGCAAGTATTGACGAATCACCAGACATGATGAAAGTAAACAAAGACCAGAAGACAACAATGGTGATAGCTGTAGCATCAGGAAGGTATATTAGAAGTTGGAATGGAACCAGGATCTGAAGGAGGAACTAGAGGCATGGAAAGCAAAGACCAAAGTGGCCCCAGTGGTGGTAGCAACACTCAAGACTGTGATTCCTAAGCTGGGAGAGTGACTCCAGCAGCTCACAGGAAAAACATCAGAGTTCTCTGTTCAGAAGAGTGCAATGCTAGGAACAACTAAGATCACTGTGCAGACCCCTCAAAGCGTTAGGCCTCTGAGAGAGGACCATAGATTGAGGAAGACACATACCACCAACAGGCTTGCATTTAGATACACACACACTCATAAACAGGACAGAAATATATGACGAATAAATAAAACAGTGTAAAAACGAGTCTTAAGAGTACAGCAATTGTGTGGTTAATGTGTACATTGCTCAACAGTTGAAAATGAATGCATCTTTCAATCTCTCTCATTCATGAAATGGTGGGAAACTACATGGATCCAGAATGTCTTAGAATGAAGATGCTATCTGCACTGGAGTATATTTGGGCATTGTTATGGCCTAAAGAAAGATCTTATAGATGAAACAATTATGTAACTATTTGGGGGAACTTCGCAGTAATCAGAAGACTTCTTTCAGAATTCTTTCCAACAAGGGAAATAGACCATTGTTTTAAGGTTATATTAGCATTAAGAGAAGAAAAATGGAACATGAGACAGAAAACTCTGTCCCCCCTCCCTCCCCTCTTTCTCTCTCTCACATACAAAGAGCTGCACAAAAAGATGGTAAACAGTTGCCTTAGGTGAAAACTGCGATTAGATAGAGCTTCTAACACCCCTCCCTGCATGGAAATGAAAGAAAGAGGGCACATGTGAGGGTGCCATAGAGTGTTATTGACATTTTCAAGGGTGCAGTGTTAAGTATCTGCAATATCTAATATGCATAATACCTCCAGCTTGAGTAAAATTAAACAATGGAAAATATAGCTAATCGAAAAGTGCTTTGAGAATCTTCTCCTTTCCCTCTCTAAATTTTTAGGTCTTTTCGTGGCTGAAAATTGCCTATACATTTTGTTTATGTTGCCTATAAGTAATGTATTTATTGAGTTCTATTTCAGTTTCATGGCATATGTCTTTAAGAAGGCTATTGTATTGGGTTGGAGAACACCATAGAATCTCTTGGTGGCAAAAATAACAACAACCAGTCACTATACTCATCAAAATCTGATTTGCTGTCAGTTCTCTGCAAGCACTGTAGATGCCCAAACAAGTAAATATACCTGTGGTGATGGATTTCCCTCCAGGCAGTACATTCAAATGGAGGCTAAGCAGCCATCTGCTGGAGCTGCTTTCGTATGGATTCTTATATCAAACAGGGCAGATGGATTCAGTGACAAAATGGCCCTATCCAACTTTATGATTCTGCATAATGCTTTTCTCTCCTACATAAACAGTAGTTCATTATCAGGCATTTTGTTGTCTGAAGGGAAGACAAAGGGGGTGTTCCTGATCAATCCATATCTGCATATGGACTCAACCAATTGTGACTAAATTGGAACAGAGCAATCTAGTGTCATTCGTGTATAAATAAGTGGAACGGACAAGACTGGCTCAGCATTTACACCCACAGTTCCGCATCTCGACATGTTGCCATCAACCTTATGCTACTTGTACTTGCTACCTGAGGCATCTGTATCACTCTCCTTATTAATACAGCTGACTCTGAATCCTCACACTTGGGATAAGTTGCACAGATTTCCCTCCTGCTTCTTACAATTGCTTTGACGTTTGGCAACCTGAAAGATTGCTTCCTGAAACAAAATCAGTCTGATCTCCTTGTATCTGGGAAGAAATTCCTGACTGTCTGATATTTCCAAGAAGCAAAGGGAGCCTTTGCCAGAAAAGTACTGTACCACTTCCCTTCCCTTGTAGCAGTGCCCGGCTCTGGAACAGCTTTTTAGTAGAGATCAGGCTGCCGTTTTCCTTGTTAGCTTCCAGGAAAATATCTTCTTGCAAAAAATTTTTTAACTGAATTCATGCAGGGTGCCATCTTTTATTCCTCTCGCTTCTCCTTTACATTTCAGGTATTTTATCTTGGTTAAGTTGCCCCTTTCAGTTGAGATTTTATTAGTATTTTTCTTAGTATTTTTAATCAAACTCTGGATCTTTAAACTTTCTTGCTGTATGTATGCCACTGAGAGTGGTGGTGGGACTGCAGCTGGACATAAATGCAATGAATCAATGAAGGGTTTCTTTTTTTAACCATTTGTTGGACTGCAAAAGGTATACAGTTTCAATTTCCACAGGCGTGTTCTGTGTTTGTTCCTTTTATGTTCTGATTTGAAAGGGCAATGCATTTCCCTATTAACTAAAGCTGCATTGAAGCAGTTGGTTTCATAGTTCACTGAATATCCCCTCCCCCCAGCAATAATCTCTAAAATTACTATTGCTCCAAATGTTCACATACAAGAAAACTTAATACAATATAATACAGAAGATGATTGGAAATAAATACAAGCGAAAGAAGTATTTTGGGTGCAGAGGGCAAACATTGTGATTCTTTGTGTTACAGTGAATCTTCATGTAGCTAACAAGAACGAGATAATTCATGTGAAAAAAAACCCTGTTTCATAGTAATCTTATTTTTTCATCTTTAAAACCTCAATGTGATACAGGTCAGATGTATATTAGATCATTTCTCATATACAGTACTCCCTTTGAGATTTAGCTCATGAAAGGGCAAGATGCAGTCTTCTAGATGTGGAGATTGCAGCTTCCATTCTTACAACCATTTGTCATATTGGTTAGGATTAATGAGAGTTGGTATGCAACTATTATCTAGAGGATCACACATGGTCCATTTCTGTTGTAGATAAGATTTTTATAGTTACCCATTGGTTTGCTAGATGATAACACCGTAATTAGGGTGCTTTGATGCTGGAAGCCTGCCAAAATGCATTTTCACTAACAGCTAAAACTTTTATTTAGTAGACTTTTATCCCACCTTTATTACTTTATAAGTAAATCAAGATGGTGAATATACTTAATACTCCTTCCTCCTCCTCTTTCCCCCACAAAAAAGAACCCTGTGAGATGAGTTGGGTTGAGAAAGAATGACTGACTCAAAGTTACTCAGCTAGCTTTCTAAGCTAAGCTTTCTGGTCTAAGATAGGACCAGAACTCACAGTCTCCTGGTTTTTAGGCCATGGCTTTAACCATTATACCAAACTTGCTCTCTTATCTTCAATAGCTCTTCAAAAGTTCAACAGTTCATATACAGTAAGAGCAGTCTTGGCACAGTGGTTAGAATGCAGTACTGCAGACTACTTCTACTGACTGCCGTTCACTGGTTCAAGGTTGACTCAGCCTCCCATCCTTCCAAGGTTGGTCAAATGAGGACCCAAATTGTTGGTGACAATATGCTGACTCTGTAAAAACCGCTTAGAGAGCACTGTAAAGCACTGTGAAGCAGTATATAAGTCTAAGAACTATTGCTATTTAGTTAACTTTGGTTTAAAAAAAAAACACTAATAATGTGAATTAAGAGTATTCTGGGATGTTCTGGGCACTTTTGAATTACCTTCAAAATACTTTGTATTAATGTAGATCAGACAGCTACAATTCAAAGCCCCAGAACCACATACAGCTCGCTCTAAAAAATAACCCCAGAGAACTACCATACTATGGTTTTTAATCTGACAAAATGTGTATCACTAGAAAGTAATCAAATAAACAATATTTAAATGTAATTACACGTCATTGGAAATGAAATGAAATCTAATTGAATTTTCCTAGAGCCATTCTTTATTTGGTGGCCAGACAACTCAAAGTTCAAGTGCAGCCCTCAAACCATACCAAATTATATACCCAATTGGAAAGATATTCTTGTTTTATTTATCAATATATAAACATAAAATCACATTTGCAGTGAATCATAAGTAAGGCAATGAAAAAAAAAAAAACCAGTCTCTTATTGTCGAGATTGTTAAAACTATTACAAATAAGAGTGCATCAGGGAGGTTGGCAGATGATGGAGATGTTAACAATGTTAAGATGACATTTTCAATTGTACCATTATGGCTATCACCTGGTCTTTTTTGCCCCTTTCCATGGGCATCTTCCACTGAATGCACCCAATCTTTTAATACATTTTAAAATAATTCTTTTTGCAATTGCCATCCTCTCTGATAGAACCATGAGCTCACTTTCGGGAATCTGTCTTAATCTATTGTTTCACTAAGCATGGCAGTAAAAGTTACAGCAAAAACTATGCAATATACAGTATAGTTACTTTTTGAATGCCTGTTTTCCTAAATAGCATTATATCATAGATAATAAATGAATGCTTGAGACTGCATCCACTTTACACATCCATGCTATTTTTAATTCTGTCACTTTTGTGCTTAATATGATATTTAGCAACTAAAATTGATCCTGGGATAAGTTTTAAGCATCGTTCAATCTCATTTATCTGAACTGCTTCAGGGCACATATAAACCATTTCAATTACGAGAGGCTGAATAAATAGAATGCCCGTTCACAAAGATTGAATTCAAATGCATAAAACTTTGTGATAAGTCTGTTGCAACTTTCTCCATCCCAGTGCACTCCAAATGTGTTGGATTTCAATTCCCATGATCCCTGTCCACTGCAATGTTGAAGTCAGAACAGCTGAAGAACATCAGGTTTGGAAAAGTCTGTATCATTTTTGTTTGTGTAGAAAAGCACACTTATTCTCAGAAGATTTTCTGGTGTCTTTTACAGCCTCTGTATTAATAACATTTTGTACTTGAGAAAGCTGGGCTAAAATGACACTCCTTAAATATTTCTGAGACAGTAGTTATTTGGAAATAACAAATAGAATAGGGACTGGCCAGTCAGAATTTTTACTACCAGTTCTTCAAACTACTCAAAATTTCTGCTATTGGTTCTCCAGAACTGGTCAGAACCTGCTGAAACCCACTTCTGGCCCACTGGAATAGCTAAGGTTTGTTTGTTTGTTTGTTTGTTTGTTTTATTTATTTTATTTATTTATTTTATTTATTGGCAGCCCAACACACTCTTCAGTGGCTCTGGGTGGCTGGAAAGGTAAAAACCTAACATAAAACAATACAAAAGAATAACCTTCTCACCTCCCATGACAACAATTAATTAAATAAGCCAGTTGATGGGTTCTATGATACTCTGGTTCCCTAAGCCCATTGGCAAAACCAGGTCTTCAGGATCTTGTGAAAAAATGTCAAAGTGGGAGCCAACCTTACTTCTGTGGGAATGATGTATGACAGGGAGAAAGCCACTCCTCTTCTTGCTCCTAGAAGCACGAAGCTGAAAACACCAGCCTGAAGATGACGAATGAGACTTTGTTGAAACGTCGCCAAGACACTTCCAATTTTACACAGGAGAAAACCCGAATAACCAAAGACCTACATATATATATACACAAACACAAACACACAGACACACAGACGTGTGTGTGTGTGTGTGTGTGTGTGTGTGTGTGTATATATATATTCATCATTTTAGCCATTGTCTACCCACTGCAGGAGGAAGACCTCTTCCTCAGGTTTTCAACCAATATGGTCCTGAGCTTTCTTTTGCCAATTGGGCCCGCAATACTTGCTGATGGCATAGATCCAGCTTGTTTTAGGTCTCTTTCATGGATGCTTTTTATCAAGTGGGTTTTTATATATCACATTATTTGCCTCAAGACATGTTATCCTCCCCCTCCACCCCCGTGTTGTTCTCTGTTCAATATTTTATTTTATTTTTTATTTTAATTAGATTTATATGCCACCCTTCTCCAGAGACTCAGGGTGGCTTACAATGCGTTAAGCAATAGCCTTCATACTTTTGTGTGTGTATATATATATACACAAAGTCAGCTTATTGCCCCCACAAACTGGGTCCTCAATTTACCTACCTTAGAAAGGATGGAAGGCTGAGTCAACCTTGAGCCTCGAACTTGCAATAATTGCAGACAGCTGAATGTTAATAGCAGGCTATTTAGTCTGTTGAGCTATCCAAAGTGCAGTATTCCAGTATCTGGAATACTGCACTTTGCTTGTGCTTTACAAGATTTATACCAAATGGTGTAGAAGTGGATAAAAAACAGGTAAAATTCTGTGAAATGGGTTTGTCTCAAAAGAAGCAATTTACACATGATGTGGTCAGCCACTCTTGTACAGTCTACTGATTTTAACTTGCCGTAGCTTTACTTTGTATAGTGTGTGAGCCTACTTGATTTTTATTAAAGGTGCAAAATTGGACTTGGTTCAAATTCTCATTCAGCTATAAGAGTGACTCCCTGATCTTTGATCAACCATTATTTGAGAGAAGAAATTATCTATTGGTTCTGTCTGGAACACGGAAAGGAAAAAATACCATGAAAATAGCAAAATTGCATTCTCAGCCAATTAAACCAGAAGGCCTTAAATGTAGTACCAAACTAATCCAGTTTTGTTTAGAGTTATTTTTAGTTTGAATGTTACTAGGGGAGGCAAAATATTGTATCTGAGGGGCCTTTCACAACAGGACTGTTCTGAATAGGCTAATCTATGTGGTTATTTCCATTTTTTCCCATGTGGTCCCACAGGAGGCATTTAAAATGGTTAAACATAGGTGGGTCCATAAGCCTCCTGAAAATGTTCAGATGTACATCAAAGTCCAATTATCATTGCATAGACTTAAATTCCCTTTCCTGGAGGTGGGAGAATGGAAAGAAGGCCTCAAAACTCTTTTGGAAAGTAGCTGCTAGCCTGTTGTTTGAATGCAATCCTGGTGGGCCACAAAAAGGAGATATAGTTGCTCAGATTGTGTGTGGCTATGGAGCTTCTCAGGAGCAAGAATGCAGGATCCAGATCCAAGCTCAGATTGCTACGGGAGGGGTGAATTTCCTCCAAACTTCAATTTTGACTTTCTTCTCTGTGAAAGAAGTTATGAAACTGGTATTCATGGCTGATTAAAAAAAATTCACTCACAACAATCACCAAAGGCGATTGATAAAGAAAAATTATGAAATTAAGCAGCTATATAGAAAAGGATGTTCTCTTGTATGATTCGGGTCAACATGTTTATCTTTGTTAAAACATCAGCATTGCTTTATGGAAAAAAATGAAACTATAGTTAGGAAAACAAAAACAGGCTCAACCTATTTAGCCAACTGTCAATTTTACTTCTAAAACTCACTTCATAGACCAGTATATAAAGTTGTCTCCAACAGGTAAGAGATACATGCACCACAACAAACATTTTAGATGCTAATACAGTACATGTTTGATTCAAACAATACATGATCTGCAAACTATATAGGAGATTTAAGATTAAATAGAAGCTAGTTCAGTGCTGTCAGGCTGCCTTAACTTGTAGTTCCAATACGATTGAATCCTGCATGCCATATGCATTCTAAATGAATATGATGGAAATCTGTGCAGTTTTAAAGGATGCAATTGGCATTAGATATAAACATTGTTATTTTTCAGACACGGAATGTACATTTTCATGCATCATTTCTAGGGAGTGCAAACCTAAGAAAAGGATACCTCAAATGTTCCTCATGCCAGCAATCTATTCCCATCATTGCAAAGCTTAAAAGGGATTCTGGGTACAGGCCAATTCTCCTCTTCAAGGACTGTACAAGAAGATAATCCTGTGTTTGTGCAGCTCCTATTCACTTCAACAGTTTCTTGATGGATCATGTTCCAGTAGTTAAATAAACCTATTCTAAATCCGGATTACGCTTGTTTCAAACGTTATTTCTGAAGAATACAAATTTGGCTACCAAATTCAAGGAATGAAATGTTAAATTAAAGCATGTGAAAAGAACCCTTTGGAGCAGTCAAAAGCCTTTTTAACAGAACTCTGCCAATTATTCAAAAGAGGTTGCTCAGAACACATGTGAGCACCTGTTAAAGCAGCTGCATCTTTATTCAGAAACTGCTCTTGATGTTCTCCAGCTGAAAGCAGTTGCTTTAATGATTTGATGTTGCCTATGGGCTCCCACCTGTTCCAAAGCATTCAATTTAAAGGATTTGTCCAACCCTCTATGTATCTAATAGAGCATCCTGACTTTTAAAAGGGCCGACAGAGACTTATGGGAAAATCCCAAGCCTGATAGGGGTGCACTGGCATTCACTGCATATGTTCCTTGGGTCTCAGGAAATGCTGACTTTGAAATATTGACAGTCTTACATTTTGCGAGTCCCTTGTTTATTTTGCAAATGTTCCCTATAAAAATTCTATGGAGGCTTGGATAGACAGTGCAAAATTGGGATCACAGCTCAAATGGAGAAATTATATGGGCCAATATTTACAGTACCAATAGAAGAGAATCACCTGTATATAAACAGAGAGCAAACTCCCATTCACTTCTATCACTAATGAGGTTACCTAGTTGGTAGTGAAATATCTGAAAGAAAACAACCAAGTTCAGAGAGCACCAAGGACCCCATAATATATGTAGTCTTGAACCTTCGAGCATTCACATTAATAAGCCCCACTAAACACGAAGCCAAAAGTGTCTCAGCATAGACAGGGCTCAGAATTCAGGATACTCTACATTTGATGTATTTAAATATTCTGTTGGGTTAGGACAGAATAATAGCTCTTGTTCCCTAATGTGTTTTTTCAAAACAAAATAAAGACCATCTGGTAATACTTAAATACTGCTACTTTCTTCCCAGTAATCTTTCACTAGATGATTGAGGATTTAGATCTGAGTGTTTTTAATCCTATCCATCAATCCAGTGCAGTCATGAACCTATAGGTAAATGCAAATTTTCAGTGGAATAACTCATTTTTAAGAACCTTCCAACAGATTGTCTGAATACTGTAAGTTCCCAAATACTTAATATAATCATTTCCTCCCCAAACCTCTGTTTCTTACCACTCTGCAGAAACCAGCTAAAGATATTTCCTATGCTTTCATGAGTTTGATCCCTGTAGTTCAAACTTGTAATTCAAGGGGGAAAAAAGGCTATATAGGGCATCCAAACTCAAATAAATGAAGGCTTATTTTAGCAAGCAGGAATATAGGCAAGTCAGTAATTGAATGAGCTGCTTTGCATGGCAGGCTACTGGTATTTTTGTGAGTCACTTTACATAATGGATAATAATAAGGGCCACTATGGTAATAGGTGCTGACATAGAAAGGGGAAGGATGTCAAAGATTACCAAACATTTTCCCTGATAGATTTTAGCTGCTATTTAACTGAAAAGAACAATCATGCTGTGGAAACCAATACTGCCCAAAGTTTGAAAGATCTTTCTTGAAACCAACGGGGCAGAATACTTATCTATATATAGATAACCATGGTGCTTCTCAAATACTTCTATCCCTGAGTCTATGTTGCCTGCTTGCTTGAAGATTGCACACATCACAGTTGCCAATGTTAAGAGTAACCATAGGCAACTTGGTGTTTTCTAGATGTTTTCAACTTCAACTCCCATCCATTCTGGAATATAGGAATTGTCAAATATATCTTGAGAATATCAGGTTGCTTCCCCACGTTAAGAAAATTGAAAGAGAACCAAAATCTTTCCCAAACTTTCTTCACAGTCAGCCAAATAATGCCCATTTTTAAACTCTCCCTAAAGCAAAATTACTTCCAATTTTTCCCCTGTATAATTGCAGTTACAGTGCAACTTTAAGACACGAAGAGTGCCCATGTTACAGATATTTCCAAAAGAACAACCATCCGTAGGGTTTTTCACCTATCACACAGCAGGCACAAGGGGGTCCATGAGAATGACAGGACCCTGTTTCAGTCAAGCAGGTTGTTGTCCACTCCATGCCAAGGACATTCGTTCCACCTTGCTTTTGCAGTACATAAAGAGTGAAATATGGAAATTGGAATTGCAAACTCTCTTGAACCAAGCCTTATTCTCTTTACTCCCACAGAGATGTTTTCTTTGTTGGCTGAATTCATTCAATCACTGAAAAAAAGAAAGATAAAATTAAATCAGATTTTTTGGTCTTGACAGTTGTCACTTCTGCTCCTTAAGTATATTGATCAGAGAGATAATTTAGCAAATAAGTATACTGAGCAACAGTCAAGGCAGGCATTTATCCAGTGGGATGAGGTGTGTGTGTGTGTGTGTGTGTGTGTGTGGCTGGGGATCACTTTTGAAGTAGAGATTTTTTAAAAAAATAAGTTTCAAATTACTAAGTCATCTTATCAACAGTCTTGCTGTCCAATCATGTTATATTGTAATGGATTAGACATGTATAAAACATTGTTGAAACTAATAGGCCAGGCCTTTGATCCATGCCTGGACTACCAGGTAGTTTTAAAGGAAATAAGGGTTGGGGTTCAATCATTGTATCGAAATGTATCTTCCTTATTTATTATTACACATTAATTAGGTATCTATAATGTTAGTATATACACAGATATAGTTGGCATCCAGGAAAAAAAATCATAAGGGAGCAAAATGACCAGAGGTTTTAGAACTCAAATCATACGATTACTGAAATGTCAGATGATTTGAGAAACAACTGTCCCTCAAGAGAAGAGCATCTTTATTGTATGCGAGAGATCCTAGGCAGCCTCTGGCCTCTGTTCATTTAGGAAAGCTCTGGAAGACCATCTATGAAGACCACGTGAAGTGAGGTGAACTATTTATTGTCCTCTGGCAGTTTGACGGTTCGAATCCCTAGTACGGGTCTCCTGCGTGTGACCTCCAAGGAATCTTCCAATTCTGTTGTTACTATTCTTAGGTATTGGGTGGGGGGAAAGATAGTACAAGCAACCAAGATTTGGTTGAAAATAGGCAAAGACTGCAGCTTGAAGTTTTATAGGCATCACCTTCATCTTTTTGTCTACTTCTTCCCATCCTGGTTTGAAGTAACAGATTGCCATATGGAGAAGAAGAGACTCGGTGGAAAGAGGTTAGCAGGACAGGCTTTCTAATTTGGTACCACAAAAGTAACCTCTCTTATTGTCTCCTCTCCTTTTCCTGAGAAAATGCTGCTCAGTGGTAAACATCCATCTAAATGAAAGAGAACGAAAGTGAAACTGGCAATGGCCCTTCACATGTAGGGTTCTTTCTATGTGGCTGTCTATCCTTGCATCGTAAGGTACTTCTGCCTTTGGTGTGTAGATGGCATATCTTATTAGTTAAGTGTGAAAATTTAGGTATTACATAAGCAAGGAGCCCCAAGGTACAGGCAGCTACAAGGTTGGTGTTAATGAGCTATTTGGCGTTCTATGAAAAAGAATAATCTTCTGAGAAATGTTAAGATGTTGTTATGCAGATTCCAAGTATACCTGGAGAAAGATTATATTGCCTTTGGTTTCTTTTCAGCTCTACAATACCATGACGGTAGTATGTAGTTACCAGCTGATCACAACCTATTGGGATGGAACAGTATGACAGTATCTATTGGGGCGATCCATTTTCCATGTTAACACTTGAATTTGAATAAAATTCTTAGATGAGGACAAAATAGCATTGATTTGTTTTGAAACACTTCCTTTTTAAAAGATTTCCTGGGCAAATCTGGACCCTACTAAGCGCTATTGTCTGCTAAGGAAATAGAAATCGTGAAATATGACAAGGGGCTCCAATGTCAGAAAAAACAGCTCCAAGAAACAGAGGGAGGTACTTTTTAGTTGGATGTTGCAGAGAAATGGAAATAGATGCATTAGTTTCAGCTGCTAGAGAATTATATTCTGTACGTTTTAATTCTACATCAAACTAACATAACAATTACATAAAAATATCAGTCCATTGTTGAACAATTCTAAGAACATTTAAGAGCAATATGCCCATCTCAACATGTCCTGTATTAACAAATGCATAGAAAAACAGTATAGAGCTGAGTTGCAAAACAAAAACAATTCTTTATAATTGTCTTCCTCTTATTGGAAAAGTCTATTGCACTTTAGACGATCTGATTAACACTGATTCAGGAGAATATTCATTGATTAGGAAACATGCAAATATGCCCAGATTGGTTTTTTTAAAAATAGAGACTATTTGATTCAAGTTGATTCAAGTATAAAGTTATTACGGCATACAACACCATTCAGAACCTTAAGAATCTGATGTTTTCCTGTAATATTAGTATCTGCTAACATTATTCATTTGTTTGGTCGGTCAAACAATTGATCAAATTAAGACTTGCATTGCACAACTGCTTAAGAAAATGCAGTGCACCTTCCAAAACCATTTTTCCCCCCAGCAACGCCGTTCTCTATTGAAAACACTGAAAAAATGACTTAAAGACTAGCATTGTCTGAAAATGCTATTTTTAGTTAGTACCTGCTGTATTTTATTTTACTTTATTTTAAAGAGCTTATATCACAATAGAATTATATTACTAACTCTGGTAATATTACAGACTAAGAAATGATTAAAATCAGAAAATTTGAATTTGTGAAATAAAAGCATAAATCAGTAGTACAGGTTTTATTACTCTTCATTCCCCCCAAATTGGAACAAATTTGCAAAAAGAGATTTAGCAAAATTTGCAATACCGTAATGGTGTGTGCGCATAAGAGTGGAAGCTTCATAAACAGTGGCATAGTTAAGCTATAAACATTCTGAATAATGTTAATTACTTTATACACACATAGATTTCCATGCCATTAATTTAGTTAGAAATTATTTCCAGACCAATATGGGTCTGGATATTGCTTATCGCTATAGTAAACTTATTTGTGATTTATTTGACCTAGTACTTCACAAGCAATACCAAGAACATGATATACAACTTTCCAAAAATTGCTAACAGAAAGTAAATGTATCTATTTAGAGCTGATATGCAGATTGGCATCACAGTTCATGCATTCCAGTTTTTCAAAGAAGAATGTGTTTAATATACTTCCTGGACTATCACAACAGTCAGACTGAAGGTGACACTATTGTTTGCAAAACATCCTTCCTTATAAATGGGCAAAGAGACACATAAAGTCATAGCCATGCACAAGTTAAACCATAAAATATACATTTGCACAGATGTTATGTTATTCCTTGTGAATATTAGCTAAGGTTTGAAGACTAGACTTGTATAATATTGTCTCCAGCTTGGTGAACAGTTATGTCAGCCTCCCCCCTTGAGGTCTGAAGATGTACAACCTCTCAACTGAAAACTAAGGCCATGCTGACTTCAACAAAGTTGTTTTATAATCAGATGCTATTGCTGAGCATACTTATTTCGGAGTAAGCCTACCACTCCACAGGACCTATGGCTTAATTCTATCATTATATTAGTTTTCCAAAAGTATGTGCATGTAGATCCATGTTCTAATTATTGCAGCTTAGATACATTAGGTACAATTTAGTCAAATTAAACACTTGGAACTCCACTCTTTTTCCACAGATGGGTTGTCATTGAAACTCATGCTACATTATGGTTCATATGTTAAGTCACCATTGGTTTAATCATAGTTTGTTGAATAAATCATAGTTTACTAGGTTCACATAAGCAACAATGAAACAATCCATATTTTAATTTAATGAAATATGTGTTTTTAGTTTAAGATTTCTCACATGCATCTGGGAGTAATTCCCACTGAGTTGCCAAAAGTAATGTTTGCATAGATTTAAAAAAAAAAGGTGCAAGTGCCCATTATTCAGCAGCAAGATCCTGCTCCCAATTTCAGCGATTGTTCCAAAAATCAGTGTCATTTAATCCTTTATCTTTCCACTTAACAGTTGTTGTACAGGTCCTAGGTCACAACAGACTGTGTAAAATGAGATTGCATAATAAGAGAGATGGTAGTTCACATGCAGTTTAAGAAAAAAAAAAAGTGCAAATTATTGCTAACTCTGCATTTTTCTAGCCTGTCTAAAATTAAACTATGTTGATGACGTGCTTCCAAACAAATCTTTTTTTTTTTAAAAAAAAATATTTTTTTTCGTATTTTGCACAATTTTTAATTAAAAAGGAAAGAATATCGTGTTAGGGATTTAACTTCTTATAAGAGTATATAGCCTGCTGCAGCAAAACAGAAACATTTACTGACTTATTTAACAGTGCACGTTCACTTCATATGCAATTTATATGAGGTGAGAATGCCTTAAAAACACCAGTTTTCACATAAATTGCAAATGCTTGTATTTTTTACCAAAAGCAAAACCATATCAGTGGTTTGTACAAACAACCAAGGAAAGAGCAAGATTGCAAATAACCGATTTACTTGGCTAAGGGGTATGATTTTACTTGGGCTAAGGGTTTTCCCTTTTTGCATGCTTGCGGTTTACTTGCTTGTCTGTACACGTCCCTTTTCTAAATATGTATGGAATCTATAAACCTTTTCACAATTATGAGGCACAAAAACCAACCTTCTAGCGATCGGTAAAATGTTTCTCTCTCAAAAAAAGTTGAGGCAGTCTTTGTTGAATGGTACTTTTTAATATATGCTCACTCTTTGAAAATATCAAGAGGGGAAAACAAAGAGGGAACATTCCTTATCTGTTTAGTTGCTAAGAAATATCCAACGACAAGCTGGCAAGCGAGTTGCAAAGGAAAAAGGCTGGAAAGTAGCAATGGCACAGACTGCCTAATACCATGCACCATGTTCATAATAACAATAATGTGAATGTTGTGCAGGGAAGCATAATTCTCCACACAAGTTAAGTCTCTGATGTCTAGGTGAAAAGGGGAGAGGAAGCAGGTAGGGGTAAGGGCAAGAGTTAAAGTCTACATTTCATGCAGGGCTATTATGCATCAGGCCCATTTCCACATAGTACTTCTTCAGACATCTGAGTTGGAGTTCTGGGTTGTTAGCCTGGGATCTGTGTTGATCTCGTACCTGTAGTGATAGCCCTCCATGTGGTCTCTACAGGCATCCCTGATGTTATACATCCACTTTTTGATCCCCTTTCGGTTCAAATACAAAACCAGGAGGAAAATGGCACCAATGAGAGCCAAGACTATTCCAAGGAAGACGTAAGAAGTCTGCAGTGGGGTCTGGTCATCGATCAGAAGAGGGCAGTCGAGTTTGGATGTATTGATGCTCACCAAAGAGCGTCCTTGCAACTCCTGGGGATAGGAGCACTCAAGGGACTCTTTAGTCTCAACCTGCTTGCTCTCCTTCAGCCAGTTCACCAAGTCCTCAATGTGGCAGTCGCAAACCCAGGGGTTGTCGCTGAGATTGAGGGACAGCAAAGGGAGGCCCTGGAGCTGCTGGAGGGTGTCGTTCTTCAGGGTCTTGAAACTGTTGCTGCTGAGATTGAAGGTGCGCAGCTGTTGGAGGCTCCCCAAGAACACGTTATGTAAACTCACCAGGGAATTGTTACTCATGTCTAGGTGCTCCAGACTGGGCAGTGCGGAGAACATCCTGGCCGGCAGATAAATCAAATTGTTATCCGACAGGTCCAAGTGCTTCAAGTTGAGAAGTGTGCCCGTCTGGAGCAGCTCAGCCACCAGGACCACAAAACTGTTGTTGTAGAGGGAGCTGCTCAGGTCCAGTTCTTCCAAGGGGCTGCTGGTATTGCCCAGGGCCATGGGGCTGAGCCAAGTGAGCAAATTGTCACTGAGGTCCAACTGCTTTAGGTGGGGCAGCTTAGCAAAAGTCTCCGCGCCCACCCAGCCCAGCTGGTTACCCCTCAGGTCGAGGAGGGTGAGCTCCGAGAGGGAGGCGGAGAGGAAGGAGGCAGAAGAGAGGTTGCTGATGCTGTTATTGGTAAGGAAGAGTCCCTGCACGAAAGGCGGCAGTTCAGATGGTACCTCTGTCAAGTTGTCGTTGATACACTTCACTGTTCGGTCTGTCTCTGGGCACTCACATAGCGCAGGGCAAGGGAAAATTTGTGGTTGTGGCTGCTGTGCCCAAACCCAGCCTGAAAGGACCAGCAGGAGTAACAGCTCCAGCCCCCCAACTCCTCGCCTCTCCCCACTTAGCGCAGGGGATGCACAGCCCCAAAGAGAGCACCCCAGCATCACCACCTCTTGTCAGGGACTGTTCTCCTGCGGTGCTCCCTGGGCTGTCTCCGTCTCAAAAGGATCCTTGGTTCCAGCCCTCCGAAAGCAATCTTCTTGGGTCAAGCAGAAAGGCAGAGAAAGGGAGCCTGGAGAGAAGGTGCGAGTCTCTCTGCGCGTGCAACCAGGCTGGGACTCCACAGCGGGCTTGGAAGGGTAGGAACAGCCCTAGGAATGGACCAGTTCTCTTTCACGTCTTGCCACCCTTGAAAAAAAAAAGCAGAAAAAAAAATGGGAGGAGGAGAGGAGTTTGAACCAAGCTGGGATGAGAAAGAGAGATCATGTTTTCTTCTCAGACTCTGCCTTCCTGGATGCTGCCAACGCACTCCTGCTTCTCAAGATCATTTCCCCTTTCCCAAGTGTCACCCCTCGAGTCAAACCACAAAACAGCCTGGACTGCAAAAGAAAAAAGAAAAAGAAAAAAAAAAGAAAAGAAAGAAAAGAAAGAAAAAAAAAGAAAAGGGGAAAATAAGAGAGCAGTCCTTGGATTCCTCTTGACAGGTTAGAGCAAGTTTTGCCAACCTGCCTATGTGACAGAGACTCCCCCTTGGGCAGCCTTACCCAGTGGGTTTTAATAGCAATCATCACCCTGAGCAGCAGGGGATAATGGCCATTGTAGTCCAAATACCTGAGGGCGTCTGTTTGGGGTAAACTCATTTATTAGATTTAATAGTAATATATTTCTTTTTCCCTTTGCTCAGGAGCTCCAATGTCTACAGGACTCCCACTTCTAATCCGCTTCCCTAACAATCTTGTGAGGTAGGCCAGATTAAGAGTGGCAGTGACTGGCCAAGAGCGCCCAACAAGCTTCTACTGGCTAAGAATGGCCTTGAACCTGCGTCCTCTTACCCTAACTACTACACCACACTTCTTTCCTTTATAACGTCTTCGGATTCAAAAACATATCGGCATAAATTGCTGCTGCTGGATAAAACATGGGATTCCCACCCCCGCCGGTATCCTTTCGGAGGACGGGAAACGCAGCATTGCAAAGGATTCGCTACGGGCCAGCAAGTTACTGCGGTTCTAGTCCCTACAGAGGCCATGCTGAAAAGCAGAGCCTTAACCCGCGTTCGTTTTTTACAATGACCAAGAGTCACGGCTTTTTTTCAACCCCGCTCAGACTTTAGAAAGTTGATGGAGAAAATTTGCAACTTTTCGCAAGTCCCTTCCGTTGCCCCAAACCGAAAGTCGTCGCGTTCATTAATTATTCCTCACCTCCCCTTCCAACTTTTCCCAACAAATAATTCCCCGCCACCCCCCCCCCAAAAAAAGCTCCACGGTTTCCGAAGCAACAACCCATCCTTCGCCCTAAGGATACCTCCCATCCTAGAGGAAGGCGAAGCCGGCGAGCTCCGGGGCCGCCCTTTGCCAGGGAGAGATGCGCGGGATCGAACCCTCGGGGCCAGACATCCCCCCGCCCCTTCGGGGGAGGGGGGGGCGTAAACGGGGAGGGATGATTCAACTTGGGACTTGACGGGAGACCGGACTCGTCCTTCTGCCTTCTGGGCCGGGAGGGCGAGGACGCTGAGGAGAGGCTTCGGCTTGCGTAGTTCAGCCGAGGGAAGGGATGGAATGCAAGAAGAGTCCTTGGTCCCGGACCGCGCCGCACTTGCCCAGCCCCGCCGGCATTAGCTTACCTGTTCCGCGCCTGGGCTTCAGCTCCGCCAGTCCCGCGCAAACTCCCGGGCCGAGTGGGAACTGCATGGCGCAGGCAGCAACTTTCCCTGCCCCCACCCCTCCCGGCTTGCCTAGCCCAGCCTCCGCTGTAGAAGAAGCCAATGGCAGGCGCGGCCTCCGGGAGGCAGCCCGGCTCCGCGCACCACGCCCTCGGTGGCAGCGGGCGGGCGCTTCTCGCCTCCCTTTTACTTTGCAAAGAGGCGGCGGCGGCGGCAGGTGGGACTGGTTGGCGATCCCCCCCCTTCCTCGCTTTCCCTCCCCCGGTGACGCCGCGTTTGCACTGCTATTATGTCTGACTGCCGAAAGATCGCGGAATACAGGAACTCCCAGCGAAGGCTGGCGGAAAGCCCTCTGCACGAACTCAGAGGTACTCGTTATCTGTACTCGTGGCAGCTCAACTCTTGACATCTAAAAGGGCAATTACGTGTTGAGTTCAACGCTGCCCTCGGTGTACTTGCAACAATGCCCAACGCCTTTTCTGGTCTCTTCCCAGCGGTCCTGTGTAGTAGGTTAAGTTGGCCAAAAGATAACTGAGCGTCTGATTCAGAGAGAGGCACCCAGCCAGCTGTGGTACCCAGGATGCTACTGCCATAATAGGCTGGGTGCTATCCTAGGCTGGGCGAACTTAATCCTGCTTGAAACAACATCCTGGCTGGTACTATTATGCTTTGTAGCCGGGGTGAAATCCAGCAGGTTCTTACAGGTTTTGGAGAACCGGTAGCAGAAATTTTGAGTAGTTCCGAGAACCGGCAAATACCACCTCTGGTTGGTTTTAGAGTGGGTTGGGAATGGAGATTTTGCAATATCCTTCCCCTAGGAGTGGGGTGGAAATGGAGATTTTGCAGTATCCTTCCCCTAGTATCTACACCATGCTCACCAATCCACGCCCACAGAACAGGTAGTAAAAAAAATGTTTTCCGCCACTACTTTGTAGCCACAACTTTTGGCAGAGCCTTTTAAACCCTGCTGAGAAGTCTAACTCTCACCAGGGAAGTTTTCTGAGGAGATATCGTAAGACATAAGGCAATGAATGATGCTGGGTTAGATGCTGTCCTGATTTCACAGCTTTTGCTCTTTTTATATCTAGGGAAGAATGGAACAAGGAGCTGTTTCAACAAAACAAAACAAAAGCATCCCTATACCGTATGGCTGTTGCACCTTAAACTTTTCACGTAAGAGCTGATTTCCCATGCCAGAAGCCTGAAGAATTTCTACAAGACCCAGAGATGTGAAAGATAAGGTTAAGCCAAAATTGTGGGACCAGATTTCTTCCTGTTTCCTGAAGGACAGAAAGCCGGTACTTGCTGCTAACCTCAGCCAATATCAGAAGACAAGGCATCCTTGTCTTCTGATATTTATGGATGCTTGAGATTACTATAAGGCCTGTGTCAGCTCAGGACCAAGTGATCCTCCTGATGAGAAATGGTTTCTTTGACTCCTCTTGCATTCTTCTTTTGACCATGTTTGAAGAAGAAGAAAAAAAAAACAAATTTACTGTCTTATTTCACGATTTTTGCATTTATGACTGACTTTCCATGGTAGAAGATGAGTTTAACAGAAATAGATCTGATCATTTGTCACAAAAGAGATCCAACCCTATGTAAAGACATAATTGAAGAAACCTTATTCCTGGTTTATATAAGGGAAGAGAGCAAGATTTTTTTAAAGGACATTTAAAAAGAAAAAAAAATCAGTTTCTCTTGAAATAATGTCTCAGAAATGAATTGGGGTCAGTTGAGAAAATATTCAGAGTAGTAGTTCTGATCAGCCATTTTCATACATACCATTTGGACATGGATACATATTCTGTCAGATTAAAAAAAAAGATTGGGCATTTTAAATCAGTTTCTGAGATCCACAAATGCTGATAGAGGGTAATATATGTTTCAGTCCCTAAGTGAATGATTGAACAATTAATCTGTGACAGGTGTCCTCTACATCTCATGCCTCATTTGACAGACAGTTGCCTTGCTCTTCAGCCATGTTAAAAAAAATGAGGAAAAAATGTATATGCTACTGAACCTTTATAATCTGAAAGTCAAATGATAGCCTGGCTATATATGTGGATATCAGTTGGGGAGAGTGGGTGAGAGTGGGAGATGGGGGACAATGATAAAATGTGTCACAACAGAACTGCTGCTTCAGTGTTGCCTGCAAGTACATAAGTAGTAGAGCTTGTGTTGTGCTGTCATGACACACATTTCATCATTTTGACAACATCTTGGCTTGCTGCGGGATGTCCCTGGCTATTCAGATGGATCCATAGTGAGTCAGTTATGCTCTTTTATGACAAGGTTAACAAAGCCATTTTTAATGAACATGGCTCTTGCTTTATACTTTGGGGAGTTATCAACTGACTGGTGATTGGTCATTTTACAAAATCCCATTAAGGCTGGGGGTTTTGGGGGGTGAGAGGGGCTGGCTCTGCTGAGAATTGCCTGTATACTGAAGGCTTTGTGGCTGACACCCGAGTGAGCCACTGAACATTTGCGCTGGCAGATTGGGGGCAATGCCTTTGCGGATACTCTGTTCTTCTCTTTCAGATCCCATTGGGAGTAATGAAAACCAAACTGCAAAATTTCTGAAAAAAGGTGACCAGATGCAGCTCAGAACAGAGATGAAAGGAAAATAAACCCATTAGTATATCTCTGGATAATTTGTTGTACATAACAAGGTTTCTAACCTCCATCTATGGAATCATGGAACTGCAACAAAACACTTCATCTTTCTTTCTTCTGAGTTAGGTTTATTAGTTTATTTATTAGATTTCTATGCTGTTTTACCTCCAGAGATGCATAGAATACTCTATCCTCTGTCCACCTGCCTACCTAATATTGCTTAATAAATCTCCCTACTTAAACTGGGTGTCCCATATTTTAATCCAGCACCTTAACCACCACGTCACTAGTCCCTTGCAGTTGGCTAGAATTGGTTTATTATTGGACATGTATGTTATCTCAGTATATGTAAAGTAAATAAATTATGGAGGGCAGACATGCTAGTCTATGGTAGTAAAAAAAAACCCCAGGTAGTAAAAAACTTAGTATTGTATCAGGTAATAAAAATATCTAGTACTGTAGCACCTTTTAATAACTTTATTAAATGTTATATGTTTTCATGAGCTGTAGATCATTGCATTAGATGCATAGAGTAGCTAGACTGATGAAGGATTTAAATGGGGTGAAATGGGAGAGAGAGGGGAAGGCAGATTGACTATGACATTACATATGAGACATTACAAGTACATGTACTATATCAGTTAATAATTACAATGAGTTAAAAACTCACTGGATTTCTTGGAAATCTTCTAATATTTATGTGAATGGAGAGAAAGAAGATCCATTATTTGAATTGTGATTTGCTTAATATATGTAGGGCATTGTCCATGTATTGGAATTTTATTTGGGATCCTCATGAAAGAGGATATTTTTGCAACGTTTTGTTTGTCACAAATAGTCACAATATTTTTTAGAGAGTTTCTAGAGACAGCTAAATCAATCAGTCAATCAAAGTGAAGGTTTGTTCCCTGAGCTTGTGGGTTGGCTTCCAAATGTTTCGTTACCAGGCTAGGTAACATCTTCAGCGGACTTTAGGGGATGTCAGTGTCAGTGTTCTTCTGTTTATAAGGGCTTCAGGTATTGGTGTGTCAAGTGAGGGTCTAATGATGGATCAAGAGTGAGTCATCATTGAGTCTTGTGATGGTCTTGTAATGAGATAGTATCAGGTCAGGGTCATTGAGAGGTGAACTGCTAGTGGGGTTGTGTGGGTTGGTGCTGTCTCTGGTTGGCTGTGCCTGTTGATTTGGATTCTGAGGGGTTTGTAGGCTGGTTGTAGGTCAATGTGTTTGTTGATGGAATCGCTTGTGGAGTGCCAAACTTTGATGAACACATGAGTGTGGCAGGCAGTAGTGTGGCCGATGATTTTTGTGTTGCTCCAATTGAACTGGTGCTGTTTGGTGTCGGTGTGAGTAGAGATTAAGAATTTGGTATCATGGCGTTTGACTGCCAGCCGGTATTTGTGGGTCCTGGTTTTTAATTGATGTGATGTTTGTTCCATGTAGAATTGGTTGCAATGGTTAAAATTGATTTTGTAGATTACGTTTCTTTCATTCCTCTGTATTTTGTCTTTGGTTCTGGATAGTTCCTGGCAGAGTGTGGCTGCAGGTTTGTGGACTATTACCATTCCTAGGGGTTGGAGGATCCTGGCTGTCATTTCTGACACCCCTTTTGTGTATGTCACAAATGACAGCCAGAATCTTTCAACCCCTTGGAATTACATTGAATACATTGTTTCTTTCATCCTTCTGTATCTTGTCTTTGGTTCTGGATGCCTTCTGGCTAATACCACACTCCACTGAAGGTGTTACCTAGCCTGGTAATGAAACGTTTGGAAACCCACCCACAAACTCAGAGAATGAACTTTCACCCTCATAGATATAGAGTCTCTCAGGCAAAGATTTTTGAACTACTGTTGACCTCATCCATTCCTAAGAGGTCTGTAAGGGACGTGCATAAGAGCACCAGTATGCCTACCGTCCCTGTCCTAATGTTTCCTCTATTTCTATCTATTTTTATGTATTCAATTCATGCTTATATAAATTACCTAATACGTTCTTGACAAATAAATAAAAAAATAAAATAAGTAAAATAAACAAGTCAATTATTTTCTTTTTTGAAATAGTGAGGCTTGGAAGCGGACATTCCAAAGATCTGTTTCAAATCTTGGTGGAACCTGCTTTCCTAGGTTCCATGGAGTGACAAAGGGTTTTGTCAGCTATTTGGAAAGGCTGCAGGACCAGCTCGTCCCAGAGGATTAATCTCCCCTGCTAGCTCCTACAAGACAGCCTTTTGCAATCGTTTCATAATATAAAAGTGCCAGATTTCTTTAACTCCATTTTGGATCTGGCTTTTTCAAACACTAGATCTTAAAATATTTTGTTCTTCTTGGCAATAGGGTTGGTGGCAGTGGAGTGAACCTTGTTTTGTATCCTTTTCTCTCTTTTTTTGGTCTTAGTGACTGTTTGCTAGAAGAGGGTTGTGCTTTTTAAACTGAGGATTAACTTGAAACTTCCGTGCTGATTATCAATGGGAAAATATGAAAGCATTCTTGAATAAAAAACTTCTAATTTATCTTTCCCCCCAAAATAATCCTGTTGGATAGGAGAGGTAAGGATAACCTGGGTCTTTCAGATGTTGTTGAATTGCACTGCTCATCTTCTTTCAGCTGTATTAACTAAGACTGATGGTTTCAACATCTGGAAGGAATATATACCAGTATAGTGGAATCTCTCTCTCTCTCTGAGTCCTAAACTGAAGGAAGCCATGGCAAGCAATTCCAGGATTTGTCTAGGCAGTTGCCATGAGTAAAAACTGTTGAAGGTTTTATATTGGAAAACCGACTTTCAATTTATTATTATTTAACACCTGAAAAGAGTGTACTCGTTCCAGATTTTTTTTTTTTTTAAAAATTCACACTAAAGTTTGGAAAAGACATTGTCTGGATTTTTAAATAAGTGAGCAAATATCCTCAGTATTTCACAAAATGGCTCAAAGTAGAAGCCTCTTTGATTTCTACAGTTCTGCCTTATTAGTGCTACTTTGCTCTTTCCTTGGAACAAATGAACTCTTTGTTCTTTCTGCATCCAGGAGAAAATGTATGAATATAACTTCACAACTGATGACCTCTACTCCTCTAATATGCTGCCGATTTTTAACTAGTGTCATATTGTCAAGCAAGCAAGAACCAGCAAGATTAACTAAACTGCGGATCCACAAATCAAGCCAGAGGCAAGCATGTCCTTCCCTTCCTGTATTGCACTGAGACTTTTAGAGCAGAGAAAAACCTGTGTGAAAAGATCTGGGGAGGCACTGTTTTGCATGGGTAAGGGATGCATTTGGCTTTGACTTATTACTTCATATTCTCTTAGCAAAAGAGAGGCTCTGAGATGCCTCCAAAAATCTGAGAAGTGATGCCATTTCAAAAACACTTATTTTGCCTTAGACAAACAAATGGAAGACAAATGATTGATGGATGGCTATAGAATTTGGGGGGGGGGGGATTGTAATATAGAGGAGAAGAGCAGAATATTTTCATCCAGATGTTCTAGAATTTATCTTGGAAAGGTGAAGTAAAATTGGGTGAGACTGTTTATTAGATCTTTTAGTTTTCTCTCTTTCTTATGTTCAGACACGAGCTACTTCTTGAATGCCTATAGCCAAGATTTTAAAAAAAATGGCAGAAAATGTGCAGAATACCCAAATAACCCAGGTGGGAATCAGATAGGTTGAAGATGAAAGTAAAGATAACTATTAATCTAGAATAGAATAATGTATTCTGTTGATAACATTAAAAGCAGTATATTTCTGAATTACAGTTGGATAAAACAACACGATGGTGCATAGTACCAATGCCCTGTTGTAGGTTTTAAAGGGGTGTTGAATTAATTATTAATTATTGAACTCAATGGAATTTTGATCTGATCCCATAGGTGCTTCTTACAACTTGTAATGAAATTGTAGGGTTTTTGATAAGTAGAAAAACAAGTGTTGTCAAAAGGGTAATGAGAACACTGCCCTGAGAATTCTTTCTATCTTGAAAGACATATTCTGTTAAAAATAAATGAATGTGCCCCTAGAATAGTATTCAGTTCCTAACCTCACTCTTTCTTTGCCATTCCTATTACATAAAAGAACTATACTGCAATTTGGTTCTGAAATGCTTTCAATTGACCAAAAAGGAGAAAAAGAAGAAAAGAAATTCAGAAGGGTCACCATTTTAAATCAATCGTATTATTCAAAACAACAAAAATTATGTGGTACCTTAATGTAAAAGAACCGAAAAATAGAAATAATAGTTGAGTTAAAAAGCAACAAACCATTCAGCTCCCCTATAATTTAATTAAAGCAGAAATGTTTATTTTCCAATAATCTGTCTGTGCCCAGAGGCTACACAGGCTTGCACCTGGTTAGAAATCTAACTTATCTTAAGGAAGAATTTACCTTTTTTAAAAAAATTTTTTTTTTACATTTGCTCATCCTTTGCCTGGATATGTGTGCTATGATTTGATACTAAACAGTTTTATTAATGAACAGTTTTATGAAAGTGAAATGTTCATAATTTGTGCACTTTCTGCATTTCCTTTCCTTTGACTTTCATATTTAGAATCCTTTCTTCTTGTGAAAATGTATCTGGAATCTAAGGCAATACACAATTTTACAGAGTGAACTTAATAAACTAGTTAATCTTGATGCAGTTGCAAGGTTTTGTAAAAAAATCCGCATCTACTGAGATTTGATTAAACTGGAGACCTGTTGGATTGTCTGGTAGCGAACACGCTTCTGACATCAATCAATTAGATTCTTGTGATGTGATGCAGAATGAGCGGCTCATCTATTTGCCATGCAGCTTTTATGAGGAAAAGGAATATCAGTTTGCCTTGGAGTAAAAATCCCCCATGGTACAGGCTGAAAACAAGAAAAAGCTGACAGATGCAGTGTTGGCTTCCTAATAGAAAAAGAAACTCTGGAATATTGTGATCAGTCCATTTCTAGGACAGACTTTTTTAATTGGCCATTCTTAGCCAATGTCAGTGCAAACTAGAATTCATGAAGAGCTTCAGTCCCATAGCCTGTATTTCAACTGATATAAAGGTTTCATTTGGAATGGCAGACTATATTGGTTAATTGAATAGTGACCAAAGTCAAGTCAAAATCAGATATATTTCATAAGACTGTTAGGGTCTTACTGTATCAATCTTTATTGTTGAATTGGGCCATATTTCTGCAAAAGAATACTGTATTATTTGTACAAATTCCTGTTCTGGCTGAATTTTTTTTTAAAGTTTTAATATCATTTTTCCTTAGAAAGAAAGCAACATCGTATCATTATCTTTCTCCTTGGACCGAAAGATTTTACTCCTTTCCTAGCCAGTCTGATTCCCCAGCAGACAGTTGGAATTTGACCTAGTTGAACAAAAGTGGAAGTGCTACAAATTCAGTCTGAAAAAAAGAATACTGGCCAATTGATCAGAAAGGAGTACTGTGATTAGACCAGCTTTCTCCAACCTACTGCCTACAGTGCCCTCATCCTCTGTCAGCATGGGATATTGGCTTGAAATGATGGTTATTATTCATCCCACTTATGAGAACATCACCTTGGAAAAGATAAATGAAAGAAACGAGAACATACACGATGGCCAAAAGGATCAAACAGCTTCACCATCTTAGCTTGTTAAACCCAGATAGATAGAATTGAGCCATAATACTGTAAGCTGCTGAATCCCTTCAGCCTAATATTTCTCAGTAATGAATATGTAGCTTTATTATATGAAATGTAGAG
Source organism: Masticophis lateralis (assembly GCA_030761175.1). Lineage (NCBI taxonomy): Eukaryota > Metazoa > Chordata > Lepidosauria > Squamata > Colubridae > Masticophis > Masticophis lateralis. Next base: position 115,849,147 of record JAUDYJ010000001.1, read on the forward strand.
GAACTTTTCTCAGAGAATGTAGGTTTTGTATTTATCTTGCCCTCAGTCTAAATGAAATGTGTCCACCGCATTTAGCTTACAGTCACATTAGTAAATATGATAAGGTCTATAGATTTGATTGGATAGCTGTGGCAAAATGTTACTGGCATAGTTTATAATAAATAAATACCTAAATACTTTTCTCAAAATGTTTTGAGCAAACATTTTCTACTGTATATTTTTTGGCTATTTCACAAAAAGAAAAAATGCACAAGCCTGCCACTAACAATAATGGTAAGAGTCTATTGTCTGGAAGGCCTGTTTTTTTCTTATATTGTACACACTAGACTGATGTGAATTGGTAAAATCATTATGATTCCAGGTTCAGAATGTTCTTGTCTTGGAATTTGTTTGTGGCATTATATTTAGAGATTGCTGTAGCTCGGGATCTACCAAAGAGAGTTACTTTTAGTAGGTATTTTCAACAATTCAGCAAAAAATTCATATGTGATAATAGCATTGAATAGTTTCACCCTCAGTACTGGAAATTGGAAAATAAGGTATCTCAATGGTGACATCTTGTGGCTAAAACAATACATAGATGCTCAAGCACTTGCAGAGAGTATTACTACTGTATTAACAGTACTACTATTATCTGACAAATGGATTAATGACAGTTCTTAATATCACAAGAATATAAATCCATTTATCAAAATCAATCATACTAACTGAAATCCCATTTAACTCAACATAATACAAGGTAACATTGTTTAGGTAGTCCTTGATTTATGGCCATTCATTTAACAATGGTTCTAAATTACATTGGCCATGAAAAAGTGACTTACCAGCCATCCTCAGGGCTACAACTGTTGCACCACTTCTGCAGTCATGTGATCACAGTTTGGATGCTTGGCAACTGGCTGGCATTTGTAAAGCTCTGTGAAGTGGTACATGAAGTGCTATTGATATTGCTAAGTCCTGTCTTTATTTGAAGGTTTTGTTCTACTGGCCTTTCTCTGTGTGATATTGTATACTACATCTTCTCTGATGTTCTTAAAAAGATGGGCTGTAGTCCTGCAGTCCTTTTATTTTGTCCTCCAGTAAGACGACAAGCTTAGCATTTGCAATAGGAGTAACTAGTTTACTCTTCTAGTTTGGAAACTTGTCACTCATTTGGTAAATCACCAGTGCTGGTCAACTGATGTCAATTTTTTGGGGCAAGATTTGAGTTATCCTGTCCCTCTCTCTGCTAAAGGTCCTCACAAAACTCTTTTTGTTTGCTTTCTTGTTCACTTGCTTTTGTCCCAAAATTTCAGCTGCCTATACTTTTTCTAACAAGCGTTGGCTAAAACTGAAATCTGTATGTATGAAGTCAGCCCTGTATCAGTTATGAAAACAAAGACATCTCTGAATATTTTTTCTGTTAGGTCAGCCATCCTTCTAACAGTGCTGGGACTACAATACACAAATTGTGCATGATGACTACAAATTCTGGGATGTGTACAGCACTTAGTGTCTTCTTCACATTTATGGTGTCCCTCCTGTTGTCATATTCTGTGAGGCAGGGTTATATTTCTGGAGATTTTGTCATTTTCAGTCCTAATTAAGCAAAGTCCACAGTCCCTTTTGCAATGCTCACTGCATTCATGAAAGGAAACCATGAAGCAGCTAGTAGAGCTTAGTGCCAAAAAAAAAAAAATCATATAATTAAACTCAAAATTTCTGTCGTTAAGTGAGACAATTGTTAAATGAAATTTACCCCATTTTATGACCTTTCTTGCCACAGTTGTCAAATGAATCACTGCAGTTGTTAAGTTAGTAACAGAACAATTAGGAGACTGGCTTGCCTTCAGAATTGTGGGTGCTTTATCTCTAGGTTTTTTAAAGAAGAGATTGGAGACCTAATCTCATTGTCTGAAATAGTATATTGAGCAGGGGATTGGATTAGAAGACTTCGAAGTTCTTGAGTTCATATAACAAAAAATAAAACTGGGTTGCTCAATTTGAGCTTCTATATTATATAAAAATAATCCTCTCTGCTCTATTGATGAATTGGCTAATGGGACCAAACAAATTGTTGTGCATTGTGTTCGGTGATGTTATTTATATACTGGGGATTTCAATCTGAATGTTATATCACCTTGATGTAGATAATTATGGGTATTAATTTTATGTTTCAAATTGATTTCTATGACCGTTGATACTGACATCTGCAGCATTCAAAGTTAGCACAATATTAAAAGAGGGTATGGGTGTTGTAAAACGTAATCACAAAGGTTTAGCAATAGCAATAGCACTTAGACTTATATACCGCTTCATAGTGCTTTTTACAGCCCTCTCTAAGCGGTTTACAGAGTCATCATATTGCTCCCAACAATCTGGGTCCTCATTTTACCCACCTTGGAAGGATGGAAGGCTGAGTCAACCTTGAGATTTGAACTGCCGAATTGCAGCTAACAGTCAGCTGAAGTAGACTGTAGTACTGCACTCTAACCACTGTGCCACCTCGGCTCTTTTAAATCATATCTGAAATGATGTCATCAATAAAAATAAGCAAACAGCTTAGCTAATAAGATCATCTATTTCTGTAAACTTTTCAGTGGAATAGGAATACATTTTAAATTTTAAATACATTATTAAATCAGGTAGGGCAAAAATTCTTTTCTTCACAAGGAGGCTCAAAACTCTTTGCAACAAAAACATTGTCCTACAGTGTTATTTATCTTAGGATGCTGAAATCTGTTCTTATTATTTTTATAATCATTATAATGCCAGTTCTTTTTTGCAGGGCAAACCATTAGGTTTGCATTTATTACTCTGAATTTTCTGATAGGGGGAATATCTGTGCTAGATTTTTGATTATGACATTTAAATTTTTTCAAGTTTGGATTATTTGAGATGATTGCTTCATCTTGGGCAGTTTGTTTTCAATAGTATGCACACTCTTGACAATAAGCACTTAGCTGAATGTTTTGAAGAATGCTCATATAATTTTGTTTTAAAGCTAAATGACATGTTTCATTGTCCAGATAAATCACGCCATCTCCTGTTCCATTTGAGCAACTGAAACCTAAGTCCATAACTGACTGAGTTTATAGAAGATAAATTTTACACTTCCCTCAAATTGGGAAGATTCCCAGGCTAGCCTACTTCTCTGGGATTCTGAGCAGTTTCTCATCTGATCCCACGTAGCTTCTTCAAAATAAGCCCTGGGCCTCGAATAAAACGGTAGGTATTCCCACTGAAATGTGTTTGCATACTGTTAAAGTTTCAGTACACAGTTCCTTGCAATTTCCTAGAAAAGGTATTTCCCATTCCTGTCCTGCCACCTCAAATCTATGCAGACTCTGCATACTGCAGAGCAAGACCATTGAATTCACATTCAAATACTGGAATAGCAGTATTCCAGTATTTGAGGGGCTGCCACAAAGAAGAGGGAATCAACTTATTTTCCAAAGCACCTGAAGGTAAGACAAGAAACAGCGGATGGAAACTAATCAAGGAAAGAAGCAACCTGGAACTAAGGAGAAACTTCCTAGCAGTGAGGACAATGAACCAGTGGAACAGCTTGCCTTCAGAAGTGGTAGGGGCTTCATCAGTGGGGTTTTTAAAGAAAAGACTAGACAGCCACCTATCTGAAAGGAGCCTGGTGGAGCAGTGGACTAAAGTGCTGTTAAATAGCACTTAGCTGCCAGCTGCCTGCAATTACTGCAAGTTCGAATCTCACCAGGCTCAAGGTTGACTCAGCCTTCCATCCTTCTGAAGTAGGTAAAATGAGGACCCGGATTGTGGGGGCAATAAGATGACTGTATAAAAAAAAGAACACCACTGGGGGGGGGGGGAAGCCCTACTAAGCAGGTATATACAAAAGTATGAAGGCTATTGCTTAACGCATTGTAAGCCACCCTGAGTCTCTGGAAAAGGGTAGCATATAAATCGAACCAATAAAATAAATAAATAATAAATAAATGGCATAGGGTCTTGAGTTTGGAGTAAAAGACCTGCAAGGTCCCTTTAGGCCTCTAAGCTCTATTCTGTTTGGATCTTAGCAGGCATCAATTGCAGCCTAATTCTGGATAGTTCCAATAAAGGAGAATATTTGTAGTTCAAGGGTGACATGAGGGGTCGTTGGTGGTCTCTGAACTTGCTGGTTTTCTTGTAGACATCTCATTACCCAAACTAGGCAACATTATCAGTGCTAGCCAAGCTCCAGACTAGCACTGATAGTAAACTGTGGTGGCGGAGTGGTTAGAATGCAGTCCTGCAGGCACCTTCTGCTGACCTGCAAATTTGGTAGTTCGAATCTCACCAGGCTCAAGGTTGACTCAGCCTTCCATCCCTTCCGAGGTTGGTAAAATGAGGATCCACCTTGTTGTGGGGCAATAGGCTGATTCTGCAAACCGCTAAGGGCTGTAAAGCACCGTGAAGTGGTATATATGTCTTAAATGCTATTGCTTATTGCTGCCTAGTTTGAGTAATGAGACGCCTGCAAGAAAACCAGCAAGCTCTCTTCTAACCCAAATATATTACAGCGAGGAAACACAAGGGCTTCTGGGCCTACAGATCGCACCAACCCGGCCTGCAAGTCAGGTGGAACAAGGGAAACCGTAGCCGCTATTGCCCGCTCCACCTCAGGTGCCGCCCTTATCCTTAAGCCTCCTGCCCGAAGCGCCCTTTTACGCGTCAGCCTCTTTTCAGCGCCTGGCAAAAGCCGGAGGCGAGAAGGCTATCCTTCCCACCAGCCAATCAGCACTCGGAATACTCAGCACACTGCCCAATCCTGCGCTCCTTTGCTCCCGTGTCCTCCTCCTCCCCGCCTCTATCTTTCTCGCCACCCTCAGCGGCATTTGGAGGGTTGTAGCCGTGGCGGCTCTTCGGGTCGTCTTCTCCTCCTCCTCCTCCTCCTCCTTGTTCGCGGCCTCGTCCTGACTCGGCCCGGCGCCTTTCGGACCCATTGAGGATGAGTTTCCCGACCCTCCAACGCGCGTCCTTCTGTGACCGTTCTAGCTCCTTCAACTAGCGACTGGTGAGGCAGCCCCGAAAAGAGAAAACTCATCGCGGGCGAGGGTGGGGAGGGGAGCCGGGTGAAAACCCCCGGCTCCCACATACTCCAATTCTGGCCTTCTGCTTTTCACACCGATTTTCAGGCAGAAATCCGACAGGTGCAGAGTTTCCAAGTATGGGCAAGAAGAATGAGGTGCCCGGATTAAATTTCTGCACGTCACGGAGATACTAAAGCTGTGTGTGTGTGTGTGTGTGTGTGTGTCTGATCCCAGTAGATGAAGAAGAAAGCAGAAGAGGGGGAAGCCTGCAGTCGGTGCAACGGTGAAAATGGCTGGAGAAAGATTAGGTGTATAAAAGGAAAGGGAGTTAAGTCTGGCCTCTTCTTCCTGGAGATCAGTGTTTCTCAACCTTGGAAGCTTGAAGATGGGTGGACTTCAAATCCCAGAATCCCCCAGCCAGCAGCGCTGGCTGGGGGATTCTGGAAGTTGAAGTCCACCCATCTTCAAGCTTCCAAGGTTGAGAAACACTGGTCTAGATTAAGAAAATGGCATTTCCTTGGGTTACAGTAGTGCATATCCAAAAATTATGGATCACGATAACAAAAAAAAAAAAAAAAAAAAAAAAAAAAAAAAAAAGAAAAAGAAAAAAAAGAAAGGAAAAGAAAGGTCCTGCCTCCCACCCCCTTTTTTTGGTAGTAGACCTTGTATTCTGCAGTTGCCCAAGAGCAGTACTGTCATTCTCCTGATTCTGATCCTGAAGTAAAATCGCACTGCTTTGTGGGTTGCATACTGGGCAGCTTTTTGCATGATTGTTTGTCTTACTGACAATGCTAAACACTACCTGACTCTCTCATGGTTCTGTTGCTGAGGTCAGGAGTTCCTGACTCTTTTTACCCTGACTGTAGCATGATTGCCACACATTAGCAGGTTGTTTGTCTTGATAGAATAGAGGAAACCCTACACTGTGAGAAAGAAAACTCATGTGGAAATATTTTGACTTTAGAGTGATCAATCACTTTATCAGCCTTCTTGAGCTTTGTGATCTCCAGGTGTATTAGTTTCATGCTCCTTAATCCTCAGGTAGGATGGCTTTTAGAAATCAAGGAATGGGTGTAAAATACTGAGAAGTAAGGAATACCTCTGTGTGTGTATGTGTACATATGTGTCTATCCATCTATCAACCATCGTATCTATTGCCCACCTCATTTTTAAACATTGTTTAGGATTTGTGTATCTTTAATGCTGGTCTTTGTAATTTCTTGATTCTCTGGCATCTTCACTATTTTGTTTGTTGTAATGTGGTTTGTCAAAATAAAATTTTGTATGTTATGGTTAGGAAGCTAAGTGAATTATGTTGCAAACATGGTAGATGTTGTGCCAAATAGGTCAACTATTGGTAAATAAGTACTAGTTAGCTGTAATTTGTTGGCTCACAGCAAAGATTTTAAAATGAATCCCAGTTACAAGCCACAAGAATGTTTGATATGGGTTGGGTGACTCAAGCACTTTGATGTGCCTCTTTTTATACTTTCCCCCTCTGACATTGTGTTAACTGTTGACATTGTGTTAACGGTACTAGTACTGAGACTCTGGTAAAATTTATGAAATATATAGCATTGGGCATCTGTTAGTAGCAGAGAGAATGTAAAGGAATGAAGAGTTGGCCTTGGAAAGTATGAAAGCACTATTAAATGGGGAAAGAAGGAACAAGCTATTAAGGAGATTTTTGGAGAAGTCCAAGAATGCTACACAGAGCTACACAGTCCCAAAATTGAAAGATGCTTGAAAAAGCTCAAAACAATTCTACACTGATTTTCTTTCTTTCTTTCTTTCTTTCTTATTTGTTTAGATTTGTATACCGCCCTTCTCCTTGCGGACTCAGGGCGGTGAACAGTCAAATAAAAATAGTACACAAAAGTTAAACAATTTCTTTAAAAAAAAAGCATATAACTTTGGCTAAAAATTAAAACCATTAACCATTAAATATTTAAAATACCCAACCCTATAATACAGATCTTAAAAATTCAGCGGGGTCAGGCTAGACCAGCAAGCTGAAAGAGATGAGTTTTCAGGGCCCGACGAAAAGTCCGGAGGTCAGCAATTGTTCTCAGTTTTGGAGGAAGATCGTTCCAGAGGGTAGGGGCTGCCACAGAGAAGGCCCTCCCCCTGGGGGTAGCCAGCCGGCATTGTCTGGCTGACGGCACCCTGAGGAGACCCTCTCTGTGGGAACGCACCGGCCGGTGGGAGGCTATTGGCGGCAGAAGGCGGTCCCGTAAGTACCCTGGTCCTAAGCCATGGAGCGCTTTAAAGGTGGTCACCAACACCTTGAAACGCACCCGGAAGTCCACCGGTAGCCAATGCAGCTCGCGCAGGAGAGGTGTCACATGGGAGCGTCCCGTCGCTCCCATAATCCCCCGCGCGGCCGCATTCTGCACTAGTTGGAGCCTCCGGGTGCACCCCAAGGGGAGCCCCATGTAGAGAGCATTGCAGTAGTCCAGGCGAGAGGTGACGAGTGCCTGAGTGACTGTGCGTAGGGAGTCCCGATCTAGAAAGGGCCGCAACTGGTGTATCAGGCGAACCTGATAGAAAGCTCCCCTGGCCACAGCTGTCGTGTGATCTTCCAAAGACAGCCGTGGGTCCAGGAGGACGCCCAAGTTGCGCACCCTTTCCGTGGGGGCCAATGATTCGCCCCCAATAACCAGTGATGGTGTCAGCTGGCTATATCGGGACGCCGGCAGCCACAGCCACTCGGTCTTGGAGGGGTTGAGTCGAAGCCTGTTTCTCCCCATCCAGGCCCGCACGGCTTCAAGGCACTGGGACATCACTTCCACGGCATCGTTGGGGTGGTCTGGGGTGGAAATGTACAGCTGCGTATCATCAGCGTACTGATTGAACTCCACCCCAAAACCACGGATGATCTCACCCAGCGGCTTTACATAAATGTTGAACAGGAGGGGCGAGAGGACCGATCCCTGCGGCACCCCACACACTAGGCGCCTCGGGGTCGACCGCTGCCCCCCTGTCAACACAGATTGCGACCGGTCGGAGAGGTAGGAGGAGAACCACCGTAAAACGGTGCCTCCCACCCCCAGTCCCTCCAACCGGCGCAACATGATACCATGGTCGATGGTATCAAAAGCCGCTGAGAGGTCTAATAACACCAGGATAGAGGAATAACCCCTACCCCGGGCCCGCCAGAGATCATCCACCAACGCGACCAATGCCGTTTCAGTGCTGTATCCAGGCCTGAAGCCGGACTGGAGCGGGTCTAAATAGACAGCTTCATCCAGGTACCGAGGGAGCTGCCATGCAACCACACTCTCAACAACCTTCGCTAAAAAGGGAAGGTTGGAGACTGGACGGTAATTAGCCAAAATAGCTGGGTCCAGGGAGGGCTTCTTGAGGAGGGGCCTCACCACCGCCTCCTTCAAGGCGGCCGGTAGGGCACCCTCACGCAAAGAAGCATTTATGATCTCCTGGAGCCAGCCTCGTGTAACCTCCCGGGAGGCCAGCACCAACCAGGAGGGACACGGGTCCAATAAACATGTGGTTGCATTCAGTCTCCCCAAGGTCCTGTCCACGTCCTCGGGAGCCACAGGATCGAACTCAGCCCAGATAACACTCTCAAGACCTGCCTCAGTCACCTCTCCCGAACTAACCCAGTCGGCGGCCAAGTCATCCCGAATCTGAGTTATTTTGTCATCCAGATATTGAACAAAATCCTCAGCACGACCCTGCAAGGGATCCTCCCGCGCTCCCGAATGAAGGAGGGAGCGGGTCACCCTAAACAGGGCGGCTGGGCGATTATCTGATGATGCGATAAGGGCGGCAAAATAGTTAGATTTTGCCGCTTTTATCGCCACTAAGTAAGTCTTAATGTGAGCTCTTACTAGTGTCAAGTCAGATTCAGAGCGACTGGCCCTCCAACCGCTCTCTAGGCGTCTTCTCCGGCGTTTCATCTCCCTCAGCTCCTCGGTAAACCAAGGAGATAAGTGAGTTCGGCGCCGGGTCAGAGGCTGCGAAGGCACGACACGGTCCAAGGCCCCACCGGCTGCCCTATTCCAGGCAGCCACCAGATCCTCAGCCGAGTCGTGTGTCAGTGTCTCAGGAAATGGCCCAAGCTCCGTCTGGAACCTATCAGGATCCATCAAGCGCCTGGGGCAGAACCACCTAGTCGGTTCCGCCTCCCTGCAGTGAGGTGCAGCGGTCTGAAAGTCGAGTCGAAGGAGCGAGTGGTCAGTCCATGACAAGGGCTCCATAACTATATCCCCAATATCTAGACCACTCAACCACTGACCAGAGACAAAAACTAGATCCAGGGTGTGTCCACCAACGTGGGTCGGGCCCTGAATTACCTGGGTCAGGTCCATGGCTGTCATGGAAGCCATGAACTCCCGGGCTAACTCAGATGTTTCACCGATAGATGGCAGGTTGAAATCCCCCATGACCATAAGCCTAGGGGTATCAACCGCCACTTCGGCTACAACATTGAGAAGCTCGGGCAGGGTCGTTGCCACATGGCAGGGAGCCAGGTACGTGACTAACAGACCCATCTGCCCACCACGACCCCACCTCACGAAGATGGACTCACACCCGGCTATCTGCGGTACAGTGGTCTCCCTCGGACTCAGACCTTCCTTAATAATGACCGCTACTCCCCCACCCCTCCCCTGAGCTCTCGGCTGGTGGAATGCAAGGAAACCTGGTGGGCACATCTCCACGAGGGGAACCCCCCCTCGTGGCCCAACCAGGTCTCAGTAATGGACCTCGCGTTGCATAACAACAGCCGGAGCTTCGGGTCCTGAGATTCTAAACAACCCGGGGGACGGGAATGGCTCGGGGGACCGGGGCACGCAATCGCTCGAAGACAACGAGTGCGAGCCCCCAACACATGATATGGTCCCCTACCCACGCCATATCTGCCCCTCCCACACAGTATCTTGATCGCACAGCCCTCGACAGAGGGCTTAGTAGACGCCCTCTTGCCTCCAGAATATAATATAAGATGGGACAGAGATTGGACTGCCTTTTAAGATTCTGTTATTCTTCCCTACACCAGTAAAGTCTATTCCTACAGTATCTGTTTCTTGACCTGTCTTAGCTTGAATGGCTGATGTTGTCTGAAACCTAGTCCTCATTTAGCTAAATTAACATTACCTATATATAGGAAAAGGATTAATAGAAATGCAATGTATTTTTAGGGGAAGAAATCTCCTGAAGAGATCTGTCAATGCATTCCACAGTCGTTTTATATATTTATTTATGAGATTCATTTATCTCATCTTTCAATAGCTCAAGATGGTGAGCTATCACTCAAGAACCCTGTGAGGCAGGTTGGACTGAGGATTAATGAGTGGTCCAAAGTCATCCAGTGAATTGTGGTTGAATATGATCTTGATCCTGGTTTTTTTTTATGCCAGTCCAGTACTTTAACTATTATACCACATTTAGCTTTTGTACCACTGCATCACTTTGGAATAAAAAGGTGGCATGTAATAATGTGATTGTCTGTCTGCATTTGTGAAGAGAAGAGCTTTCACACAATTTCTTCAAATCTTATTTTTCTCTTCTAGACCATGACTGTACTGTGACTAAATGCCCAAATGGTGACTTTAAAATTTACAAGCTTCTTCTCATTTTTCTCCTTTCATAAACATTCATGAAAATATCAAGTTTGTTCATTGTTTTGTGACACTTTTTATTGCTTAACTGTGATTTTTGTCATTTGCTCTCCCTTGTTTTTTTTCCTGAGTCATTACAACTATCCCTTACAAAATGCTCTTAACTGAGTTTCAGAATAGAATCAGTGTTTTTACAATGCTAGTTTCAGAGCAGTGTTTGTGGCTCTTAAGAAACTAGTAAAGTATTTATTTATTGGAGGTCTAAATATATTTTTCCTATTAGTTTGTCTCCTTAACCAAACCTTAAAATAAGTCCCTACATATATTTCTTATTTAAAATGAAAAGAAGATACAGTTACATTCTCCAGTAATACGAACTTACAATAAAATCTTAGTGATTAAAAGTGAATGAATCTAAATGTTCTGTAGCAGAATAAAATGAGAAATTAGAAACCAGCAATACTGGGCTGTGAATGCTTTAAATTGCATGCTTATCTAAAGTAAGTGAAATTTTTCAGTACTAGTATGTCTAAAACTCTGCTTACTTTCTTTAACTGGCATCTTAGTTAGATACAGTCTGAATATGCAGTCGGAAGCAGCGAGGCTTTCATTATTTTTAAAATCAAAATTTTTGTTTCATTTTTTTTCTACAAAGTTTTTTTTTAATATGCTTATGTGTTAACAATTAACCTTTAGAGAATCTTGTTTGTGATTTGGTTCTTTCTCTATAAAATACATGAGTTAATCATTCTGTACTGCTATAAATCAGAGATCGATGTCACTTTGCTAAAAGGTGTTATGAAGTTCACATTTGGAAAGTTGTAACTTCTGTTGGCAACTACTTCAAAACTGACTTGGACCTGTTCTCTCAAATCCTGAGGATAAACTGTCTTGAAGAAACGAGTTGCTATGTACCTCCTGCAAGGATATTATATACTAGAATTATATAAGATTTTAAGGTTCATTGCACCAGTAATTACTTTATTGGATAATTCAGTGTTCTGAGAGGCTTCTGGTACACACAAGCACTTGCATTGTTGCAAGCTACTTGGCAATCTATTTGTTGATTCATTTTAAATAGTCATGAGATTTGTTGCAGGTTTCTTTGTTCTGTGACACACTCTGTTCTCTTTCTGTTGTTTGCAAACATCTCATGTCCAGAGAGGAGAAGTTGGAAATGTGTTTATATTGTATTGCATAGTTGCTGATATTTTGAATGGTATATCTCTGAAGTCTATGAGGTTAGACTACATTATGCTTTGGGGGTCACAGTGATTTGTAATGCTTTTAGAATAAATAGATTATTGTATTTCCAACATGGATAGGATTAAATTTATTGCCATTCCTGTACCACTATCTTCTTAAAAGAGAATCTTTTTTCTAAATTTACTTCATAATACATTAAAAAGCTGTTCTGATATTTAAACTTATTTTTCTTTATTTTTAAATCAGTATAAAGATACTGAATATACTCATGGTTGAGCTGAGAATTTTAAATACTGAAATACATCCCCAAAATGAGGTTTGGCTTATCTGTAGATGGGTTTATCTGCAAATACAAGTTATCTTTGTTGAACTATCACTTGTTCATTTCAGAGGTAGGATATGCTGCATGAGGGAGACTTACGATGGGTCCTCATACCTGCAGCGTCACAGCATCTCCATGGTCATGTGTTTGAGATTTGGTTTCTAATTATGACATTGCAGCATCCTATTATAGATAACAATTTGTAACCTTTGCTGCCAGCTTCCAATAAGCAGTGGGAAGCTGTCAGAAGGTGCAAATGTTCATCACATGAACCAAGGATGCTGTGACCCTGTGGGATTTGCCTAATAGTGGCATCTTGCTACAATAGTCACTTTGTTTATCTAACTATCTATCATCTATCTATGCTTTTTAAAACTACCCACATATTTTGAGTGTACTCATGGATTAACCCATCTGCAAATAAGCAGACCCTCACTTTTTTATTAGAAATACTATGAAAAATGCACCCATTGTGGATGTCATTTATGAAAATTAAAATATACGAAAAATTTGAGGGTTGTGTTATCTGCAGATGTCACATTTCTCACAATATTTTAATTAAAACCTTTGAGAGTCAGCTTATTTGCAGATTGGCTTATCTGCGAATAAATACAGTATATATTTTACCATAAAATTTAAATCATTTATATTCTCTTAAAAGGAGACATAACCTTCAGTCAAATAAATTCAATTGAGGATTGAGTTCTATTTAAAAAGAAATAATTAAAAAAGAAAAAAATATCCACTGAGATTAAGCACTATGAATATCAAGTATAACATTTACTTTTATTGGATCTTAACCAGTAAGTATTACACACAATGTCACTATTAATGCTGTTCTAGGAACTGCTGATTAACTGCATCAAGTGTCATTATGACAGTAATTGTCAAGATCATGTTTTCAGATGCATCCGTCCTCTTGGGTGCAGTTCCCTGCTGCCAAAATTATTATTTGAGGAGCCATCTATTTCTCTTCATACTCTATGGTCAGGCAAAGTCGACCTGCTTCAGGTCCCCTTATTAAACAGTATTGTCAGATGGGACAAAAAAAGTAGGCCTTCATTATCACAGCACCTGCCCCCCAGAAAAATGTTCCATCAGTTTCATATTTTTGTGCTCATACACCCTTAAATGAGTCCTGAAAACTTGGGTCTTTCTCCAAGCTTTGTATAGAATATACAAAACACTATGGGAGGATGTTTGATTTGGAAATTTTGCTTTTTTTCTGAAAAAAGAAAGAAACTGCAATTCTACGATGTTAGATAGTCTAATATATTTCTTCTTTTACTCCTCTTCTTACAGGTCTCTCTTGCAATTATGGCTATTTGAAAGACCTAGAACGAGCGGAGGGGGAGCTCCCCTCCCCCTTCCGTGTGTTGCTTTTTGGAGTCATATTTTTTTCTGGACAGTAATAATATATTTTGTAGATTTAAAATGAGGAAATGAACTCTGAATTTATATTGATAAAGTTATTTATTTTTTTAAATATCAAGCCTTAATAGCACAAAGATTCTCATGGAAGCTGGTCGAAAGGAAGATATCATGAACCTTTTGTGAAGAAAGAACAAAGGGAAAATTTGCAGGGCCTCGTCTTGCATAAATGAACAGTTCAGCAGGGAATAAGATGAGTTCTTTGGTGCCTGATTGTACCTCAAAGTGTCGCTCATTACAGCATGCTTTAGATATTGTTTCCGTAGTGACCCGGGGAAGTGAAGGTCAGATCAAAGCCTTCCTCACTTCTCACTGCTATAATGCCGCAACAAGCAAGGATACGTTTGGCAGGAATGCCCTCCATATTGCCTCCTCTTGTGGTAAAAAAGGAGTGCTAGACTGGTTGGCAGAAACAAACGGAGTGGATTTGTTGGCAAAAGACAAGGAGTCGGGATGGACAGCTTTGCATCGTGGCATTTTCTATGGCCATATAGATTGTGCATGGTCATTACTAAAGGTATTTCACAGCTTTTATTAACATTACGAATCTATGCCAAGCCTGAAATCAAATAGTGGGCAAAAGAAAAAAAAAACACATATCAACAGATGCTGGTTGCATTGTTGACAGATCCCATGTAATTAATATTTTTTTTAATTTATCCATAGCTTTTAGCTGTTTGCTGAAGTGCTAAATAAAGTAACTAGATTTGACAAAACGTTTAAGCAAAAAGGCCCCCCCACCCACAAAAATTGAAGAATTAAAAAATAATTGGAAAGGAATTTATTTCTCAAGTTAAATGAAATAGAAAAATATATGAGATAATAACAGATTCAGATTTTCCTCTTATATCTGTTAAAATGGCTTTAACCTAGAGAGTAATTCTAGATTGTATTATGTTGACTGTATTTGGTAGCTGCTTTATTAAATACCCCTACTTTAGGGGTGCAATAATTGAATTTAATTTGCCAGAGAAAGTGAAAGAAAACAAAAGACAATGTGCGATTGCAAAAATGAAGAAAGTAGTAGTAATAGTTGGTCAAAAATTATTTCTGCATTTAACAAGGTTGGGGAATGTTTAGCCTGATATCACAGCTTGGGGGGGTTGGGTTTGTACATTATTCTATTTGTGTATTGGGTTTAGTGCAGAGTGTCTCATTTTTTTTTTTCATTTATTTCCCCCTTGCTTTCAGCATGGTGTAAATTTGTATGTTCAGGATAAAGAAGGCTTGTCTGCTTTGGATCTTGTTATGAAAGACAGGCCAGCCTTCGTTACCTTCAAGAATACAGGTTAGTCATTACACTGAGGGGCTTGTTTTGCACTTAAATATAAACATAATTGTTTTGGGGATGATGGGAAGAGATATAGTCAGTTAGTATATTAAAAATATCTTTTGAATGTAACAGTCCAGTAGATATGGAATATCTTCCATGGTATATTTGGTCTTAAAAACAATTATCATAATGTGTGGGCATTGTTAGATACTTTAACTTGTCCATTTTCAATCCATTATGGTGGGTAGGTGTCAATTAGGAAACCAGGGAGGCCAATATTTTGTGTCCGCTCTGCTTGTAGAGGTAATCTTTTATCCTAAAGCTGCAGTGTTTGACTATTCCAACGTGAGAGTATTGTTAACTCATCTATTTTGGGCCATCATGTTTGTTTGTTTGTTTGTTTGTTTGTTTATTTATTTATATATATATAATATATATATTATATTATATTATTATATTATATTATATTATATTATATTATATTATATTATATTATATTATATTATATTATTTATTATATTTATTATATTATATTTATTTTTGCAATTTATTATTGATATTATTAAAAAGGATGAGGTTATAATCTACTCTTTTAAAGTAATCCTATACTAATTTACCTTAGCATATTGAAGCTGCATTTTTGTACCTTTTTAAATTTGTAAATTGCATTCTTTTTTTTTAATGGAATAATCCATAAACTTTATCTAATGATAGCAACAACTACTTACTACCTTTACTACTATATTTTTTTACATACCACCTGGTGGTACATACTAATTCATTTTTCTGAACTTGTATGCTCATCTTATTCTCTTAATAAAGTGTGTTACTTTTAAATAAATTGCCCTTTCTTCCAAAACACTGTTTTTAAAGTTCTGTTTTGTAATAAAAAAGTAAGTATCAGGTTTAGTAGGAACGTGGTGGTTCAGTGAGGGATGTGGTAGCTCAGTGGTTAAGATGCTGAGCTTGTTGATTGAACGGTCAGCAGTTCAGCAGTTCAAATCTCTAGTACCGCATAACGGGGTGAGCTCTCGTTACTTGTCCCAGCTTCTGCCAACCTACCAGCTCGAAAGCACGTAAAAAATGCAAGTAGAAAAATAGGGACCACCTTTGGTGGAAAGGTAACAGCATTCCGTGCGCCTTTGGTATTTAGTCATGCTGGCCACATGACCATGGAGACGTCTTCGGACAGCGCTGGTTCTTTGGCTTTGAAACGGAGGTGAGCACCGCCCCCTAGAGTTGGGAACGACTAGCACATATGTGCGAGGGGAACCTTCATCAGGTTTGGTATCAAGTACCAGTTTGTCTTTGGGAACATATTTTACAAAATATACTTGTAAGGTGAAATGTATTTCTATCTACAATCTACTAAATCTCTTGTTACATCTTTTAACCAAGCAAAGTGGTGCATCATAGGGCAAGAATTTTTGAACCGAGGTACCTCAAATGGGCTTACAGAATATATCCAAAATCTGGGATTTAAGATTCCTGAGGGAAGGAAAGTTGGGCCTGCTTCATTGCTACTGGCTGCTGTTGCACTGGTCACATGATCTTTATTTTCAATGGTCTGTGACAGTTTCCCAGTCAGTCTTGCAATCTCTTGTTCCCTGCCCTCTAGCAATCACTTAGCTGCCTGCTGGAAAGAGAAGGAAGATCTCCCTGCCAGTTTCCCACAAAGAAACTCAATGGGGAAGTAGGCAGGTAGTCTGCTCTTCCTCTCACAGATTTTTTACCTGTTTTTGGTCATTGTGTTTCTCTATTCAGGCAAGGAAATGTCTCTGAAGTGATGACCCAACAGGGCTGTCTAGTATAATATAAAAATTGAAAATACAATACTTGCTATTATGAATATTGTCTGATTCAGCTTTGATAGAATTATATGTCTGGTTTTACACTGAATATGTCTATCTTTTAAGATGCTATTACCTTAATTTTGATTATGCAAATTATTATTTTTGCAATAATACAGTAATACAGATTAATATTCCTAAATTATATTTTTGGAATATATGAAAAGCATTAGTAAGCAGAAAAAAAGTAAATGCATTTCATCCACACATCAGATGAGACGCTGCAGTGAAGAACTTACCATTTTACTTCAGATCCCACAGATGTCTATACCTGGGGAAACAACATCAATTTTACTTTAGGCCATGGTGGTCAGCAGAGTAGACATCATCCTGAGTTGGTGGATCTCTTTCCTCGAAATGGGATTTATATTAAACAGGTAATGTAGGCATTGTGGAAAGTATTGGAAGGTGGGAAACTAGGGTGGCGGCAGTGGTAAACACTTGATTGACCATAGAGGTTGGGAGGAGTTCTTGCATAGCTGCTCCCTTTCTTCTTAACAGGAATATTTAAAAAGAGCTGTGATATTCTTCTGGGCCACATTTCTTATTATTCATCTGTGGCTAACCTAGTTTTCTTTCTGATTTCATAAATACTTTAGTTTCTGATACAGTCTTATCCTAAAATCCTTAGTAAGAAATGATTTTAATATTTCGATATCACTCTTTCCTCTATGGTCTTCCCTATTCTCTCAACAACCTTCTTTTCAAAGAGAAGGATGGAGACTAGACAGTAATTGTTCAGCATGGTTCAACTGAGAGAGGGCTTCTTCAAGACAGTACACGCCTCCCGGAAGGAGTTGGCATTTCATCCTCCCTCAAAGAAGCACTTATCACTTCCAATGTTCCACATCTCCTTGGTTACCTGTAGGAGTCAGGTTGGGCATGAAATTCAGTCAGAAATGGCAGAGCTTATGCTACAATCTGCCCTTCCATAGGTGGATATGTAGGAAATGACCTACATACATAAAATCATGAATAAAGTTATGCTTTATCTTGGTAAAGTTTGTTGTTTTTAAAACTCATTTAAAAATATTAGAAATAAGGACAATTATTTTCAAAGTATACATTTTCTTACGTTACTTTTTCCTGTAATACAGTCAATATAGTTAGTGGTTCTTTGTGTAGGCATCTAGTATTATAAATGTACAATGTGCAGTTTATTTAAATTTGTTTAGTATATATTTAAAATCAAATTGAGGCATGATTTGTTTCCATATTATTACAAAGTAAGTGATTTAAGTATCAAATTGATGTTTGATAGATGAAGTTCAAGTTCTTACTTTTTAAAAAATCTCTCTTTTTACCTCTGCAGGTGGTACTCTGCAAATTTCATTCGGTGTTCCTTTCCCAGAAAGGAGAGGTTTATACCTGTGGACATGGTCAAGGAGGTCGCTTGGGGCATGGTGACGAACAGACTTGCTTGGTAGTTTAAAACTAATAATATAGATTATGAAAAAAAATACTGATTTTTTGATCCACTAAGTAAGATACATGGTGGGACTTCTAATTTCTTTTTAAAAAGTCGCTATTTAGCAGATATTGAAAAACATGTTTCTGTTTAATGTGGTATTTAATGTTTTAAATATGAATACTATAATTCTAATTGCATAACCGGAATGTCATGCACACAGTACATGTACACAGATGTTACTCCCCCATTAACCACAGCTTGAGACTTTTATTCCATGATGGAATAAGGGAAATGATGATGGAAATAGTCCAGTGTAGTTGGAGGGTATAAGGTTGTCTTATAATATTAAAATACCATTCTTATACTTTTAACTGTTTATGTACATGGACATGCAGCATACAAGCAAATATATACACATACATGCATATTATTACATATATACTTCTTGAAGAAATTAGGGGACGTTGCAGGGGTGAAATCCTCTGCGGTTTGCCATTGGTTCGCTGCCTGTGCATGCCAAACGCATGCTGCGTCGCATGCACAGTGCACACCAAACACCAGGTGCTGGGTGCACATGCACAGTGTGCACCAAACGTGCTGCATGCAGAAAAAGGACACTTAACAAGGTAAGTAGAACAGCGAGGGGGGGGACAGCTGTGCCGCGCTATTTAGATTCACTTAGAAAGCAGGATTTCCTGCTTTCTAGCGGATATAAATCACGCAGCACAGCTGATTGTTGGAAATACTGGTTCAGACCAACCAGTAGCTTTTATTACTACCAGTTCACCCGAACCTGCAGCCAGTAGGATTTCACCATTGGGATGTTGTAGTTCTAATTTTAATGGGTAGATCATATTGAGCTTTTTAAATCTATAGTTAAACGTTGTATTGGTAGTTGATTCTATAAATAATGGGTTGCTTTTATTATTAATGACCTCTCATACTATCTGGTAGGGAACATAAATTAAAGAATAATCTTGGTTAATATTTTCAAAGGTAGATATGGACAAGTACTTTTCAGCAAAACAGAATCCTATACTTTAAAATTAACAAATCTAGTAGAATATAAAGAAAACACTATTAGGACATTTGTTTAGTCAGTTTCCAGTGTGTATGGGTATACTATTTCAGGAAAAGTAACAGCTTTGTAGTACATTGTATAGAGATAGTTTTATTTTCTCCACAAAAACTTGTATTGTAATAACAGTATTACAAGGTGTCCTACAAGACAAAGGATGAGTGGAAACATTAAATAATCCTTTTGAAGGTGATTTTGCTTGAATTCTTGATAATGAACCTTCTAATAAAAAGATATGTGGCTTGAAATGTTGAAGGTGACATTTTCTTCTTTATCTGTCTTAGATTCCTAGACTGGTAGAAAGCTTGGTGGGTCATCAGTGTTCTCAAGTGGCAGCAGCTAAAGATCATACACTTGTACTAACAGAAGATGGATGTCTATATGCCTTTGGCATCAATACTTTTCATCAGCTTGGTATACATCCTCCTCCTCCTAACTGCAGTGTTCCCAGACAGGTAAAATTAACCTCCTTACTAAAGAGGTGTTTTCGATGTGCCTATACATTTGTATGTTCATGCATCAAGTGTGTACACCTTGTGAGCATGAACATATTCTATCGTCCATCCATCCATCCATCCATCCCAATTTCTATAGCTGCCCATCTCAATCCTTACAATTCAAAATCATATATATGCACATTCATACATCAAATATAGTGCCAGTAATAGTATTGTGTGATATTTATTATTTATTTTACAGTATTTATATTCTGCTCTATTATAAAAATTCTAGGCAGTTCACAGAGCCTGCTTGTAGAAGGATTATAAAGCTATATTCTATCACTATATAAGTATATAAAATCCAAAATTAAAATCTAACATACAACACATTAAAATGAAATGCAGCAGTTAGATGTTAATCTCTGAAATCATGTCTGAAAGGACAACTTTTAATAGCTTTCCCAATGACAGAAGATATGGGTAGTCCTCATATTTACCACCATTGATCTGGTAACTCCATTGCTAAGCAACATGGTTGGTGACATGCTTACACCTGACTTAAGATAGCAATTGTCAGTCCCTACTGCAGTTAAGTGTGATGCTTTGTGACTGAGGCTTGCAACTTTACATTTCCTGCTGGCTTTCCAATTGACATTTCTTGTTGGAAACTGGCTGTGAAGATCATAAATGGTGATCATGTGACCACAGGACACTGGAGTTGTGGTTAAGGTGCTGAGTTACAAAGCAGAAGGCTGAGTATTAGTCCTCCCTTAGACCTTTAACTGTCTTGAGTGTTTTTGGGTCAGTCACTCGCAGGATTGTTATTGTAGAGAATATAGGAAGAAGGAACATTAGCAGTAGCACTTAGACTTATATAAAGCACTTCATAGTGCTTTACAGCCCGCTCTAAGCGGTTTACAGTGTCAGCATAATGCCCCCAACAATCTGGGTTCTCATTTTACCAACCTCAGAAGGATGGAAGGCTGAGTCAACTGAGATTCGAACTGCCAAACTGCTGGCAATTGGCAGTCAGCAGAATTAGTCTGCAATACTGTATTCTAACCACTGCACCATCATGGCTTAGGTATATATTAGGTATGTAAACTGCCTTTAATTCATAAAAAATAAAAGCAGAATAAACATGCAATATTAAATGAAAAAAAAATTAAAGAATCATCCAGGATACTAGGTTTGATATGGCTATTTCGAAGTTTTCCCTGATTGCTTTTGCATATATATGCATGCACAAATAGCACTTCTGCTGGATCTGATAGGCAAATGAAGTGACTACATGCATGCAAATATAACTACATGCATGCAAATATGACTACATACATGCAAATAGTAGGGGAAAGGTGCTTTGAAGGCTTTGCTGCCCTGAGCCTCTGTTTTGAGTCCTTTGCAGAACTCTATTAAACAAGCATTTTATTGTGATTAACATCATTCTTGGTGCTTTTAATCTAAACATGAGCCAAACAGATGACAACAATTAAATATTAAAGAACATAGCAATCTAAGGGAATATTGCAAGCTCTTAAAAAGCTCTTTAGCAATTATGAGTTCTTCGAAATAACTGAAAGGTGTCCAAGCCTGCCAGATGAAAAACATTTCTCTCTGATATCTAAAACTAAAAAGAGATTGCTTGGCAACTTTCCCTGAGAAGGGAATTTCAGAGTTGTGTCACTATGGCAGTGTTCATCATCTCTTTTCGAATGGCTGATTAAATAATATATGTTTCTTATTTTTTTATTTATGAATTAAAATGTCTTTGTTGAATTCTGTTGTTTTCCTGTTCTTTAGATTCAAGGCTAAGTTGATTTGATTTATGACACCTGTATGTATGTCTGTGGGCTTTTTTAAAACAGGTTCAAGCAAAAAATCTTAAGGGAAGGACAGTGATTGGTGTGGCTGCAGGGAGATTCCATTCAGTATTATGGACCAAAGAAGCAGTCTATACAATGGGACTGAATGGTGGACAATTAGGTGAGAGGCAATAAAAAAACATTTGATGTTTGTGGGTCTTAAACATTGCTAAAATTTTTACAAACTACTTGCGGTACCATAATGAGATGCCAAAGTTGACATGTATTTGAAGTAGTGCTGTTAATGGTGAAAGCTAACAATGCCCTTGGGAAGTTGATGATTTTTCATATTGCAGTTTTTCTCTTAGCTATTGGAGTTCATTTTCTTTCTTGCCCTCTCTCTATATATCTTATCTATGCAATGAATGTTCCTGCCTACCCTCACAAAAGGAAGGATTATTCTAACAAACTAAAAGAATTCCTCCAAGCTTAATATTCGGAATGTAGATACCTTTAATACAGAAAACACAGAATTTTGTAATTAAATGAAACTGAGCTCAAACATGTATCTATTTAGGAGCTACATAATCAAGGAAACATGGGTACAAATTTAAGAAACATTTACAAGGATCTTTGAAAGAGTATGTGAGTGTAATCTGTAAATTTAGCAATGGATTCAGACTGCTAAAAGGTTGCATTATGACTCTGTATGAAACCATATAGCTTTAAGACCCTTTCAAATAAATGTGCTCCAAGTAAAAGTATACATATTCATTGTATTAGGGGTAAAGTTTTTTTGTAAAACGTTTTCATACAGTTGGATCCTCCTATAAGGTTGGCTTTTAGTGATATGCTAAACAGAATGTTGTGCAATTATTCATTTAATAAACAGATTTTGTGACCTTCTTTCCATGCTGTAATCTGTAACTTTTTCCACTGTTCTCTTTTAATGTGGTTTCATTACAAAAGATCTGTCTTTTGGCAAGAAGATACTGGAACATTGTTACTGATCAGGAAAAAAAAGTGCTGAGTGTGGTGGGATACTGGACTAAATCAGTATAAGGCTGCTTCATATAGTGGCATATGTTTACAATTATTTTTTTGATCCTCCAGGCAAGGGCAAGTGGGTGAATGGAAAATACTTATTTCTGCCTTTCTTAATAAGAAAAGAATTGTGCTTAAATGCCAAATAATTTTAGATTTGGAAAACTTGACATTTAGGGTATTCTCTTACATTGTAGGATACTTGCTAGATCCTAATGGAGAGAAGTGTGTAACTTCTCCTCGCCAAGTCTCTGCTCTACATCATAAGGACATCAATATGTCCTTTGTCACTGCAAGTGATGGTGCCACAGTTTGTGTTACTGAAAAAGGAGACATCTATTTGCTTAGTGACTATCAGTGCAAGAAGATTGCTTCCAAGTGAGTGTTTTTTTTTCCCAGAGAATTGTGTAAGCTTCTCTTCCTGAATTTTTTAAAACTATGTCAACAGATTGAAAAGCTAGCTGTTGTTGGGGTTGTTGTTTTTTTGCAAAATCTTCGTTTTGAGCATACCAATATTTCTGACATCTAATTCTAGGCTATTTGAGTTGTGATGCAGAAGATTGCATGTGGAAGGATTAATATTGCTTGCTCCATTTATAGTTGTACAAGTCTTTGTCTAGGCTGTTCTGTCAGTTGTGTGAAATAGGCTTTTGCACGTACAGCTGGCCTGGATGCAATCTATTTTTTAAAAATATAGTACAGCAGGAACACAAGACAATATAAAGCAAATCTAGTTTGTAAGCATAGAAATCCTTTAAAAATATTCAACTTTTGAACATTTTTTCCCAGAGAACGAACTTTAGTGAAAAAAACGACATTTAACATTTTCTGAATAGTACCTATGTTAGTCTGTTAAAGCAGTGAAATGGGGGCCACTTACGGTACTTCATTATAGCATCTTTTTTAGTTTTTAAAGTGCTACAAATTAATATTGTAATAATAATGTAATTTTGCCCAGTAAAAGTGAATAATGATGCCCCTAGAGTTAAAATGTAAATCAGATATAAATAATTCTGCTGCTTTTAGTTTCAGAATTCTGTTGCAGAGGTGTGGCAATAATTTTGGCCAAAGGCTGATTTGGTTTTGGGTAGCCATGTGACAGCTTGCCCATTGCAACTTAGTTTTGAGCATCTTCCGGAATGAAATCCGGATGACACTTGGTCCTTCTTGAGTTTTGGCCCACCTCACCTGATAATAGTAATGGCTTTTCCTCTAACAGGCTGGCTGATTGGATCAATTCTGCCTGAGGAATGTGTGGTACCCATTTTTTTGTATCAATGTAATATCACATTGTCAACTGCATGTAATCAGTATTTAATTTTAGTGAAATTTCAATATAAAAAACCCAGCTTTTTCTAGGCCTTGTCTTTTGGAATACAGCTCCAACATGTTACTCCAAATGCTGATAGTGTAGTGAATGTAAATTGTATTTTGTTTAGCTTAAATTACTGTAAAATGAAAATGGAATTTCTATAAATGTTTAAATGCAAATCTATGATCTTTTTAAATTGTAACTTGATACTACTATATATGGATTTTTGGATTTCTCAAATTTTGATTGCCTAGATTCTGACTATCATTTGAATCATTATCATCAAATTCTTTCCAGTTTACTTGAATCTGCAACTAGAATGCTTTCTTAAAAATAATGCTTAACTTTCTCTTTTCAGGTGCCCAAGCAACTTTGCATGCATTCTTGTCAGTAATCTTTAAAATTTAATTAATGTAACATGTAGAGTCAGTTTGATTTATTGAGTATAAAGAAAGCTGAAAGGATTATGGTTTGTTAAAATGATTTATTGTGTTTACGCTGATATTTCAACCCAGAATGGCCTTATCTAGATTTTAACTATTTTAACTCTCCAGTTGTCTCCAAAGTTAAGGATTTTAAGACAGTGCACTTTTTAACTCTCACTCTGAGTTGTAAGGAAATTTTGAATGTTACCGTTGTATTTTTCTTTTGCATTTCAAGTGATACTTTCAGATACTATCTTACAGTCAATAGTTTGTGTTGTTTTTATTGATGCACAATATATTTTTTTAAAAAAAGTTGTGTGGTAGATATTGCATGATTTGTGAAGCAAAATGTTAGCAACAGAATAGGACAAAATGTCACATTGGCTTATTGTACAGATATGATATTCTTTTAGGAGTAAGAAAGGTTACTGTATCATGTTCTCTTTGTTTAGTCATTGGGCTCTGTCAATACTGCAGTTTTTTCATTAATAATGCACTTTTTAAATTGCCACGTGAGATTTCTTTTTCTGTTCTTATTCTTGTTTATGTCGGCATAAATTCTTTTGTGTCCTTGTTTAGGCAACTTAACCTAAAAAAGGTTCTCGTAAGCGGAGGCCATTTGGATTACAGGGTGAATCCTCAACATCTTAAAGAAAATGGAGGTCTGAGGATTTATATTCTTGCACTGGATCAAGCTGGAAGAGTAAGTTGTCTCTTCCTTTCCCCCTCCATTGCTGCATCTGGACAGCATACAATAAGTATGTTTATGTTATACAATAAGTATGCCCCCACTTCCCCCTTTCTAACACTGAAAATTTCCTTTTTGAATTGGTTAACAATTATGTATAGTTGCATCAATAGAGTCATAGAGACAAATAGGTTTCTGAAGCCAGATAGGCTCTATTGACTTCTCAGTACAGAAAATAAATACAGAGCCTTGGTGGCACAGTGGTTAGAGTGTAGTACTGCAGGCTACTTCTGCTGACTGCCTGCAATTTGGCAGTTCAATCCCACCAGGTTTAAGATTGACTCAGCCTTCCATCCCTCTGGTTGGTAAAATGAGGAACCAGATTGTTTGGGGCAATATGCTGACTCTGTAAACCACTTAGAGAGGGCTGTAAAGCACTGTAAAGCGGTATATAAGTCTAAGTGCCATTGCTATTGCTATAGTAAGTGCGGAATGAAGATACCACTAATGTAGACCTATTTTTCTTTCCTTTTTTTAATGTTATGTTTTAGGTGTTGTGCTGGAAATCTGCCAACAGTCCAATGAAGCAATGCCGATGGATCTATGGCCGCCAAGTGTATATGTCTGATGTTTTTCTAAATAGGAACGAAATTATGTTTGTTACACAGGATGGTGAAGCTTTTAAGGGAAAATGGATGGATGGGAACAGACATTCAGAAAAGAGAGGTCAGTTAACCTTTTGACAAAACTGAAGCCTTAAAATTTAATCATTTTTGGATATGTATCAACATGAACCTCCTGGATCTGAAATGAAGAGAATAGGCATTTGTTTTCCCCTGCAGTCAGCATTTGTCTGCCTTTATAGTCTGTTTTGTCCTTTCTCTGTCCTGAGAAGATTTTGAGAGCACATGAGAAAGTTGCAGTGAAAGTGGCAAATAGCAGTCTTATGTTAACTAACAGAAGCAATTCCCTCAGTGAAAAAATAACATTTAATTTCACTTATACAGGTAGTCCTCAACCTACAACTATTCATTTAGTGACTGTTTGAAGTTACAACGGCATGGAAAAAGTGACTTATGACCATTTTTCACACTGATGAATGTTGCAGCATCCCTATGGACATGTGATTTACATTAGGATGCTTGGCAACTGACTCACATTTATGACAATTGCAGTGTCCCGGGTCATGTTATCAACTTTTGACAAAAGAAGTCAATGGGGAATCCAGATTCACTTAACAACCATGTTACTAACTTTTAGACTGCAGTGACTTAACTAATGTGGCAAGAAAAGTTGTAAAATGGGGCAAAACTCACTTAACAAATGTCTCATTTAACCACAGAAATTTTGTTCTCAATTGTGGTCATAAGTCAAGGACTATCTGTAATTATTTCTGAACTTTATGTGTACAGACACAAAATTAAAAATTACATATCATGATGGCAATTTTACTGAGGTAAGTAGGACTGCTGACAGCTGAGACAATATTATACAGTAGAGCAGAAGGTATCTGACTGGTTAGTGCCATCTAGTGTATAGTGCCATCTAGTGAAATAGTATAGATGTATATATAAAACTGATGGAATATGTGCTTGTTATTAAAATTTTATTACTTTACCAATATGTGTATGTATATATGTGTGTGTGTACATGTGTACACACACACACACACACACACACACACACACTTATACAGCTGCCCATATTGTGATAACAATCCTAGTGGATAACTCTAGAACATAGTTCCCCAACTTTTCTGGCTTTGCGGACCAGCAGGGGAGAGGGGAGATGGCTCCATGCGAGTGGTGGGAACAGCTTATGGCCCAGTAGTGGGCTCTGGCCTGGGGGTTGGGGACCCTTGACCTAGAATTTCAGTTAACATCATGTCACAAATCAACATATCTTTTAAACTACAATTATGCTACAGACGATTGATTTTTTTTCTAACTAAGCATATTTAGGTTGGTTCTAAATATTTTGAGATATTTTGAAAAACAAGATATGTACTCTAATATATGCATGTGTCTCTGATTCTGAAACTGCGATAGATATTTCAGAATAATTACGGAAAGTAAGTTTCTGCCTGATCATACTATTACATATATGACATATTAGTCTGTTACTGCAAACTTTTGAAATTGGATGCACAGTCAGTGTAAAATGTTGAGTTGTATCATTTAGTGTGCATAAAGTAGATCCTGGGTTATTATACTGAAATTTGTGCAGGATTTACTGAAATTGCAGTTCTCGAATATATGTGTGTGTGTATGTATGTATGTATGTATGTATGTATGTATGTATGTATATTGGAAGTGTCTTGACATTTCGACGAAGTCCCATTCGTCATCTTCAGGCTGGTGTTCTCGGCTTCGTGCTTTGCTCCTGGAAGCACGAAGCCGAGAACACCAGCCTGAAGATGACGAATGAGACTTCGTCGAAACGTCGCCAAGATACTTCCAATTCTACGCGGGAGAAGACCTGAATAACCAAAGACCTACATACAAACACCTGCGAAAACCTCAGAATATATATATGTGTGTGTGTGTATGTGTGTTATACTGGTAGTAAAAAAACAACTATAATTAACTATTTGTATTTTCTTTAATTACCTACAAGTTACTTCAGCAGTATACTTCCAAAAAAATATTATTTTCCAAATAACCATTGCATAATTTTTTTCTGATTAGTTTCACCTGTTAATACTTTTCTTTGTTGCTCCAGAAAATTAGCCAATCAAATTTTAGGGCTTGTAACTTTGTATGCTTGGAAAAGCTTTTTCTTTTTTCTTTCTATTTGCTTCCAGTTAATGTATCTTGTACTTACAAAACAAAGAAAACTAAATGTAGCATATTTATTTAATACTCTAACCACCTCAACTGCTTAAACGAGATATATTGGATTCTCTCTATTTAGCCAGGCATTATACAGGTAGTCTTTGATTTACAACCACAATTAGGCCTGGAAACAACCCTTCGTTAAGTGAAAACTGCCCGTAGTCCTTGGATTTGATAAAAAAATGAAGTTGTGCATTACTGAGTTTAATATTAAGGTTTTGAAAAATCAGCTACATTTGTAATGTCCAATAATAAATTTTATTTCCAAAGCAGCCACGGATATAGTAGATGGTTAGATTCAGTGTTTTCTTCATCTGGTAAAGTGCTCATATTAGGAATTATTCAATTTATTCCTGGCAAATTAAGAATATTTTCTTTGAAGTCATCAGTTTATTTAAAAAAAATGTAAAAAAATAATAAAATTTTAAGATAATTGGCAAAAATGCAGTGGAAGTTAATAATTTAAGGAGGATAAACCTTTCAATAATATTATTTATATTAGAAAAACCTTTAAAATAAATTTCTGTGCTTTAAACTTGAAAGTTAGTCCTTTTTCCCATTTATTTTCAATGGTCTCTCATCTGAGGCTATAGTGGTGCAACTTTTATGCAGTGTTCTAGCCTTTCCACAGGATGGCAGTGGTCTGCTACAATTAGTATGATTGAAATAGAAACTGCTTAAAGGTATCTTTTAGTTCATAAGAAGTTAATAAAGAACCCCTACCCCAAATCTTGGATATAGCCTTTGATAGGAATAATGAGATACACATCCTACTTCCATAGCAAAAATAAGCACAAGAGACAGCAACGAGGCTTAACTAATACCACGTAGACAGATAAATATCAAATTTCTAATGAAATTTTCTTGCTCGACTTGTTTATCTTTTTCCTTAGAAAAAAACAGATTCATGAGGCAAAATTCTCTGCTCTGCTTTTTCCACCTTTTTCCATCTTCTTTCAGATTTCAGCCTCCATTAGGCTGAGAACTGTGCTGGTTCTTTCTTTTCCTAGCCATAGTACCGAGCTTCTCTATTTCCTCTTCCAGTTCTGTTGCAAGATTGATTAAATTTTAAAACATTTAAACAGTTCTCCATTTTCTTGCCTAGAGAGAGGTATTGGGATCTAAAACAACAAAATTACATCCATTAGGATCTGTTGTGTTACTGACTGCTCTGCACAAAAGCAAGTTTCTCAAGTTGTATTCGTTCATATGCATGGTTTGCATCATAAAATGAGATATCACCTGAAGAATTCTGAAGAGATATTTTGTAGTGTAGATGAGCAAGAGCCTTGCCTCATTCACAAATGTGACTAAAGATATTTGCATTCTGGTAATGGGAAAGTGCCTGCTATGTCTGAGTTGGTGTGAACTGCAGACTCTAGAGAAGCCTAAGATGGAACCTGCTTGTCTTGTGCTTAAAGCTAACAAGTGCTTAGTACTTAAATAATTGTATCTTGCTTAAATAAATAAATATGTAAATAAAATCCAATGTGATGAAAAATCTCCGCGGAAGCAGTGTCTTTGGGGGAAAAGGATGTAGCTGTCAGATCTAAGAACCCTTAAAGAAAAAAAAATCATTATTGTCTATCTATACTCTTACTCTTAAGATCCTTGCAAAGTTTTAGAAATCCTCAGTTTGCTAAACTATGGGTAAAAATTTAGAAGCCCAGAGAGGAAACTGACAGTAAGCCAAGTCCCCTTGTGGTTTTGGGCCTGATTACAAGAACAATTTAGAAAGCAAACTAAATATGATTCTTACTAGAAATTTGAATCTATAAACTTTTAGCATAGGTGGAATCAGTAAAATTACTCAAAAATATTTATCTTCCTCTGCTGATCACCTAATTAATTTTTTCTTTATTTTACAGATGTGGTGTCAAATCTTCAGAATTCTTCAAGTGATATCTCATCCTATGATGCAAACAATATATATGAACGAATACAACTTGAGAAACTTGCTTTTGTGCATAGAGCAGTCAGTATTACAACAGATCCTAATGGATATAATTTTGCTGTTTTACAGTCAGATCCCAAAACAAGGTTTGAGTACATATTGCAATAACCTTTCCAACTTTCCAACCTTTGCAACTTCTGGAGGGAATAGTGCTAGTGAACTGAAAATTCGCCCTTCTGATTATTTATGCCTTTATGCAAATTAGTCAAACTCTTACCTCATTAATATTTAGCATTCAAGTTTGTACTCTTACCTGACCAAGAAAAGGGTAATTAACCCAGCTTTGCTGTCAGCAGAGAAAACAATATTGGGCTATATTTCAAAAATGAAGCAAAATATGGGTTGAAGTACAAGAAGAAATAATAGCATATTAAATCTTCAGAATGGGAAATTTTTTTTTTAATTGTTAAAACATAGATAAGATTGAATGTTTTTTATTCAAGATACTTACAGTCAGCAGTTGAGAGTTTCCCGCGTTCCCTCTTCCAAAACTTGAGCATATCTAAAAGGCACCTACTGTATATATCCAGCGCAAGATTGTGTTCATTGTGTTTTTGTTCCATGTTCATCAGCAGGCTAAAAATTTATATTTTTAAAATAGTTGGTTTCTCTTTCTATTACACCTGAAGATTTTTACAGGACATATTAAAAGCTGTATTTCTTGGAAAAATTAATGCTTGTGTTCTTTTTTCTTCCAGTTTGTATGAAATTCCAAATGTGTCAAGCTCCACCATTACTGAAGATTTTGGAAAGTTGTTGAGAGAAGCTGAAGTTATGGACACTATCCATGATGTTACTTTTCAGGTTGGCACTCGGACTTTTCCTGTGCACAAATACATGTTGGCAATGCGCTCTGATTTTTTCCGGAAACTCTTTGTATCAGACCCAAACTGGTTAGATTCTGCTGACCTGTATCGCAAAGATAAAGACGAAGTTGGTTGTGATCTGTTTGTGATGGAGAAACTTCATCCAGATCTGTTTATGTACCTTCTCCAGTACATTTACACAGACTCATGCGATTTGCTGATTCATGGCTACAGGCCCAGAATGGTATACAAAGAAAGAGTGGAAGAGAATGAAGACAACTTAATTACAAACTTGAATAAAATGGCTGTTCATGGGGACGTTAATAACAAGTCTGCATTTGCGGTTTATAGACGCAACCAAGTGCAGTTGATGAATGAAAAACAGAGAAGTAAATCAAAATCCACTTCTAAAAAATGCAAAGATGTTGGAGAAGAAATGAATCTTGTTAAAATGTTGCAAATTGCAGCAAAGAAATTTGGTCTTAGTAATTTAAGTTCAAGGTATGTGATACCCTTTTATGATTTTGTATATGTGATTTACGCCCTCCCTCCACACACATAAGTTTAATCTTCAGGTTAATATCTGGACCCAATAATTGATGTGTCTGGTAATGTGTTCTATGTTCAGAAAAAAAAATATTTGAAAACATGAGACTTTCTGTATTTAATTATGTACAGTGTTGTATCTAAGTTCTATGAACAAAAAATATTCTTAAGAGGAGGGATCCACCTTGCGGTTTGAACCATACAGCTGAACTCATTTACAAATAATGCAGAAAGTTAACAACTGAAGTAGCATCTTGTTTGTATAAGTTGACAGTGTACATTCTACTGCATTTACTTTGCTACTCAAAATATAGTAACATAATTATACAAATTAGTTACGGACTTTACCATAATCCTGTTTAGCTTCCCTGATCCCTTTCCTGTTTCTAGGAAGCCTTCATAATCTTTTTACCTTGCTGGCACAGACAAACAAATGCATGCAAAAGCAGACATTTTTCTAATTCTGAAAAAAAGTGCACTCGCTACTGGAAAAATAACCATGTATTGAACTTCGGCAGACAAATTTTCTGTTGGTTATTTATTATTATTTTCAAAATAAATTCTTATAATAACAATTGTGATTCTTTTTTAATTTTCATGTAGGCTAGATGGAATCAGGATAGAAAATGGAAGAGTTAATGTTGTGAACAGAAAAAATGGCAACAAACCAAAGTTCAGTCAGAAAAAATGGTGAGTTTATAGGATTTGGAAGAGATGGGGGTTACAAGGCCAAATAAACCAACTGGTAATCCAGAAACTACTCTTCCTGAATTGTGGTGAAGGGGTTTCACATGTCAGTGATGGCTATGATGGCTATGGTATTCAGCGTATATATTCTAAGAAGAGTTATCCATGATAGGCTGAACTTAGTAGGGGGAATAAGAATAAACAAGATCCCCTGGAAAA
Organism: Masticophis lateralis; assembly: GCA_030761175.1. Lineage (NCBI taxonomy): Eukaryota > Metazoa > Chordata > Lepidosauria > Squamata > Colubridae > Masticophis > Masticophis lateralis. The sequence continues at coordinate 115,881,078 of JAUDYJ010000001.1, forward strand.
GAAAATAATGGTCTACTCCATTATTTTACCAAGAAAACCAAATGGATACTCGCAATCCATTCAATGTCAATATTATACTAAAAGGTACTCTTTGGGTCAGAAGCTATCCAATGAGCTTTTGGGAAAGAGCAGAGGTAAGTAATGCTGTTGATTTATTTTGGACTGAAGCCAATGCTGATGTGACCAGAAGCAAAAGAAAGTTTAGCATTGCAACATTGGTATATGGAATGGCAGAATGATGAACCAAAGCAAACACGATGATGTCAGATAGAAATATCAGTACTGGACATTGACATTCCTGGAATCAGCAAATTGAAATGGAATGGAACAACGTCAGAGTAACATTGGATCTAATGCAGGCAAGAAGATAATAAAATAATGGAGTATCAGTTAACAAAAGGAAGTCAACATCATTGCAAAGGTGCTTTTTCAAGAGGCAACTGGACTTTTTGGTTTTTCTTTGAAGACGTTTCGTTTCTCATCCAAGAAGTTTCTTCAGTTCTCAAGAGGTTTGCCTCTTGAAAAAAGCTCCTTTGGGTCAATCATGACCTGGATGGCTGACAATCTCCATAGAAGTCAAAGTCAGTTCTGCAATTCAACCCAAAAATGATAGAATAATCTCAACTTGAGTGCTAGGCAAACCAATCAGCAATTTGATGATACCACTCCAATAATAGGAGCAGAGTGTATTGTGGCTTGCAACATCTTGTTGACTCAACAGCAACAAAGATATGTTAATGTTAGGACATGTAAGAACTCAGGGAGGAAATAAATAGCATCTAAGTAGTGGGAAAAATGGCTTTGGGTGTATAAAATAAAGCAGGATAATAACTGATAAGAATTCGGTGAAAATAATTTCAATATTTATAACAAATTATCCAAATTTATTATCCAAACAACCTAAAATATGGCTCTACAAATGCACATTTCTAGATGGGCAAGATGAAATCAAATTGATGTCAACAAGCGTCTTCAGACAGCAAGGACAAAATCTAGCACTGATCGTTGGTTTCAATCACAAATTTGTTTTTGTAAAATTGCAATTTAAAATTAAATAAATACATTGTGTGTTTATATGTTAAGCTTTGTAAGCAATAAACTGCTGTTTTTGGTTAATTAGTGTAATATTTGTATATATTGTATTCTATATAATGTCATTTTTTTCCAGTTCACACCTTTGTGATGTGACTATCAAGTCTAAAGATGGAAAGGAATTCCCATGCCACAAATGTGTGCTCTGTGCCAAACTTGGTAGGTATAATATAAGGTGGCTTGCTTAGTTTATTAATAGTTCTGGGTCTTTTTAATATATGACAGAATGAAATCTCTTTTCTTTGCAGACTACTTTCACAGCATGCTGAGCAACTCCTGGATTGAGGTGAGTGTGCAGATCCATTACCAATGCCTTTTTTTAAAATGCAAAAGTATTTATTGGGGATTATGTGGATAAAATTATTTTCTTACGAAGTAAATTAAAGTAATGCCATGCAGCATAGAGGATTATATCCTTTTAAGAAGATAAAATCATTTAAGAATAAAGCAGTATTTCCTTTTTGTATAATTGATTAAAGAATGTATAGTTATTTCATTTTAATACTTATTAAATATTAGCTGCACTATATTGATAAATTTTAATGACATGATATATGTAAATATAACAATAGGAAGCAGGACCTTTCTCAGTGGGAGGGAAAAATGAATATTAAAAAGCCAGTTAATAATAAAACTATTCACACGGAAGAAAATTTAAATGTCCTCATTGCCTATCAAAAATGACCTTAGTAAACTTTAGTAGATTTTTAATAGATAAAGGAGCATTTAAAAAGAATACTCTGGTTGAGAATACTTTTAAAAGAATAGGATGGGTTAACTTTTATAAAAATTGTATTTGTGACGAAGAAACCACTGTAGCAACAACAACCATTCTTTTCTCATACTGTGCCAGCCAAGGTAATCCCAGATCATACCTGTAACTTGGACAAGGTCACACTGTTTCATATCATTATATATTCAAGTCCATGTATCTGGTTAAGCATTAGGCATTCTGTCCAGCACATTTGTTAACCCCTGATCCCATATCTGAAGATTATTTGCTTCTTTACTCTTGTACTCCATTTATTTTCGTTTTACTGTGTTCTCTTTTCTGAATGGAAATGCTTGGGTACGTTGTTATTCTCTTGATTGCAATGGAATAGATTTTTCTATAGGCTTAACTGTTGCATGTTTATTATTTAATTTATCACTCAACTTTCTAAAGTCATCCAATTCGTAAACAGTTTGGGAAGTTAAAAACATCCAATATAATAAAATATAAAACAGAGATTTCGAGGTTTATTGGCAGTGATAACAGAGGCAACTGATTTATTGCTGGATTTGACACTAGGGCTTTCCTAGGGCTGTGCCTGAATGTGCATGGATTGTTACATTACTAATAATGTGCGCATATCAGCGTTATGTAACAGTAATCCAAGCCCCCCCCCTCCCCAATTGCATTGGGAATTCTTTTTATGGTGTGAATGTTCAATGGTTTTTCTATTCAATCTTGAAAGCATGAAGTCAGATTGAGCCTTTTTCAAATTAGTGTACACTGAAATTGCCAGTGAATGACTAATAGCTATGGAGCATTTAGTAGACTCCCTTACAGTTATTTTCCAAAATGGAGCATTGCCAATTTTTTTCAGATAATTCAGTTATGTCTTCAGTGAGATACTGTCTTTATGTGAGATTTTTCCCCTTGTTTGCATTTGGCTTGAGATTTCAGAACTGATGAGGCATGGATGCTATGTACTGTATCATTAATTCCCATACAATATGCTGTGAGGGCTTCTATCTGTAGTTGCTATCAGAAGAGACTGCCAGCCATGCTTTTTAGCTCTATTCTGTGCATTAGCTCTCTTCCTGGCAACTGATCTCACTGGAAAGATAATTCTGTGAAGCCCCTTTGTTGGATAGGCTTCTATCATCTTTCAGATAAGAGGTATATTAAGAAGCACAATTCGTGTAGAATCTGGAGATGGTTAAAAAATATTGCTTCTGTTGTAGTTCTTCTTATGCTAAAATGTAAGAAGCATTAATCCGATTGTTATGGAAAAAAGTATGCCTTGGATAATAACAATTTTAGGAAAATCCTTCCTGATTTTCAAGAATGAAAACAACCTAATTTCTCATGTAATGTATTCCGGTATGGGCTACCAACAAACTCGGCAAATGATCTTCATTATTTGAAAATTATAGATATTTATTTCTTAATTGTTATTTTGTGTGGCCAGTTTATGTCTTTTGAAATCTGAAGATACAGTGGGGCAAAAAAAGTATTTAGTCAGCCACCAGTTGTGCAAGTTCTCCCACTTAAAAAGATGAGAGAGGCCTGCAATTGACATCATAGGTAGAGCTCAACTAAGAGAGACAAAATGAGAAAACAAATCCAGACAATCACATTGTCTAATTTGGAAAGAATTTATTTGCAAATTATGGTGGAAAATAAGTATTTGGTCAATATCAAAAGTTCATCTCAATACTTCATTATATTTCCTTTGTTGGCAATGACAGAGGTCAAATGTTTTCTGTAAGTCTTCACAAGGTTGGCACTCATTGTTGCTGGTATGTTGGCCCATTCCTCCATGCAGATCTCTAGAGCAGTGATGTTTTGGGGCTGTCGCTGGGCAACATGGACTTTCAACTCCCTCCAAAGGTTTTGTATGGGGTTGAGATCTGGAGACTGGCTAGGCCACTCCAGGACCTTGAAATGCTTCTTATGAAGCCACTCCTTTGTTGCCCGGGTGGTGTGTTTGGGATCATTGTCATGCTGAAAAACCCAGCCACGTTTCATCTTTAGTGCCCTTGCTGATGGAAGGAGGTTTGCATACAAAATCTCACGATACATGGCCCCATTCATTCTTTCCTGTACACAGATCAATCATCCTGGTCCCTTTGCAGAGAAACAGCCCCAAAGCATGATGTTGCCACCCCCATGCTTCACAGTAGGTGTTCTTTGGATGCAACTCGGTATTCTCTCTCCTCCAAACATGACGAGTTGTGTTTCTACCAAACAGTTCTACTTTGGTTTCATCTGACCATATGACATTCTTCCAATCCTCTTCTGGATCATTCAAATGCTCTCTAGCAAACTTCAGACGGGCCCGGACATGTACTGGCTTAAGCAGGGGGACACGTCTGGCATCGCAGGATCTGAGTCCCTGGTGGCGTAGTGTGTTACTGATGGTAGCCTTTTTTAGTTTGGTCCCAGCTCTCTGCAGGTCATTCACTAGGTCCCCCCGTGTGGTTCTGGGATTTTTGCTCACTGTTCTTGTGATCATTTTGACCCCACGGGGTGAGATCTTGCGTGGAGCTCCAGATCGAGGGAGATTATCAGTGGTCTTGTATGTCTTCCATTTTCTAATTATTGCTCCCACAATTGATTTCTTCACACCAAGATTCAGTCTTCCCGACCTGGTGCAGGTCTACAATTTTGTTTCTGGTGCTCTTTGACAGCTCTTTGGTCTTCACCATAGTGGAGTTTAGAGTGTGACTGTTTGTGGACAGATGTCTTTTATACTGATAACAACAGTTCAAACAGGTGCCATTAATACAGGTAATGAGTGGAGGACAGAGGAGCCTCTTAAAGAAGAAGTTACAGGTCTGTGAGAGCCAGAAATCTTGCTTGTTTGTAGGTGACCAAATACTTATTTTCCCCCATAATTTGCAAATAAATATGTTCCAAATCAGACAATGTGATTGTCTGGATTTGTTTTCTCATTTTGTCTCTCATAGTTGAGCTCTACCTATGATGTCACTTACAGGCCTCTCTCATCTTTTTAAGTGGGAGATCTTGCACAATTGGTGGCTGACTAAATAAATACTTTTTTTGCCCCACTGTGTTTTTTGGAAAATACTTATAGCAAAATTATCCTGGATCATAAAGTGGATTTACACTCAAAATGTTTGTGTAAACTCTCTTTCATATAGGCATCATGTTGTTCATCTCTAGAATTGCCGTTCCCATCTGAAATCTTACAGGTCATCCTGGATTATATTTACGCAGATGAAGCCATTGCAGTAAATGGTGAGGACATGAACATCTCTTACATCACTAGAATAAAAATGAGTAGTGTTAGGAATGAATAGGAAATGTGGTATCCTTTGAGAAAATTCGTGTTTGCACATAATTAGGGATAATTGGGGGTAGTAGGGAATAGACATTGGGAGTAAAAAAGAAAGTAGTAGTGACAGCCCCAAACTATGGTATGAAACTCCATTGCTAATAAAGCTAAGATTGCATGAGGAAGGAACTCCTCCTTTAAAATTAGCACCCTAGATTCCCCATAGCAGCTGTTGCAAATAGTAATTCATTTTTAAGAATATGTTTGCAGAAAGGTGAAATGAGGAAAAGGGTAAACGAGATAATTCATTATGAAAAATGAAACTTTTAGAGGAAAATTTGATATTCCTATCCAATCATTTGAAACCATTTGGTGTAAAGGGAGTTACAAGTGGTAGCATGTGATGTTGGTTCAGCTAGCCCATGGACAGTAAGTAGAATGAGTTGAACATTTGTTCAAGTTACAATTTTTCACTGATTTCCAGAATCTCAAAATGTGGAATTCATCTGCAATGTTCTAGTGGTGGCAGACCAGCTCCTTATGTTACGGTTAAAAGAAATTTGTGAAGTAGCCATTACAGAAAAATGTGAGTTTTTGTTTCAGATTGTTGTTGTATTTTCATTTTCTATTAAAATAATGTAGAAGCTTGTATCACAGTGAGCACATGGTCATATTGTTTATTAAACATGGAAGAACAAATCCCATTCTTAAAAAATAAGAGCAGTTACCCTAAGTTTTCAATCTATGCTGCATGAATTCCTGCTGTCAGTGTGATATGAGTATGCATTTTAGAAAATTACGTAGAATCTTGTGAATATGCTGGAATATGGTTATAAACCTTTCTTGGTGTATGGGTCCTCTACGATTGGCAGTAGGTGAAAAGTGATCACCTTATTTGTTTCTGTCATGTTCTCCAAATAAATAACCAGTATTTATAAATTTCAGTGACTTTAAAGAATGCTGCTGAGCTCCTGGAATTTTCAGCCACATATAATGCTGAACAGCTAAAACAGTCCTGCTTGCAGTTCATTGTACTAAACATGGCAGCCATACTTGAAACACGGTAAGAGCAGGGCCTTGATATCTATATGTTTTACTGAATGATTACACATCCTTTAGCGCCCCTCCCCCCCCAAATTTGGAAAGCTGTATAAATATGAAACCTAGACATCAAAATCAAACTCTCTAGAGGCAAGATTTTCTTTTGCTTTTTAATCGAAACAGGACAAAAGTACTAAAAATAGGAATAACAGAATTATATTAACTAACAATATAACCCATATATTTAATGAAATCACCCGCAAGGTGAACATATATTGCAATTTTTTTTCTTTAAATGCTGCCATTTAACCAATTCTGTTTTCCTGTATGAAATATTTTGAAGTCAAAACAGTCAATTTGAGCGTTCTGACCTCATATCAGAATGTACACATTCCAAGAATTGTATTTTGAGGTTGAAATAAAACATCTGACATGTTTCCAATTTTGCTCCAATGAAATGCATTCATTTCAAGGTTCTGTTTTATTCCAAGTTCAAAACACCTCTTTTTCTCAATTCCAGTCACTTTAGAACTTAAGTCTGTTATCACTATACTCTCTGCCAGTGATAGTGAACCTTTTAGGCACCGAGTGCCCAAACTGTGCACATGTGCATAATCAAACTGTAAGGTGCACGTGAGCAAACACGTGCATGCATGGACATGTGTGCATGCAAGGACATGCGCATATGTGCAGCAGAGACTTGAAGACCAGCTGGCCGGCAGGAGGTGGAGCATCCCAACACCGATAGCGCCGTAAGAGGTAAGATCTTTTTCTTTCATGAGCTTCTGTTTCGTCATTGGCTGGGAAACAAGCTCACAAAAGAAACGCCACCGAGATCTGACCTGGGGTTACGGCCTGCAAAGAGGGCTCTACATGCCATCTCTGGCACGCGTGCCATAGGTTCGCCATCACGGCTCAGTGCTTTAAGAAACCAAATTAAAAAAATATTCAGAAGTCAACATGTTCAGCTTTCATTGATTACTACTGGAGCACAGCAGGGTATAATGCCATTACTGAACCACATTTTCATTTGTATTTGTCACAGAGTTCTGGATGTTCTTAGTGAAGAAGTTTTGAAAGATCTCTCTACCTCTTACAGAAAAATGGTAAGTTCCACACTCATTAGCTAAAAGAGACTCGAGTTTAAAATAGCTTGAAAGATGAAATATAATGACAATTTTTTCTAGATATCTATTTGGATGAATGTAGACTATTAAAGTGATATTGTTTCTTTTGAAATCATTTTTTTAATTGAAATTCTCTTCCCAATTTATTTTGGATTATAAATGGCATTGATAGCAATCTCGTGCTTCATTAAAATTATGGAAAGATATTGTGGGATGTTCCAAATAAAATGAAATGCACTAGTGAATCTTGGCAGAGTGACCAGTTTCTCATTTTTGTAAAATAACATGGTTTTAGTATTAGCAATGCAGCTCTAAAACTAGTATAACCAGTTGCGCAGCACAGCTGATGGTAGCATGAAACACATAGGAACCAAGATGCTTGCAATTTCTGTGACACTTTTGGAACACCCCAATTCAACATTTCATTATTTCTCTATAATTTTCAGGTTTTAGGTCTAGAAATGTCATGACATTTCAGCATTCATGCTTGTAAATTTGATAAATTTGGCCCAAATATTGTGAGATTTTGGTAAAATCATTTTTAATTTTTACCATCCTTGATGTTGTTTATGGATGCATAGGAGTGGGTGCATCCTGAAGAGTTTGGCCATCCCTGATGCTGCTTTTTTCTTTGCAGAAAAAGTTGATTTAGAGAATAGTTTAGTTCAGCTGGTTTTGTTTTTACATTGCATTAAATTCCTATGGTACCAAAGAACAGTGTTGTATTTCGTATAATATAAGTAAAAATGCATGAACATTTTCTACTTTTTTGATAAAGAAGGCTATGTATGTGGTTTTTATATATATTATATATTGCTCCCTGAGATTCATTCATGCATTATATAACACTGTTAGAACATTGTAGCACTCTTTAAACCATACATTTTTTCCAGAATTTCAGCAGCCTAACAGCTTTTTAAAATACAAATTTGGTGCCCCCCCCCCATTGTCAAATTAAAAAGATTTTATAATGTTGCAGATTCCTGCTATGGAGCGCAGATTAATTACTCCATACCAAGATGGTCCTGATATTAGTTCTCTGGAGCCTGAGGAAGGAGAAACCTTTGTCTTCCTAAAAGAGGAGCGGAGTACTGAGCAAGCTTTGCAGTGAGAATTCTTTTTCTTCTGATAGAAGTAATAGGCTTGAATGAAGCTGTTCATTCTTCCAATTGAGTCTACAGCGAAGTAGCCATTAAGTGCACCTCCATGTCTGATTCTGAGTGTTATAGTAGAGTCTCCGAGCTATCTTGGGGCTGCTGCTACATTGGCTTGCGGTCTTTTGCAAATGTATAAAACCATTTATGCTGAAATGCAGAGTCTGAGCAAAGTAGCACACTTTGGCATTTAGATTGCAGAAGTTTGAGTTCTGCTTCACTCCAGAGAAGATAGCCCAGAGGACTCTGAAGCATTGCCACACCATAGAGCTCCAATATTTAAGAAATAGTCATACGTTTGGAATTGAATTAAATATTTTTCTTAATAAAGTGGAACTGTCAGACTTCAAAGTCCCCCCAGAGTGAATAGGCTCGAAAAAAAGGGCCCATTTTATTGTTGGGGGAAGAGCCAAAGGAGGTAAAATGAGTATTTAAAGCTTTGTAATGCCTTAAAGCACCAATTTCACTCTTAAAAATTTGAAGGAGGCTTACTATGCTGCAGTAAGCCTGGTCCAGCCCTCAAACAGTTGAGAGGTGTGTACTCTTCTTTTAGAAGATTTTCTTTGATGCTTCTTGAGTACTATAAATGCCCGCTGTAATTTCCATGGACTTGACTGAAACTGAAGAAGAAGAGAAAAGTTTAGCCAACTTCAGTATTTAGGTGTTGAGCCTAGTCAGCCTGTATAATGAGTAGTAAGCCCACTTCAGTGTTATAGTACAAGGTAAATGGCAAAATACTGAAAGAACCTTGGAATGGAATAAATTAAACGTGTCAAGCTTTTCTAAATTGGGCTAGAAAACCATTGATCTTGAATTTGGAGAAAATTTAATCTGGGAGGCTGTAGTAAGAGGGAAGGACATTTTAAATCAGTGTTTTTTGAACATGGCAACTTTAGGATGTGCGATGCATCTGGCTTGGAAATTCTGGGAGTTGCAGTACACCCATCATAAAATTGCCAAGTTTGAATAATACTGAATAATAATATTTTAGATCTTTCTAGATCAAGGATTGCAACCTTTGATGGCTGGGGCTGTCTACCACAGTTGATAGGGCAGTGACAGAAAATGAGTGGAGTTCTTACCTATAGAGGTGTATTTTCCACTGAGCTTTTTCTGTGTTAAGGGGAATTACTACAATTGTTATGCGTTTCCTTTCTCAATATAATGGGAAACCATGCCATTGAATTTCAGTGTATTGTCTGAAAAAGAATTAAGAGTCTGCCTGTTGCCTAGCGATTACAGAGTACAAATGATCACTTTAATTATTTTGAAGGAATTAGTGAAATGGAAATCAATATTGGTTTTGGATTTTTTTTTTAAATTAGAGAAGCACTTCTGAAGAAAGCTAAAGCAAAGGCTAAAAAGAAACCTCGAAGACGTTCTGACAGTTCAGGAGGGTATAATCTGTCAGATATTATCCAGAATCCACCGACTACAGGTTAGTGGCAAAAAGCAGGGTTAATCTATTTTTTAAAGAGTAATTTTAGGTAACGTTCTGCATAATGGCATGATTATAATGTATGCACTAACACATATAATGGCTGATTTTTTTTATAGTGCCAGAATTAACTTTCTGTAGCCCAATTCTGTAGATTTGATGTAGCCCAAGGTTCAGTTACTTCATAAATGAAGAGTATTGTGTGCTAGGTTTGTAGAAAGGGTTTGTAAGAGATGTTTCATAATGCACAATAGCATGAATGAAGCAGCTCTCTTTGAATCATTATAGGAGCTATGTCCTTTTCACATCTTGTGTAGCAGCTTTGAAAGCTGGCTCTGCATCTGTGTGCATGCACAGCCACTTTACTTTGTTGGTAATTCCAGAGAATTGGAGACAATTTTTAGAGCACCAGAAAAAGATGCAATTGTTTTAAATACTTGAAGCAAGATTCCTGTCAACTTTTTAATATATGCAGTATCTTCCCCTTACTTTCATTCAAAGAAGTAAAATTTAAAAAGTTTGTGTGTGTGTGTGGTGGTGGTGGGGGTTTGCTGATGCAAATTAATATATATTCAACAACCACAGTGCCTTTTTTTTCTATAATGTTATGCATATGTTTACTGCTATTAGTCCATGGATAGATCACATAAAAGGAGATTGTAAAATGAAAAATACTACAATGCCTTATGAAATTTAAAGATTGAAGTTTCTTTTCCGTGAAGTTGATCACGATACTGGGAGGTGCCTGCAGTTTGCAGATATCTCAGTAAAAAGAGAGAATCAGAATGATATAATTATCTAAAAAATTACAATATAAATATCCAAACATACAAGAACTGCATGATATGATTTAGTAACCATGTTACAGGTGCATGTACACATTGTTCCTCTTAGTGTTTAGATTGGTTTATTTCCAACCTGAATGCATATTCTAATATTTGCATAATTTAATGTTACAATGTTTGCTTATTAAGACAAGACTTATTAAGATATAAGCATGTTGATTAAACATACAGCCCAAGAAATGGTGAATATAGGTTTGAACTCCAGAACTTTTTAGTCTTCGGGGTTCGACTTCATTCAGGTTTAAGCTGGGACCCATTTTGAAGTAATATTTTTAGTTATTAAATTTATATGCTGCTCATCTCACTATCCAAAGTAACCAGGGGTGGCTACTTCCAGCCTCATTGACCTTAATGGTTACATCAAGCATAAGCATAAATATCCCTTTTTGAAAACAGTAAAGTCCTAAAAAGGCCACTATTTTCCCAGTAAAATCTACTCTTATTTTGTAAGAAAGTTTTAAAAAAAAATAAAATTAACACTTCCTTGATTATACGATTATTTAATTAAAATAGCTGTAATAGTATTTCAGAGAGAACACCTACCTCACAAACACCTCAATCACAAAGTATTAGCTTACATTGAGTTAAACCGATCAGTATTTTAGAGTTCCCTGTAACAAAAAGTATATTTAGTGTCCTGCACATAACAGATTACTTATCATGTCATTTTGGTTGTAGCTTTAAAATAACGTTTCAAAGTAATATTTTTGAATTGTGTGAAATTAATACTATTAAATGTGATATATATATATAAATAGTGACTATGTAAAAACAATACTGAGCTATTTGCTGTTGTTTTTTTGCTACATTTCTTAATTGAATATTAAATGGGTTGTAGCCCTTCTAACCAACACCTCCTAGCCCTTATTACTAAAGGAAAATTAAAAGGAAGATTGTCGTTAGATTTTCCAAATGATAAATTTATTTTGTTAAGAAGAAAATACACAAATCTGATTTTTTTCAATGCAAGCAGCTTATTATAATACACATCCACTGAGGCGTGCAATCTTTAACTGAAAATTTGAAACAAGTGTTTCAACTACTCTGAAGCCCTTCCATTCTTGAAGCAATGCTGTTTCAAAATGTTTCCTCAAAATGACTGAAATAGTGTAATTTGTATTTAAGAGGTCATACACTCTTCTATTCCAACTCCACACCAAAGGAGAAAAACAGCTGCTAACTTATTTCCCAGAAATGACAGTGTGAAGCAATGGGAGTCTTGAGAATTGTGCATAAAAGTACGAATACTGAAAGGCTGCTGCTGCATGCTTGAAACAGAGGATTTGGGCAATCCCTTTCTCTGTGAACTCAAGCAGGCAGGTTTAACTACTAGAGGAATCTTTCTGGATCTCAGCAATGTGATCTGTGGCTTTCAATCCCCAGCTGAAAAGGGAATTCTGGGAATTGAATCCACACATCTTAAAATTTGCTGAGATTCAGGAACATTGTTGTATAGCATAATGATCCATTCTCCAGATAACAGAAGGTTTGCTTCCCTGGGCATTTCTGATCTGTCCTAAGATGATTGTGTATCCCCCCAGTTCATGCAGGAATACTGAAACTGGATAAAGCTAATTCTATTGAATCCCTCCCTGAAATGCTGACATCTGATTCTGAAGGCAGTTCTGTGGGAGTGAACAGTCCTAGAGATTTGCAGTCGCCTGATTTTACAGCAGGTCTCCCTACAGATAAAATTGAGGTTTGTGTTTGCTAATTGTTTTTCTTTAATACTGATGTATTAGGTACAGCGTAAAATTTAATAAGTTTTTTAGAGACAGGATAAACCATATCCAGTGGTTAAATGACTTAAGGGAACAAGCGTTCTTATCTAAAGTGCTATGTCTGTCGATTGGACTTTGGAGGTTTATGTGTATTTCATTTATCTGGGGCTGTTTCCTGAATTCTGCAGTTGTTAACCCTCTACTCAAGATTGTGGCTTTGTAATCTACAAAACATTATACCGCATAAAATTAGTGTTTTCTTTAGCGCAGAATAATTTACAGGTAGTCCTTGATTTATGACCATTCTGCAACCGTTGAAATTGTGAAGGCGCTGAAAAATGAACATACAACATGTGCCCAAAGATCACCTGTGATTATGTGATCGAAGCACAGGTGATCTTGGCAGCTCACCCACACTTAAACAGACACATTCCAATTCCTCCCCAACTATCTATCCCCACCCCCCGCCCAGTCTCTGCCTTTGGGCCACTCTGGACCTTGCCTTGACGGGCAGCAAACAGACCAAGAGCCATGTGGCTCTTGAACTGCTTGCCACATCCTGGGAAGCTGCAGCTGCCCCAACTCAATCCCAGTCTTGGTCACTTTTGCCACCATGCCCTTTTGAGACCCCTGCTGCCCTGCACTCCAGTGCCCCAACTCACCTTTGCCATTTTATGGCTCCCATTACTGACAAGGTGTATCTGGCCTGGCTGCTGGGATGGGCAGTTGGGTTCAGTTGCAGGAAAAAAATGGTGTCTGTGTGGCAGCACAGCAAAATTCCTTTTTGCAAAAACTTAAATGTTGCATGCCAAAACTCATTTACAAAAAGCTCAGTCCATCCAAATAGAGCTGGAAGGGACCTTTGAGGTCTTCTAATCCAACCCCCTGCTCAAGCAGGACACCCTGTGCCATTTCAAACAAGTGACTGTCCAGTCTCTTCTTAAAAGCTTCCAGTGATGAAGCACCCACAACTTCTGAAGGCAAGCTGTTCCACTGGTTAATTGTTCTCACTGTTATGAAGTGACTTTTTCCAAAGTTTCAACATCTGTTTTATAATGTGGTGACCAAAACTGGATGCAGTATTCATGGCAAAACAGCCCTCCTTTCTAGACTTCTTGGAGAATGATATCATTAAATGGCTGCGCGTCATGCTTTTATTCTCGTCGCTCCCCAGAATCACTATTGTGACACAGGTAGCCATATAAATTATTTAAATAGATAAATATAAAATCAATTGAGAAAGTGGTACAAAAGTCAGTAGGGTTTGTCCAGGTGATTTCCCAAGATGAAGAATGTTAAAAGCAATGTGACATGAGAACTAGCTTTTAAAATGAGATAGAGAGAGAGAGTAGTTGTCTTTATAGACTTCAGCCAAAATAGATTGAATAGATTATCTGAAAAGTTCATAAGGTTTTTTTTCTACAACAATGTAATGGCAGTATGTTTTGACTACAGGTGAAAGAGAAAATGGGTATTTCAAATACGTTTGTTTCTCCTGCCAACAAAGAGTTAAAAATCTGTCATGGATCATCAGTGCAAAAACATTCTCTTCCACAGAGTATCCCTAATAACAAAAGCACCTATGTGAGTCCTTCCAACTGGGTTGCCGGCTCTTTTAGGTATACATTTTCTCTGTGTTTCTGCCTTTGTCAAATTCTGTCCTCTTGCAAGATAGCTCCTTTGTCTGTGGAATGTGAGATTCCCTCGTCATTAAAATGCAGGACCTTCATAAAAATGATTTTTGAAGAATCAAATCACCTGACTTTCTGGTTAGTTTGTGGTCATTCTGCTCAAAAAATTGATTTATTTCTGCTTAGGGTCCTAATGTCTGCCTTTCAGTGAGCGCTCTTGCAAGCCTAATTATGTTTGGTTGCAGTTTCAATTTTCCATCTGTAATATTGATTCATGATAGACTTTAAAAAAAAAGAAAAAGCAGGCAGCTTACCTAAAATTCTATCTTAAATATTTTACTCAGTGTTGTCAGTGGACCTAAAAGTATCCTTGGTGTATATATTTCCTGAAAAATATGTATAAATAAAACATTCATTCGAAAACATTCTATTTGAGGTTTGCCATAATTGAGGAGGTAGACATAAATTATACATCCGGTTACATATAGAAGGCTACAATGGTGTGTGGCAACTGGAATGTAAGTAAAAATGGATATTTTAAAAAGTGAAAATTTGTTGTTGTTTTTTTATTCAGTCCTGCCAGTCCTCCTGCTGTTGATTTAAGAACTATTATGGAAAGTGAAGAAAATCTACAGAAATGTGAAAGCATGCCAAAAATAAATTTATGGTTAGTAAAAAGGGTGCAGTACAATCAATTTAACTTTATTCAAGTCCTAATTTGTTGTGTATCTTTTTTGAAAAAACAACTTTGTTAGAATCAATGCTTCTGAAGTTTCAGTTTTGGATTAAAAATTAGTATTAGTAGTGCAGAACTCATGTTGTCCTACAAACATGGGTTATTTATGTATTCATTGACATGAATACATATTCACAGATTAGGAATATTTCTTTTTAAAACTGCTCTTCTAATTATGGGTTTGGTTAACAGTGGCAAATAATTTTGTAAATTCACAAGATACAATCCATTAGTTTTGTGACTGATAGTCTTTTGTTACATTCTGTTTGATAAACTTTAGTAAAGTAATTTTACATTTCTGTGTCTAATTTTAGTAGAGCCACTTCCCATGGAAATAAACTTTCTCAGAAGCAAAAGAAATTGATGGCTCTGGCTGCTAAGGATAATAACCCAGAGACTGTGCCCGATGCAGTTGTGTTATCTACAGCTCCCAAAATTACAAAGCCAGTGACTGTGTGGTATGAACCTTCTAATTTTTTTTTTAGTTTACTGCCTATTGAGATAATTCAGGTTTGTTTCAGACTCATCTATGGGAAGGACAATAATTTAATACTAGAGTATTGATTTGACTGTCAAATTTTTATTCATCCCTGGCATCTCAAGGTAGGAAATGAACCTATTTTAAACCATGAAGAATCACTACTGGTGGTGTTTTGTGGAAATATTGAATGGTTGGACCAAGAGCATGACTATATCCAAAGGAAGTACCAAAAATAAAAGGTTTATTATGATACATGGTTCATTGAGTAACTGTATTTATCTTTGTCTTTAAAGTTTATAAATATCTAAGACTTAGCTTGTTTATGTTTTTGTATCAGTAAATAGTATTAATAAATAAAGTATTCACTGAATATTCCTGAGTACTTAATTAATAGTGAGAAAAGAAGAGGTGTACTTAACATGTTGAGATTTGTGATGTGGTATAACTCTAATTTTTAAAAAGGAGCATGGCATTGGCATCAAATTGAGGTTTCTGTGCTTGCAGTATATGGCATTCTCTTGAAGCATTGTTTTGCAGTGAAACAAGATACGTGTCTTGGAAATCCAGCAGGTCTTCTGGCAAGAAAATATGCCAGAAGGGTGTGGTACCTTTTGGAATTTTTTTTTGGTTGACATGGAGATTCAGACTACCTTAAAGCATACTTGCATTTTTTTTCTTGCCAAAAATAATGTCCAGTTTACAGTTTTGTGGAATCAGGGATATGTATTGTTCTTTGAAGATTAATTAAGTAAAATATGTGGAGATTACTGTTAGAGTGAAATGTGGAAGAAGACTAAACGAACAAAGACTAATCTTTCCATTTGGAAATGGATTTAAGTATAATTTCCAAATATATGTCTGTGTGTGCATATGCATCTCTGGTGAAAGAGCATAATTTATCTACTGGAAGATGTGACTTCTTCCTTCTGGCAGGATACATTATGCTGTTACTTTCCTAAATGCCAGATGGTCAGGGGTTTTTTTTCAGTTAACAGGTTCAGCAGGTTCTCATTTCTGAGTATTATTTATTTCTCATATTATGCTTAAGTCCTTTGGTGGCTTTAACTGAAAAACCTCCTTGTTTGCCTAACTCATGCCATGAAGAGGCTTGCAATACTCATGGTACATCAACGTTGTAAGCGTGTTTCTTCATGTGGAATGTTGAAACTTAAAACCACAACATCCCAATTACTCCAACGCCTGAAAAGAAGAAACACCTTGAGAGGGAGAGCATTTTGTATCTCACAGGGAAAAAAACCAGTGCAATAGTTAGGGTTAGGGTTAGGGTTAGGGTTAGAATAGAATATTTTAATGGCCGTGTGATTGGACACACAAGGAATTGGTCTGCGGTGCATAAACTCTTAGTCTATATACAAACAACAAAGTATATAATCATAAGATACCAATAACAGAAGGTAGTAGAAAAGATTAGAAGGATAATAGTAATACAGCCATACTACATGGGTAAAAATATATCCTTAGACCAGCAGTGAAATCAATTTTTTTTTTTACTACCGGTTCTGTGGGCGTGGTATGGCTTGGTGGGCATGGCTTGGTGGAGGTGGCAGGGGAAGGATACGGCGAAATCTCCATTCCCACCCCATTCCAGGGAAAGGATACGGCAAAATCCCCATTCCCTCCACACTCCTGGGGGAAGGAAATTGCAAAATCCCAATTCCCACCCCACTCCAGGAGAAGGATATTGCAAAATCTCCATTCCCACCCCACTCCAGGAGAAGGATATTGCAAAATCTCCATTCCCACCCCACTCTGAGGCCAGCCAGAGGTGATATTTGCCGGTTCTCCGAACTACTCAAAATTTCTGCTACCGGTTCTCCAAAACCTGTCAGAACCTGCTGGATTTCACCTGCCTTAGACATAAATCAGTACTGTGATACTTAGGTGTTTAGCAGAGTGATGGCACGAAGGAAAAAAAAAAAAAACTGTCTCTGTGTCTATTTATTTTGGCATGCAATGTCTTATAGCAGTGCCCTGAGGGGACGCATCATCCATACAGCTTACTTGGAACATCCTTCAATGGATGAAATTATTTTCTGATTTTAATCAATTATGTAACAGCCCTCCCCCCCCAAAGGCCTTACTTACCTTTGACTGAATGATTTCAGAATTTCTAGCAGATTCCTCAATGCATTGTACTGATTGAACACAGAAGTAGAAAATATGGAAAAGTAACGTTCTAGGACAGCAGTTATGAAGATTCATGTTTCTGAATGGTTAATTTCACTAACAGAAAAGATAGGTTAGTTGGTGAAAGAATTGCACTAGGATTGTCAGTAAATGTAGCGTAGTAAGATTTGGTTTATTTTACTTTAGGGCTTCTTCATTGGATTCTGCTTTGCCAAAATCATTCCGAGATCTCCTGTTACAAGAGAAAAAAGTAGTTGGTGCCAATTCTGCTAAAGTGATGGAGAATGTACCAGTGCAAAAATGTTTGAGGTAAGAGAGCTTCAAATTATGTTTCCATCTCTGATAAAATACTTTTCTGAGAAACACTGAAGATATATATGCAAGAATAAAGAAGTCAGTAAAGAAGTATTATTTTATTTTGGTGTACATTCTGTAAATATGTGGTGGCCAGTCAGCGAATATCTAGCATCATGAGATCATGCTACCAAAATTCAATGACAAAATAGTCAAATTTCAGAATGATTTTTCATGGCTACAGTGTTCTCAAACGTGAAAGGTAAGAGTGCTCAGCAGGCCCCTGGGGTGACTCCTGCATTATTTCCTGATCTAATATCGCAAAGACTGAAATCTTTCTTAATTGGGTCACTATCAGCCTTTTTAAAATTTTGGGAAATTTTAGTGATGGGAATGGGAAGCATTCTTATCTCCAACCCAGTGAAATGATTCAAAATTGGCCTGCTGCTGCTATCTATATCTGTTCTTGCTTCCCCCCAAAAGTTGGTGATGGCATCATATCAAAGGAAGATTAGGAGGCTGCATTATAACCTTCATCCATTGTCTTTGGGTAAGGCAATATGACTGACAGATCATCCTTTTAGGATTGCAAAACATTTTACTTAAAAGCAAATGAATGGAATGACTGTTATTTTTTTCCTCCTGATGTGCAGTCTATTTTTTAAGTCTGGATATATGTCACTCTACCATAACAAAAGATTTTTTTGCCAATCCCAGTCCTGTCAAAACAACCATCCTGAGCTGAAATAGTATTCTATTTTACTTAACCATTGTTTCTTCTTAAAATAATGTTCCTCTGACTCATACTCTGTACTAGTGAATTCCAACACTGCAATGGCTGTTTATGTCTTCACAGAAGTGTTGATTGAAACATTTTAGTCCCTGCTGAATAAAGACTATGTGGTCATAACCATTTAATTTGTAGAAGACGGAGTGCTGCATTTATACAAGTTATTTGGGCTCTGTTTTCTGATTTTTTTATACTTTAAAGAACATTTGTTATTAGCAATAGCAATAGACTTGTATACTGCGTCATTGTGCTTTTATAGCCCCCTCTAAGAGGTTTATAGAGTCAGCATATTTCCCCCAACAATCTGCGTCCTCATTTTATAACCTGGAAGGATGGAAGGCTAAAAAAAACCTTGAGCTGGTCAAGATTGAATTGCTCTTAGTTGGTAGCATTAACCTGCAATACTGCATTCTAACCACTGCGTCATCTCTAAAAATTCTTGCACTCATTTTTTGTCAGCAGGTACACAAATACCATTGCTCTTGGAGCAGAAAGTGAACATTCTTGTGAACCAATGCCATCAGAGAATCAGAAGTAAGTTAAATTTATAGTGCAAATATATATGTACAAAAGCATATATTGTAAAAATGTGATGCTTTAGATTTGTAACTTGTCTTACAGTCCTTGGTTAGCATCACCCTTACGAAACCCGGCTGCAGCATTGCCTATCACATTTGCAGAAATTGTAGAAGAAGAACTTCAGCAAGAAGCTGCTCTTATACGAAGTAGAGAAAAACCTTTAGCTTTAATTCAGGTAAAGAGTAATAAAAGTCAGAATTATGCAGTGTATGAATGTCTCTTTCTTGCCTTCTTTTCATCTCTTCCTTCGTTTGGGATTCCAAGGAATCTTAGTGATGTTTCTAAATATGCCATACAATACCATATTCTTAGGGTTTTAGGTTGCAATACATTTATTTAAACTTCAGTTTTAGCATTTCGTATCTAGATTACACTAAATTGTCATGGTTTCAGTAGCATAGCTAGATATAATTGATGGCTACTTCCCTTATGTTTTGTTAAAACCTTATGGATTGCTCTCTAATGCAGAATCTGTAATTGAAAGTAATAAGCTGTGATTTATCTCATTAAACATTTCAGTATATGTGAAAGATCTAGTCACTGCCCTCTATGTTTTGCCCTTGAGCTTTTGCTCTTATTCCAGTTTTTGCCAGATTCCTAAGAGTTTCTCCCTTTCTTTCCTCCCTTCTCATTTCAGATTGAAGAACATGCTATTCAGGATTTGTTAATCCATTACCAAGCAATTGACAACCCTGATGAGTTTGTGGTTGTTGAAAGGTCTCCACAGGGGCCAATTGCAGCTCCTATGTGGAATAAGCATTGATGCCCTCATTGTGTTTTTTTTTTTAATTCTCCTGTTCATAAATGTGAGGCTATTTGTTGTTTGCATGGATCTGCTGATTCTAAAATAAGAAAGAGGATAGTAAAATGTGTTACCGCTTTTCAGTATAATATCTGTTTTGAAATGTGCAATTTCTTTATCAAATTGCTGTACTATATTGTGCTCATTTACCAGATGCTTTTTACTCACTATTTGGAGTTGAAAGATACTGCATATGGTTAAATTTAAAGTACGCAGGTCATATATTTCATATAATTAGTTGTCAATAATAAGTACCATGTTTTGAATTACTTTTCCAGTTGGCAGCAATTGATTTCTCATACTCATGTATACCTGTGAAATTAATGGGACTAAAAGTGATAAAATTTCAGTTTATTTAAAAATGCTTTTGTATGTAAAAGGAAGAAAAATAGTGCTGTTATAGAAACGGGTACTTGATGTCTGTATTTTTGTGGATTCATAGTCTTTGTTTTTTCTGGACAGTGCTCTTAACTCCATGCCTTACAGGAATGCAAGTCCTCACATTGTTATAAGAATGACGGTGTTGATGATCATACTATTTACCACTAGTATTTCTACCACTACTACTACTACTACTACTATTACTAATTTCTTCTGAAGCTAATTTTCAGATGAGGTCTTGCAAGAAGGGTGTACAGAATGGGATCTGATAAATACACGTTAACTTGAAAACATATCTTTCAGAAAAGCTAAAATGCGAGCTAAGTATTAAAGCTTGAAAGGAAATCAGACAATTTACTTAAGTGTTTCTCAATCTCAATATCTTTTAGATGTTTGGGCTTCAGTTCCCACAATTACCAAGCCAGCACAGGGAATTCTGGGAGTTGAAGTTCGCACATCTTAAAAATTGCTGATATTGAGAAGCACTGCCTTTAGAGGTATACATATAACATTGTTCTATGTATACATCTACATCTAACATTTGGATCTTCAAAGCCCTTCTTGCGGTGTGGTTTTTTGTTGTTCAAAAGTCTTTCTGCAAAGTCTAGAAAATGATGTAAATTATGTCTGAAGTTGGGAGAAGAGTAGGATGATTTCTTTCCATTATTTCAGATTCTTCCATAGTAACCTGTGGCCAAGTGGTCCCTTCTTGACCACTAATGGTCCTTGGAAGAAATAATCTTTATCCATAATCATGTAATTCTGTCTAATGATGTGTGATTGAACCATAAAAATAACTCTGTCAACAGAGCTGCAATAAAGAACGAAGAGCAAGTTCCAACAGGCAATCTCAAAACAGCAGTTCTTACCTTCTGTGCCAGTGTCAGAAATTCTCAGTGTGTTCATTGTACTTTCACAGGATCATAATGGGTATAAAATGAATTTAATTTCATTTGCATTTGCAATTAAAGAGTCAACTTTACGATTAGAACTGAAGAAGCTCTTGAATGCTCTACTCAAGCGATGTTTTTTCACAGGCTACTCGCTTATCCAGATACCTTCACAAATAATGGCTTTGGCACTCATCTTTTTGCAGAAATCCTTTTCTTTGGGTGTAAAAAAGAAAAAAGGTCATTCTAGATGCTTATAAAAACTGTATTGACACTACTCTTTCATCTAAGTAGACCATTTTCCTCATCTAGTATTTTTTTTCCTTAGATTTAGTTTTTTTAAAAAAATGTTCAGTTAAAAGGTCTATCTTTTTAATATTTCTATGGTATGCCTGGATGAACTTAAATGGTACAAAGTGCTTTGGATTGGAAACACATGTTTTGGTCCAAAAAGCAGCTCAGAAACGTTTTTTGATGCTGAGCTTCTGACAGCCCAAGCTCTGTGCTATGTCGGGGTCAAAACACTTCAGCTGATGTTGAAATGACTATTTCAAACTCAAAATGGGACATTTCAGATCTGAATTACTTTGGACACCACTAGGGTGTACTAGTGACATATTCTTATTTATCATAACTTTCATTAGTTTTCACACTTCCTTTCAGACATAATGAACTGTAGTTCAGTTGTGCATATGGTGATAACTGTCTTCTTTAAAAAAAGGTTTCTCATCCAAAGTGGAAAATCGGCAGTTAGAACTTTGAGTAATTCTAAAATCATGAATAATACTTTGGGTTCAGAGTTAATCACTAGATTTCTAAGCACCATGAAGCTCAGCGTAATGATTACAAAGTGAATTGCAGCTCCGTCATTATTAAATCACTCTGTCTAAGGGGTTCATAAGTGAGTAAATATCCATTATTTCAAGATAAAATATAAAGCATGTTTTTTACAATAATTGCAAAAGCTCCTTACAAATGCAAGAATTGCAAGGCATACTTTCCAAGATAATCTATAAGTAGTTTAAATACTTATTCCCAGAACTTCTCTTTAAATCCAGGACTCTCTAAGAATGATTCTAGATGCATTAATTGATTTCCCCTATCAATTGGACAATTAAGTTGCCTATAGTAGCCAATAATCATTTAAAATTACTGTCTGCCATTTTTCAGTATACAAACTGCAACACTTTTATTTCAAAAAATGCCCAATTGTAATTTTTCTGTTTGTCACAGGATTCACTATGAAAGCACTTTCATGGAAATTTTTAAAATAAATTTTTTGTTTTTATTTCTCATAAACACATTTACATGTACAGTCATTTTCATCATTTTTCAGTCATCTTTCCTTTTAACTTTCATTTTTCATTTTTACTTTTTCAGGACTGCTTTTTTAACCTTTACCTTTACTCCAACCTTTCTTCTTCTCCTCCCCTTCTCTTCCTTCCTCTCTCTTCTTCCTTCATTCTTTCTCTCTTTTTCTTTCCTACTTCCCCTTCTCTTCCCCCACTCCTCTCTTCTTCCCCTCTTCTACCCTTCTCCTCTCCTCTTTCCCCTCCCTTTTCTTCCTCTCCTTTTCCATTTCTTCTTTCTCCTCTTCCTTTCTCTCTACTCCTTCCCCTCTCTCTACTCCTTCCCCTTTCCCCTGTTGTTTCCCTTTTCAGTTCAATCTAAAGTGGTATTCGAGCAGCCCCGATTTTCTAATTATCTTTATTCTCATTTCAAGTTCTTATTCAATTATTATTCATTTTTATTTCATCATTTACGTACATTTTTGTAACATCTCACTTTTTTTCCTCCCTTCCCCTTTCTCCTTTTACTTGACATCATCTGGGTATTTATTTTTCTAATTGTTTTCTCCTATCTATTCTCTATCTATTTTATTTCTATATCCTTATTCATATTTCTTTTCTAACCAATCATAAAATTTATCCATGTCATGAAATACATCAACTCCTCTTTATATTTTATTCTCAATGTTAATCTATTCATTTCTGCATATTCTAAAATTTTCTTCATAATTTCTCCTTCCAACGGGATTTTATCTGCTTTCCAGTTTTGTGCAAATACAATTCTAGCCGCTGTTATTATATGAATAATCAAATATGTATCTTCTTTACTATATTTCTCTGGTACAATTCCCAATAAGAATATCTCTGGTTTTAATTCTATATGTTGCTGCAGCATTCCCTCTAACCATGTTTATATTTTCATCCAATATTGTTTTGCCTCTCTACACAACATACATATGATAGTATGATCATAGCTGATTACACACATCATATGATTACACACTTACATATGATAGTATGATAATATGATCCCAGCAATTGGTGACATTTCCAACACTTAGCTGATTTATTTTTAAAAATCTTAGCTAATCTTTCTGGTGGCATATGCCATCTATAAAACATCTTATACAAGTTTTCTTTATAGGCTGTTGCCATTGTTAATTTGAGGTTTCTTTCCCAAAGTTGTTGCCATTTCTCCAATTCTATGGTATATCCAAATTTTTTGGCCATGCTATCGTTTTTTTTATTTCTTCATCTTCTAATCTAATATGCTATAAATAATTATATAATTTCTTAATCATTTTATCATCTTTTCCTGTCAATATTTCATCCAGTTCTGATTTCCCTAAGTTAAAGCCATATTGTCTATGATCTGCTTCATATCTTGATTGTATTCGCAGTCTTGTATAACAGTCTATCTCGATCCCTTGTCTCTCTAATTCTTGTTTTTGTTTCAGTTCTTCCCGATCTGTCAAAAAGTCTTTATATCTAACAATTTTTCCATGGAAAAATTAATGGCAATTTTGCTATCCTCTTCTTTAAAAGAAGTATCCACTTTTGCATATCGACTCTGGAAAATAAAAATACGATTGCACTTAAAATCCTCTTCCATCAGCCAAATAAAGTACATTGACTGTATAGCACACAGGTATCAAACTTGCTTCACAAAGCTGGTGTGGGTGTGGCCTGTGCATAGTGCATCCTGACCACGGGCTACCAGATTGACACCCCTGATAATAGAGCCTTTTTAACAAGTCTTCATATAAAGCCAAAAATATCATCTGAGAAAGCTATAAATGTATCATTTCATAGTTGAGGAAAAAATATTTTTCAAGCTGTAGCAGAAAGTAATAATAATAATAAACCTGAATCTACATCAAGTAGTAGAAACTTTTTTCTAATGCTACATTTAATCATTTAATGAGAAAAAAATGAATTTCAACAATTGTAGAATCGGGCACTAGCATAACAAATTTGACAAAAGTGAAGAGGGTCTGAATACTTTCTGAATGCACTGAATTTGTCAAATGTATATAGCCACTCATCTTCACAAGTAACTTGTGATATCAAGTGTTCTCGCAAAAGTCTGCAGTGGTTTTCTGCAGTGGTTGAAAAATAACTGACACGTTTATTCTGTGAAGCACCGACAAAATATGATTTTAAAATATGGACATCAGAAGGAAAAATCTACTAAAACAATACATGGAAAATAGGAAATACAGTGCAAGGTTCACAAAATACCTAAAATGAAATAGAGATTAGAGTAAAACCAGTGTGTGCTTTCAAAACATATTATAGAAGATTGATGATCCCTGCAGACCAGATTGAGAAGAAGGTGGTGCTACCCAGGAATGAGCAGATGTCCTGCCAGTCACGTTGAATTGCATCATAGCACACAAGCAGTTTGGGCTCATGATCAATTTTACAAGGTAATACTGAAGAAATAAGAGTTTTTTGTGTATGTTCTGCTCGGATTCATAAATAAATAAATAAATCTTAAAAATTGTCACCACACAAATGCTTTTCTTTTTTAAACTTTCCAAAGAAAACATGTTTTAAAATGTCAGCAAAATATAACTAAAGATGCAGATCCTTCGGACAGAAACTATCCTTGTTCTCGAAATTCAGAGCATAATTATTAATATGCTTTTATTGTATTTTGATATTAAAAATGTAAGGAGCTGCAAGATTGCTATGCATTTGTTAGACTATGTGGCTTAATTAGATATATGTTTATAATGAAAGAAAGTGCTCTGAAGATTAATAAGCAGTGGAGTTCCATATCTTCTGACATCCCGCCTAAACCTGCTCGGACCATCTCACATGGAGCACGTTTGAGAGTATCTGGGAAAAGGAGGAAGAATTGGTTCTGCTCTGGATTACAAACATAAATCTGTTTTGCACCATTTAAAACATTAGGTGGTACTTGTAAACAGTTCCAGTTTTCTCAGTGATTGAAGTTTACTGCATTTCTTTTTTTGAGGTCTTACCAAAATTCTTATACATCTCTGTTCTTGCCATTACAATGTTCTTTTGGAAATGAGCCTGTCTGAGTTTCTTTATAGAGTTCCAAATTCATAAAAAAAAAAAACCATACTGAGTTGAAAATAAATCATTAAAATCAGGATAAGCAGCATAAAAGAATATTCCCAGCTGTGTGTGCCAACTTTGATTTTTTTCTATTGTTTTAATAATATCTATAGTGCATGCAAGAATAGAAATCTCTAGGGTGCACAAAATTACTTAGTGTTTGTATTTGTTATAGTTATATAAATTCTAAAAACTGAGCAGTCAGCTTTTTGAAGAATAGTAATGGACTTTTATCACTGCTGACATTACTACAAATATCCCACTGCTTGAAATAGACATAATATGATAGGTTCATAATTGAAATCTTATTAGCCATCATTTCAAAGAGATGTGTGTGTTAGATTTTAACCACAGCACGTTTTAATATTCCTTTCTATACACTCTTGAACAATACGTTATTAAATGTGAGACAGAACAAAATAAAAGCATTATTTCCAATGCTGTAGGTCTGTTCAAAAACACACTTGAGTTTTCCATCATTACAATTAGAATAAAGATGTATTAGTTTTTGTATGTTTAATAAAGTGGTGGGTTGCCCCCGGTTCGTACTAGTTCTATAGAACCGGTAGTAAACCGGTGGGAGGCTCCGCCCACCGACCCTGACATAAAATGTTTCTGCACATGTGCAGAAGAGCACGCACATGAGTGAAGCGAGCATGCCCACACGGCCCTGCTGTGAACTGGTAGTAAAGGTAAGTAGAACCCACCCCTGGTTTAATATTGTATATATATTATAGCTTTTTGTAAATTCACAATATTTTTTTGCAAAACAACTTGTGCATTTTCTCCCTTTCCCTTAAAAAAAAAAAAGATTAACTCAAACAAGGAACATTTACATTCCTTAGCCACTTTTGCAGCCATAAGTTTTTCTGTCATTTTCCCCACTTTTTTTTAAAAAAAATTCTGCCAGCACACTAGCTGCCCCCAACCACTTCTCCTTTGAGAAAGATTTCCTAAGGGAGATTACGGACCACTTCTGTTAACTGACTAACAAGAAGATAGTTCCTGTTTAACTATTTGATAAGAAGATGTAAGGGAGCCATGGGCAATAGTAGGCTGTCACATACAGTTTCCTGGTTCACATGTTTTAGTCCTAATTTATAGTGCAAGGGGTAGAAAACTCATTTCCTACGACTAGCATTTTAAAAATAGAGTTAACAGAAGGCATTTCATATATGGGTCCCAGTATTAATCCCACATTATTTAGTGACTAAGTTTGGGGTTGGGTGTGGTTTTGAAGTTTTTTCGGGGGAGGGGGGAGGGTGGTGTCAGATTAATCCAAATAGCACTTTAGTTTCTTTGCCCAATGTGAGGTTTTTTGTTCATTTGCTTTTATTCTGAAATTACTAAATTGCTCTTTAGAGAAGTCTTTATCTTTTGCCTAAACCTCTCTTCTAATTAAATTATGATGTGGCATTTTTGCATTTAAAAGCTGCTGCTGCTTGTAATCTATTTATTGCAAATATTCTTATGGTTTGATTTCATATCTATGAGGAGCAAGGAACCAGAGTGTGAGTTGATTAGAGAATTTATTGCTATTTGCCGGTTTACAAGAATCTTGCCAGACTGACTGCACTCTCTTGGGAACAACCAGATAGGGGCTCCAGGAATTTTTTTTTTTAAGGAAATTTATATTGCCGCCTATTCGCACATGGCGACTCAAGGCAGCTTACAAGAATATAAAGACCTCATATAAAAACAATAAAACTAATAAAAGAGAGAATTATATAATAAATTAATAAAATAATATAATAAAATAATTCCCCACCTCACGCTCTGGCGACAACACATCACGTGAGCCATTTAATGGGTTCCATCCCACTCTGTGTTCCCCAGGCAGGGGAATCAGATCTCTGTCGCTTCCTCTCCTGCAAGGATTCCAAGCTAGTCAGTCTCTTAACTACACCCTCCGTTCAAGCTGCATGATTTCACCACAATACAGATGTCTTTATGTAGGAAAAAAAAATCAAATATTTAAAGTTTGGATCAAACCTACACATTTGTATGAATCCGAGTTGGAAGGAACTCAAGTGGTCGTGAATCCAACCCCCTGCACATTCTAGGATTGGCAACACCATCCCATATGACTATCCAACACTTCTAAGTTTATGATCATATTTGCGTAGTAATGAGATGGTCTATAGACCAAATTAAACAATGAAACTAATTACTCATTGTTCCCATTTTGAGTGGGATGTGATGAATTAGCGCTTGACCCAGTGGTGGGATTCAACCGGTTCGCACCATTTCGGGAGAACCGGTTGTTAACTTTCTGAACAGTTTGGCAAACTGGTTGTTGGAAGAAATCATTAGGGCAGAAAACTGGTTGTTAAATTACTTGAATCCCACCACTGGCTTACCCCTTTAGTTCTGATAACCTATTTCCTGGGTGATAGATGAGAAGGCTGACTCTTAAGTCCTGGGAGGACTATCCAATCCTACAAAACAAATTTAAATGTATTGGCAGTAGGTAAGGTAAAGGTAAAGGTTCCCCTTGCACATAGGTGCTAGTTGCTCCCGACTCTAGGGGGTGGTGCTCATCTCCATTTCAAAGCTGAAGAGCCAACGCTGTCCAAAGACGTCTCTGTGGTCATGTGGCCAGCATAACTAAATGCCAAAGGTGCACGGGACGCTGTTATCTTCCCACCAAAGGTGGTCCAGGGTGAAATGCTCCTGATTCGGACCGGATCGCCCAATCCGGTAGCAATGGCGGTGGGTGTTTTGGAGAACCAGTAGCAAAAATCCCTGCACCCCCCCCCCCCACCATGCCTAGCTGAGCCGATCATCAGAGGCTTTTTTTACTTTTAAAAGCATTTTTTCTACAACCTCTTCCAATGAAAAAATGCTTTTAAAAGTAAAAAAAAAGCCTCTGATTATCGCACAGCTCAGCTGGGATCGTCAGAGGCTTTTCAAAGCATTTTTTTCTGCAACCTCTTGGCCGAAGAGGTGGTAAAAAAAATGCTTCGAAAAGTCTCTGACGATCCCAGCTGAGTTGCCTGGTTGGCAGAGGCTTTTCAAATCATTAGAAAAAATGCTTTGAAAAGTTAAAAAAAAAAAGGTTGGCCACGCTCACCCAGTCACATTACCCATCTCCTACCAAGCCACACCCACAGAACCAGTAGTAGCGAATTTTACATTTCATCCCTGAGGTGGTCCCTATTTTTCTACTTGCATTTTTTACATGCTTTCGAACTACTAGGTTGGCAGAAGCTGGGACAAGTAACGGGAACTCACCCAGTTAACGTGGTACTAGGGATTCGAACCGCTGAACTGCCGGCCTTTCGATCAACAAGCTCAGCATCTTAGTCACTGAGCCACTGCGTTCCTTGGCAGCAGGTAACACCCAAATAAAGGAAGGTAATCCTGAGCTGTTGCCCCATCAGTTTGCAATGTTCAGTTACTAGTTTGGCTCTGATACTAATGTGTGGATGTGTAGCTCTCATTCCTCAATGTGGGAATAAGATTTTTTTTAAAAAAAAATCTGCATTTTTAGTACATGCTTTGCGTTATGTTTAGTTGGAGAAATTTAAAATTAACATGCAATGGAACAGGAACCTTGTTACCAACTATGGAGAAAATGCAACCATAAGTAATTCAACATGAGTATTCTGACTGAGGCAATCAATATATAAATATTTTAGAAAGTTGAAGCTTTTAACATTTACACATTAAATTGGAGATGATCACAGGAAATACTTTTGGCTTGGTACATGGCTTACTGTCGAATATTTGAATCCTTGGATTCATCTTATTTATTCTCTTTTGTTTCTCCCTTGTCTTTCCATTCAACATCAGTTGGAAGCTTTCGATCAGATGCTCCTAATAAAATATACATGGAATGAGAAACAAAGAGGAAGAATGTCTTTTTTAAAAAAATTCACTGAATATTTGCCCAAGGAAATACTCCTACTTTTAAGGGACTTTTGTAGCCTCAATTTCTGATTCATAGGAATCATGGAACAATGCTTCCTCAAACATCTCTCCACACAAAAAGTCAAAAGTTTTAATACGTAGTAGCAAGTGAATTTTCACTGAGAACATAAACCATTTTGCTTCAGTCAATATGAATCATCACCTGTATCACTCTGTATTATGACTCATTCCTGAGGGCTATTTTCTCTCTTAATTTCATGTAGGCAGCTGTTTGCCACATCTGCTAAATGTCACTGAGCAGAGTTGACACTTCATTGATGTGATGTGCTTTTTCACAATAAAAGAGGCTGAAACAATAGGTGAAGACCGAAGTGGAAACGTTCATGGAAAAGTGCTTGGAATGGAAAAAAATAGTCTTGTACAGTTCAAGCTATGTGCAAGTTAGGTGATTTCATCCGAAAGCTTTGAACACCTGTTTTCAAAGGAAGCTATACTAGGAGAAGGAGCTGAATCTTCTGAGTATAAGTTGAACTGACATCTAAGCTGTCATTTTTGACAAGAATCGGGAGCTATCATTTGCAAACAAGACAGAGTTTCCAGTCCAGATGGCTGATTCATATTCATTTGTCTTCTGCTGGACTAAGAAAGGAATCTTAATTCCTCTCTTCCTAATGTGCTGTTTTCTACCTGCAAACTAGATGAGGTATAGAGTTAGACTTAATTGTGGGGGTCACCATTGGGTAGCCAAAAGAGGTACATCTGAGAACACCAGCTTTACATCTGCAGTGAATCTGTAGTCAGCCTCCAAGGATGGAGCTTTCTGAAGTCTTAATATTAAACTGCCATGCTTGACAAAGCAAGTGTAGGAGATGATAGGCTGAGCCCAAAGGAAGGGTCAAATGCACCATGAGTCATGAGACCATGGTGGGTTGCCCCCGGTTTGGACCGGTTCTATAGAACCGGTAGAAAAATCAGCAGGAGTCTCTGCCCACCAACTCTGATGTCATCAGAAAGCTTCTGTGCATGCGCAGAGTTGCGCACGCACGAGTAAAGCAAGTACACATGCACAGCCCCATTGTGAACCGGTAGTAAAGGTAAGTAGAACCCACCCCTGCATGAGACCCTTTGTTCCACAAGAGATCAAAGTCCAACCCACCTTGAATCCCTTCTACACTGATCTACCGCCAATTTCCTTTCGCTGTTAGTAGTTCAGATTCTTGTAGAGAGCTTAAGTTTATAATAAATCTTTATACTCATTGAAATTGCCTGGATCTCCCGATTTCCTTGGTGTTTAGTTCTGATAACGTCTTTCCTGGGTGATAGATGAAAAGGCTAACTCTTTAAACCTGGGAGAGCTATCCTATCCCACAAAACAAATTCAAATGCATTGACAGTAGGTAACACCCAAATGAAGGTAATCCTGAGCAGTTGCCCCATCAGTTTGCAATGTTCAGTTACTAGTTTGAGTTTGATACTACTGCCGTGTGGGTTTGGAGCTCTCATTCCTCAATATGGGAATAAATGATAACCAGACAAAGTTAGGAAGAGGATCCCTGCCTGGGATAGATTTCTGTGAAGGGAATGAAAGACTCAGGTGACATTCCCAACTATTCCATATTTAAAAGGGGAGAGCAGCAGTGAGCCAGCAAGAATGTTTCAGATAAATGAGCATCTGAGAAAATGGTTTTGAAGGAAAGCCTCAGTTTGGGGCAAATTGTCTTGCTTTCCTTAATGTTTATGAACAGACCTTGGTTCTCCAGAGGTATATGTGTGTGTCTTTGGCAGAAGCCCCATGAATTTGTCCAACATTCTGCTGGTTAGTACATATTTTCATGAACATATATGGGCATGTCATTTGCTGTCCTGTTCAGGCTACAAAACAACTTGGTGGGTCTTGATGTCAATGTTGGGTTGCAGTTGTACAATTTTTGTGACTGTTTGGAATTTTTGCCAAAGCCAGTACAGAGGCTTTGTTCTATGTATTAAACAGGACATCTTAATTCATAAGTTTAATTTAGTTGGAGTAGTTGTTTCTGCTCCACAATTGTGCAAAGTTGTGTTAGGATCACCAGCTGCTTTCCTGTATTGGAGTTTAAATTAATTACATTACAAATACCTTGTGGTTCATTGCTACCAAAGTATTTTAAGCTGTTTCTCCTCTCTCCAGCTTATCCAACGAAGGATAATACTATATGAATCCGAAGAAAGGAATTCTCATCCACAAAGCTCATTCCAGGATAATTCTTACATCTTTGTGGTGACAAAAAATTCTGTGACAATATTGTAAGAGGTGTCACACTCAGTCAAAGCATCCATGGAGATCGCAATCTTGCATCTTTATTCACCATCTTTATCAGTGATATTTTCAGGGTTCAAAACCCCTGTTCTCTCTATGTATAGGGCAGATTGCGTCAAAAGATTTATTCCAGCATGACCCTGAACAAGAATGAAAGCATTCACATTATTAACAACCTTCACATTGTATTAGTCAAGAAAAGCCTTGCAAAAAAGATTTTTCATGTGCTATAAAATGACTCATAGGGTAATATAGAGAAGCAGTTTCCAAGTATGTTCTTGCTGCTGGGAAAAATAACCACAACTTACTAAAATGATTGGATTCTTAGGTGTTACCTTCTTGGTGTGGCATTGCTATTTTGTTCCAGCTTATCCAAATGGCACCCAGCATTATCAGCTAGTATGGAAATGATATTTTCTTGCAACTGGTGTCTGATTGGTGTCGCCAAGTTTTTTTTCTTAGAATTATGGGTGCCAGCTTTCCTAGCAAGACTATTAAAAACTCATGGTAGCGGAGATAATCTTTGCAAAATAGCAGCATGTAGCTGCCCTTCTGTGGGTTAAGAAGCTAAGCAGGACTGGCCTATTTAATTCCTTGGGTGGGAGATTACCAGGGAATTACTGGGGCACCTGAAATGGCACCTGATTTCTGTATGTATTGCCAATAAAACTTCAAGAGTTTGAGTCCAAAGGCACCTGAGTGTAAATAAGCCCACCCACTTAGCCTATGCAAATCTCTTATTGGTTGTGAAAAGAAGACAGTCCTATACTGTCAGCTCAACATTGAAACCAGGGATGGCACCACTTGTATGGGAATTTTGTGTATTGCAAGCCAATACATCTAGATCTGTATTTTTCAAAGTAGGGATCTTTCAGATGTGTGAACTTTAACTCCCAGAATTCCCCAGCTAGCACTGAAAAATGAAGTAGAGGTGACTGGAAAAATTTTTTGTGATGAGTTTCAAGCCTCTCTTCTTAACTTTCGGAAGGAAGATCATTCTGTGTTTGATTTATTTATTATGTATTATTTTGACAAAGAAAAACAAGTCTGCTCATTTTCCCCTTCCTAAACACACACACACATGCACACTTATATATATTTATCTGATGATCTTTTTTTTAATTGTATGGACACAGGCATCACAGCATTTGCAATGATGCTGTACCTTTACTTTCAGACCATGAAGCTTCTACCTACATGGCCCCATTTTAGAGAAGAAAAAGTCTAGCTATCAGCGAAAAAGCTCTTGCATTACTCACTAAAAATATTTCTTATAAAGCCATTTCTACATTTTTCAAATTGGCTTTCTCCACTAATCACCATATGGATTTTCCATTTTTTTCTGGAAGCACAGATTATTTTTCTTAATAAAATGCTAGGAACGACTAGCATGTCTTTTTGGGGTTTTCTTTTTTTTTAAACAGAAAGGCAGACAAACAAGCGTTCATAGATCTGTCAACAATACACGGATAAAGCAAAGCTTCAGTTTAAAAGTAATATACTGTCTAATATTGGTCACAAGCAACTGGAGAGTTTCCGGCTGTCATGTCCTGCTTATGAGGATATTTTGGTTTTTTAAATATAAAAATTGTCTGTGATGGCTGCTAGAGCACAATTCTCTGAAGAGATCTACATATTAAGAAATAATTCCATCCTTTCGAGGTAGGTAAAATGAGGACCCGGATTGTGCGGGCAATAAGCTGACTTTGTATAAAAAGAACACTGCTTGGGGGGGGGGAAGCAAAAGCCCTACTAAGCAGGTATATACAAAAAGTATGAAGGCTATTGCTTAACGCATTGTAAGCCGCCCTGAATCTCCGAAGAAGGGCGGCATATAAATTGAACCAATAAATAAATAAATAATAAATTAGGTCTTGGAGTTGCCCATCTTTCAGTTAAGTTAAATATATTTCCATTTAAAATACAGTGATTATTTGGAATCAGAACTTTTATATTTAAATATATGCAGAACAGCCGGAAGATGTGTAAAATCTATTGCTCTTCAGTTCTTGTTGCATTGCACACAGATTCAAGTGACCAAGTGGCAGGCCAGGAGGACTTCTAGGCTAGTTCAGATCAGGGGTGGGTTCTACTTACCTTTACTACCTGTTCGCATCACGCTCACATGCGGAGCCTCTTGCCAGTTTTACTACCAGTTCTTCTGAACCGGTCCAAACCGGGGGCAACCCACCACTGGTTCAGACTCCTGGGAGCATGTCTTCTGCATTCTTTCCCTGACCGATCCCTTCTTCCTCCAAACTGTTGCTGCTTCTCAAAGACACTAGACATGGTGGCTCAGGAGATGACACTAAAACTATTTGGTGCATATTCTTGCCAGTAGTGGGTTTCACTTACCTTTGCTACAGGTTCGGAACTGTGAGCGTGTGCGTGCGTGCATGTGCTTACTTTGTCACACACGGCACTTCTGCGCATGCACAGAACCTTCTGCGCTCACGCAGAGCATCAGTGATGACATCTGGGTGGGCGAGCGGAGCCTCCCGCCACCACCGCTACCGATTCTCCCAAATTGGTGCAAACTGGTAGAAACCCACCACTGATTCTTGCCAAGAATGCTACATGAACATGTCTCTGTAATTACTGGGGTTTTGGTTTCATCAGGCTGGTTAATTCTGAGGATCAAAAGGATGAATAAGCTTTTGCCCTTGAGGGGGGGAAAAAAAATCTGATTCCAAAGAAAGAAACAAAATGAGTCTTCCACATAACTTTTTATTATAGTTTTCAGTATCTGGGTAGAAACTTCAAAACTCAGCATTATAGGATCTGCACAAACCCACCGAATAGTTTGTTTCTATTCAGGCCCAGTTTAGATATCAAGAAAACGTATGGTTCTTTTTAAAAAAAAAATAGGTAAATGGGCTTATCATTCCATCCTTCCTCTCCACTTAAATGCATTTAATTTTTTTAAAAAAGTTCTGATTCCAGTGAAGGGACAAGGAAGGTAGTTTCAGCTATGTATCTACCTGACCAAAGGTAGAATGGAGAGGGAAATAGAAGGAATAAGTGAATTAAAATGTCTTAATTCAAAATAAATCAGTGAAAACAAACCATTTAAAACAGGAGTCCATTCTGAACTTCAAGCCCCAATGTGCTCCTAATAAGGTCCCATCTTGTATCAGTAACAGAGTTGGAAGGGACCTTGGAGGTCATCTAGTCCAACCCCCTGCTCACGCAGGAGACCTGTACTAGGGATTCGAACCGCCAAACTGCCAACCTTTCTGATCAACAAGCTCAGTGTCTTAGCCACTGAGGTGTCTGTTTCTTCCACCTTTCTTCCTTCTGCAGGGTGGGACATTGTATTGCGAGGTTCTCAATCCTGGGCATTAGGACCCTTGTGAAAACTTGTTTCTAACTTCTGGTGATTTTTGCCAAGCTGGAGCACCACGAGAAACCTTTTTCCTTCAAGGATCTAATTGTGTAGGCATCATGGGCTAGACTTGGGCACAGGCAGAATTCAATAAGTTCCCAATAGGTTTTAGCTCTTCTTTGTCCCAATAAAGGTAAAAAATTTGTAGCACAAATTTGAAATGAGGGGTCCTTGGTCCGAGATTGGTTGCTTTCTTGTGGGGGTTTCATTACCTGAAATAGGTAACATCATCAATGCTTGTAAGGAGTGGAGTTTGCTCTCAGTTTATATTCTAGTCAGTTGCCCTGTCAGTGTTGGTGGGATTTGGCAGTTCCTTGATTGGGGTATTGTTTACTTTTTGAGTGTTGGTCTCTTCTTAGTCCCTCTTTTATTTTTTCACTTGTTCTCTTGTGCCTTTCTTTTCTTATTCTTTTCGGTTAACTCTGTCTTGCTCTATAAAGTGCATATCTTCACTATGATATGAATATAATGACATGCTTTATAATTGCTAAGTTGCTCCCAGTTAATGATACCTTCTAGTCTTCTTCTTTCAGTGGTCCATCCTCCCTAATGGCTGGCTGTTCTCCACTTCTGGAACCTTCTTTTCCAAGGGTCTGCCCAAAGACTCAGCCGGGAGAGCCCGCAGCAATGATGTCATTCACTAAAGGAAGCATTTAGTGGCTAGGGATAAGTGTGGGTTTGTTTTAGTGGCATGTTTTCTATGTATTTCTGTTATAT
Source organism: Masticophis lateralis (assembly GCA_030761175.1). NCBI lineage: Eukaryota > Metazoa > Chordata > Lepidosauria > Squamata > Colubridae > Masticophis > Masticophis lateralis. The sequence goes on from JAUDYJ010000001.1 coordinate 115,916,885, forward strand.
ATTTTTGTGGCTTTCTTGGAGGCATTTCAATCAGTTATTTCTCTCAACCTAAGGAATATGTCAAGATATAACTCTAAAATAAATCAAGAGGCTTCCATCTGCAAACTACACTCTTTTGGAAGGTAATTTCAGAGGCCTTAAGGAGTTATCGTCAGGGAAGGGGGTCTGTCACTGATACTCTGATCTGAGATGAGGTAATAATGTCAGATTTATTTATTTATTTAAAACTTTTATATAACTGCCCATCTTATAACCAACTCTGGGTGATTCCCAATCAAAAGTAAAAGCAATATAAAAGATCATAATAAAATGAACAAACTAAGCACATGAAAAACATAAAAAACAACAAAAACCTGGCGCCAAATCAGACAGAATAGAATTCTTAATTGGCCAAGCTATGGAACGAGCCAGCTATGGAACGAGCTGCCTCCAGAAATTCGTTTGATCCCGGACCTCCGCACTTTCCAAAAGGCCCTTAAGACCTATCTATTCCAACAAGCCGGCCTTACTTGATTGATTTTAATGGGGTTTTAACTAATTTTTTTTCGCTATTATTGATTTTCTGGGGTTTTAAATTGGGTATTTTAATGGGGTTGAGACTTTTATGTGGAACGCCAATGATTTAATTCAATTTTAAAATTCTTTTAATGTTTGTATTATATGTGTTTTAAATTTGGTTGTTCACCGCCCTGAGTCCCCCTCCCGGGGAGAAGGGCGGTATATAAATTGAAATAAATAAATAAATAAATAAATAAGTGTGATTGGACATTGGACATTGGCACCAAGGAATTTCTCTTGGTGCATATGCTCTCGGTGTACATAAAAGAAAAGATACATTCATCAAGAATCATAAGGTACAACACTTAATGATAGTCATAGAGAAACAGTCAATATATAGTAAATCTTAAGGATACCAGCAACAAGGTTAAATCATACAGTCATAAGTGGGAGGAGATGGGTGATAGGAACAATGAGAAGATTAATAGTAGTGCAGACTTAGTAAATAGTTTGACAGTGTTGAGTGAATTATTTGTTTAGCAGAGTGATGGCATTCGGGGAAAAAAACTGTTCTTGTGTCGTTGTTCTGGAGTGCAGTGCTTTATAGCGTCGTTTTGAGGGTAGGAGTTGAAAAACAGTTTATGTCCGGGATGCGAGGGGTCTGTAAATATTTTCACAGCCCTCTTTTTGACGCGTTTAGTATACAGGTCCTCAATGGAAGGCAGGTTGGTAGCAATTGTTTTTTCTGCAGTTCTAATTATCCTCTGAAGTCTGTGTCTGTCTTGTTGGGTTGCAGTTATAGAGGTGCAGATGACAGACTCAATAATTCCTCTATAGAGCTGTATCAGTAGCTCCTTGGGCAGTTTGAGCTTTCTGAGTTGATGCTCATCCCAGTGTTTGGGGGAGAAGCCGGGCCTTCAAAGCTCTTGGGAACACTAGGAGGTCAGAGGCCTGCCAAACATCAGGGCAGAAAGTTTCATAGGGCAGTGGCTGCCACAGAAAAGGCATGCTTCTTAGTTCCCATCGGATGGCAATATTTAGTGCAAGGGACTCAGAGCACGCCCACCCTATCTGACCTAGTATGATAGGTAGATGTCTTTAAAGAAAGATGGTCCATTGGATAACCTGACTGCCAATTGCATTAGGAATACTATGAAGGAAAGACTGAAGGATTCAAAGATCAGCCACAGCTCTTACATGCTGTGACAGGACTCAACATATGTGCCACAGCTGCACTAGGGACAATACCAAGGTAGGTCTGAATGACACTTGGGATCTAAAGGACCAAAAGCTCTCCCATAGGTGTCAATATATTCTTGCCATTAGCAAGAGGGTTTGTTTAAAAATATGCCAGCTCAGATCTTCATATATTGAATTGTTTATTGATTTGTTTCTCAGCGTCAATAGGAGATAACATCTGCCTTCATCCTATGTCAGAATCAGCAGAGCTTCACATGAGTAGCTTCTCTGCTTGAATTGTCAAATTGGATTACTCAGAGTAAAGAATGAAGTTTCTTCCATCCTTTAGGACATATAACTATTATAGTCTATCTAAATCCCCACTTTAAAAAATATTCATGTAATAATATTATTGCTAAATTGCTATCTGATTTATAAAGTGGGTTAGTATTTGCTAATCAGGAAGTTGATATTAACACTTTGTTTTAAGTGTTATGCTACATGTAAGATACTTGAAAGATTTTTTTTTAAAGTTTCAGTCTAAAATCTGATATTTGTTTTGTGATGGGGATGGCGAAATATGAAAATGCCAGTTTCGCTGAGTTCAACATATTTTGCAGCATGTTGTCTCGTTTCTATTTTAGTTTGCGTTTTTTAAAAAAGATGTCATGAAAATGTTCATTTTATTTAGATAATACCCATTAAATCACTGCTATATGACATGTTGCTAATGAGTGCAGTTTGTAAAAAAAAAAATCTGTTATAATGCATGGATGGTGCTTTCATAAATATTTGTGATTTGTATATATGCACTTGTTTAAAAATGGAGAGTTGGATTTTAAAGTTGGGAAAATTAAGATTCTCATACCAAAAAGCACAGCATGAATCTGTTTTAATCTGCTTCTCATTTTATAATTGCACACTATGACAGACTCCATTAAAATGCAAAATGTGGACAAATTCTCTCTCCCCGGCCCCCCGCCCAAGCTCTAAGAACAGGCTTTGCAATGGATTGCCTTTTCTCTTAAGAAGAGAGACAAACAATTAAAACTTGTCATTTTTGTACGTGGTGGCATAGTTTAGACTTCCCAAAGGTATAATAAGAGTTGACTTTGAGTGACCTTTGCATCCAAACCAGCAATAAAGGGAAAAGCCTCATCTTAAACACAGTGATCAACTTGCCATCACGTCCCACTCTCATATTTTTAGTTCTTGTGGTTTTGATGCACTCGAAAAAAGGAAAGAAAACTAATCTATTAACACAATGGGTAAGAAAAAAAAGTATACATTTGTTCTACAGGTCTGCAATCTTATGCATCCTTATTTGACAGTCCTGGTAAATTCGGTAGGACTTACTTCAAAGGAGATACAGTATGCTTGTCCTGAAATGGCTTTAGTGGGAATGAAGCCAAATTTAATTCCAGGTACAGTAATACTGTACTTTCTGAAGCATGTACAGGAAGCTAAAGCACAAAGCTTGTTAGGAAAAAAACCGCAACTGAATTCATGGGAAGTTCGTGTCATGTTTGCTATGTATATGATTGCTTTAAAACAGAGTAAGTGGTAATCTTCTCATCGTTCCCATCACTCATCTCCTTTCACTTATGACTGTATGACTAACTTTGTTGCTTGTATCCTTACGATTTATATTGATATTGTTTCCTGATTGCTTATTTGTACCCTATACTATCATTGTGTTGTACCTTATGATTCTTGATGAACGTATCTTTTCTTTTATGTACACTGAGAGCATATGCACCACGACAAATTCCTTCTCTTCTCTTCTCTTCTCTTCTCTTCTCTTCTCTTCTCTTCTCTTCTCTTCTCTTCTCTTCTCTTCTTTTCTCTTCTATTGAGCTTAAGAACAGAGATAATTTCTATCTACTAGGTTAAGTCACACTTCTTTAAATTGATCTATTTGTGGTGTTGGCCAGATGTGGGATATCTGATTTTTCTTTTTTTTCCCTAAGGTACAGTTCTGAGTCTGAGTTGTGGATCATCCCTAGGGATTTGCCAGAGATTCCCTTCAATTTCTATCATGTCCTCCAAATTCTAGCTTTCTTTAACAAATTGACAAGTTAAAGACCTAACAGCTGCCTTTTAGTTTTACCTTGGTTTGTTTTTGTTTTTATTTTTTTTTCTCTACTGTGACCCTAACCTATTTGTCTAAGAGAGTCAGTTTGGTACAATATTAAGACAGTTAGTATTAGCATCACCTAATTCAATGTATTAGGTGATAATAATACACAGTATAAGTTAGGTAACCAAGTTACACCTGTGGCCTAAACGTAGTCAATATAGAAGTAACATAGCAAGCAATCATCTTCTCTCAAAGAATCAGTGTGTGATATATTCTCTCCCGCAGGTTCTCCTTCAAATCTCCTTTCAGAAAATTCAAAAGACCTTGAATGCTCTTCTAGGACATTTGGAATGCTCATAATAAAATATTATTGCAAATTGAATTTTCTGTTTTGTTTTTTGAGCAAAAAAATATGCTTGCATTTCACATAGTTTGCAAAATACTTTATTCATCCCTTTAGAACCAGCAAAGGAAGATTATATTCCTAACATCTGAAAAGTGATTTTGCAGTTGGAATGGTGCCCAGGCATTACTTCTTCATTCTAGGATGTTTGATATAACACCTACAACTGGACTAATTCATATAGGTTGCAATTTCATGGCTTGTTCCTTGAACTTTTATGTCCCTGTCCTGGTTTCTTTTTCAAAACAAAACCCTAACTAGGCTTGTGAGGTTTTAAAACAAACTGAAAACTTTGTATAATTGGTTGAAACAAAATTTGTGCCTGCCTACTGTAAAGTATAAGCAGCTTATCTTCTCTTTATAGATAAGATCCAAGAGAGAAATGTAGCCATCTTGTGAATTTAAGCTTAAAATGAAGTTTTCTGCTCATTAAAGTGGTTAGAATGCTGTATTGCAGGTGAATTCTGCCCACAGACTGGAGTTCAATCCTGATGAAAATTGAAGTGGACTTGGCCTTCCATTATTCTGAGGTTGTTAAAATGAGAACCCAGATTGTTGAGGGCAATATGCTGATGTTATAAACCTCTTAGAGAATGCTGTAAAACCTTGTGGGGTGTATATATAGACTATATATATATATATATATATATATATATATATATATATATATATATAGTCTTAAGTACTGTTGCTATCTGCATTGTCACCATTCTGCAGAATTTTAGACTGTGTTTCCAGTGTTTAGACTGTGTTTAGCTTACATTAATGCTATGAAGGCATGTATTGAACAGAACAACATGAAGCTTATTCTTCTGAGTTCTTTGCAGTTGTTAAGGCCTTTTCACTCTATACGTTTTGCCAGTTGTTAAAATCATATCGAAATTATCTTAGTAAAACAAAATGCTGCCATTTTATCTATGTGGGTTTGTTGATTGACTTAACGCTTTTGGCCAGTGAGTCATTTCTGCCTACAAAGATCACATTTACAAAAGGAGTTTTTATATTTTTCTTTAGTCACTGCATTTCTTTGTTTTTATTTTCTTCTTTTGTAGATGCAGTCTGAAAAAAAATCTGTGGGAGCAAGCGAAACAGAAACATTCTATATACAGTAGTAGAAATGCTCAAGGGATCAATTTATGCCTAAAGTCATAGCAGAAAGTTTGACGCTATATTTGGTTTGATTCCCATGTGGGAGGATTTCTGGAAAGATATCTCTGCTCAAAACCATAGTTTATATAACTTCATTTAGCTGTGATTTGACAATAAATAAATATGTATTAATTTATTATCAATGAATAACGCACAAGCCTAACCTAAAGAATTGCACATTATATGTAGCAGGAGATGAGTGTTGTACCCTCTTCAGCATTTAATACAAGGTCAGGAAAGCATCTCTTCAAACAATGGTAAATATATAAAATTAGGTTATGCAGTTTCCATGCTGAAATGGGATTTCACAATAGCAATCCATCTCTCTCACAAGAATTTGACATTCCTTTTGGTAATTTTAAATTAAACAACAACTCCCAAACTTATTGGAAATGATGATCCTTCTTTGAATCCAAGCTGCTGCCAATTTTAATAGAAGAGAAGAGAAGAGAAGAGAAGAGAAGAGAAGAGAAGAGAAGAGAAGAGAAGAGAAGAGAAGAGAATTTTTTATTGGCCAAGTGTGATTGGACACACAAAGAATTTGTCTCGGTGTATACACTCTCAGTGTACATAAAGGAAAAGATACATTAGTCAAGAATCATAATGTACAACACTTAATGACAATCATAGGGTACAAATAAGCAATCGAATCATACTAGGAAACAATCAATATAAATAGTAAGGAAACCAGCAACAAGGTTACAGTCATACAGTCATAAGTGGGAGAAGATGGGTGATAGGAATGATGAGAAGATTAATAGTAGTGCAGACTTAGTGAATAGTTTGACAGTGTTGAGGGAATTATTTGTTTAGCAGAGTGATGGCATTTGGGAAAAAACTGTTCTTGTGTCTAGTTGTTCTGATGTGCAATGCTCTATAGTGTCATTTTGAGGGTAGGAGTTGAAACAGTTTATATCCAAGATGCAGGGGGTCTGTAAATATTTTCACAGACCTCTTTTTGACTCATGCTGTATACAGGTCCTTGATGGAAGGAGGTTGGTAGTAATTGTTTTTTCTGCAGTTCTAATTAATTAATTAATTAATTAAAGGAGCAATATTTCTCAGCAATAGCAACTTTCAAGAAATGTGGACTTCAACTCGCAGAATTTGTCAGCCAGCAGGAGTTGAACTTCAGGCATCTTTAAATTGCAGAGGTTGGGAAACACTGTGCTAATGTTAAAGCAGACAATGTAGTACTTCAAATGGGCTCAAGAATGACTTCCTACCACATAACCTTGTTCTGAGGACAGTTAGAATGAGCCAAAAATTCTACAGGAAAAAAAAAGCCTCTATGCATGCAAATAATGTACAAAGTACATGACCACAGGATGATCGTTAGGAAAGGCTGCGTACATCTGACAAAACAAAAATAAAAATGTAAATGTTTTGAGAAATGTGCCGAAAAATAGATAATCTTTTGCTATAAGAACATGCTCAAGCATTGTTCTGAGCAGACAAATAGGAAAGTATAGATTGATTCACTTCTTGATTTGGGGACAATTCTTTGTCAACTTTCTCCAACTTCAAGTTGAAAATTCTCTGTAGAACTTTAGAAAGGTGAAGAATTAAGACTCTGCATTTGTTAAGTGTACACCCACAAATGTGGTTCTATCATGAGATATTAGTAAAATATTTGTACTAATCTGTTTTGAGTGAAACAATAGAAGTCTCTTCTGTATTTTGTTGATTAGGAGTTATTACTTCTTAATCATATCTCACTGTGTCAAAACTGAAAGTGGTTAGTTTAAAGTGAAATTCCAAATAAGAACAGAATTGTACAGAAAAATAAAACGTAGATTGGTAAAGAACATTTATAAATGGCACATGATAAAGTTCACCCATTTGTCTTTTGTCATACTTTCCACCTAAGTAATATTTTCTTTGGTTCTCACGGTCTTCATTATATTGTACATGTTTTTAGGTTCATAGTGTTGTATCTTAATAGGAGATTTACTGAGTTTTCTTTTCAAGATTATTCTCATTATGAGACTCTCTATTCCATGAAAAAAAACAAAGCTGTACAAATTATAGGACATTATGAATTGAGACAATCTGTGCTTTCAGAATTAAAGTCTAAAGCTATAAAAGGAGAAGGAATTGAGAAGGAGGGTATAAAAGATAATTTAGGCCATAGTTCTTATTACCCCCATCTGCGATGGAAATAATTCAGCTACTTTGATAAAATTACTTCTAATGGCTGAGGAGGGAGAACAACAAAAGAAAGGGAGATAGCTTTTCAACAGATTTAGCAGAATAATTCTGTTCAATGTTCTCACTGCAACCAGTAGGAATTGCCTTGGAAATATTAGGACAGGGGTGGGATTCTACCAGTTCGGACTGGTTCGGGCAAACCAGTAGCTCCAACGATCAGCTGGGAGAGAATTGGTTCGCTCCAATGATCAGCTGGGCCTGCCCGCCTGCCCCTGTGCTTTACTGACCTATATCTTCTCAGTTCATTCGCGTGGCAGAGCGGATTGCCACGCCTCAGTTGCGTTACTCCCCAGCAGTAATGCGGAAGGTAAGTTTTTGTAAAACTGTGCACTCACGCGCAGTGCGATCACCGAACTGCTTGTTAAACCGGCAGGATCCCACCACTGTATTAGGATGTTTGATAAAGAAGCAGCTGTATATAGAATTTATAGTTTATACCAGGACAGTGGTGGGTTCCTCTTAGTTCGGCCAGTTCTCCCGAGCTGGTAGTGGTGACGATATGATGTCACCGAACCGGTTCTGCCCTGATTCTGCCCCCTGTGCCCCCCTGTGCCCCCACCCCGCATGCCCTCCCGCCCCCGCATTATTCTTACCTTTTATTTGGCCCCACCCCCAATCTATTGCTGCCTCCTGAGTCCCATCTGATGGCTACAGGGAAAGAAACTGTTTAAACTCTTGCCGGGGAGCTTCAAAGAGCCACCCTACAGTCGATCAGTGTTAAAAGAAAACAAATGAGTAGACCAGTGCCTGCAAAAATACATGAGTAGATCAGTGCCTGCAAAAATAAATGGGTAGATCAGTGCCTGCAAAAATAAATGGGTAGATCAGTCCCTGCAAAAATACATGAGTAAATCAGTGCCTGCAAAAATAACTGGGTAGATTGGTACAGCTCTGTAAGCAGTTAAAAGCCTGGTAGACCACTACCTCTGCTAAATACTAAATAATTGTCACATGACCATCAAGCCACACCCACAAAATAAGCTACACCCACAGAACCAGTAGTAAAAAAATTTAGAACCCACCCCTATACTAGGGGTGTCCAACCTTGGCAACTTTAAGACTTGTAGACTTCAACTCCCAGAATTTCCCAGACACCATGAAATTCACAAATCTTAAAGTTGCCAAGGTTGGACACCCCTAGTTTAAACTTTATAGTGGCCATCTTATAAGTTGAGGCAATTCCTTCTTTTAAGTCATATTGGAGATCCTGAAGAGCAAAAAGGCCACCAACACATCATATGCTACAATAGGACTTGTGCTACATTGCTGTGTTTGCTGAGTCTTAGAAAGATCATGTGCTGAGACCAGAGGAGTAGTAGACATTTTCCCTCATTTTGCTCTTGAGGCCAATCCATGTATAGTTATCTTGGTCAAAGAGACAAATATGGGACACATATTTTTCAAGGGGTTGAAGAAAATACTGTCTCACCCTCATCATCTTCAACCATTGGAATCATACATTGAACTTGTCTGCTTGAATAATTTCTGGAAGATGGCTGGACTTGTTGAGTTATATAAACACAGTTTGTATTAATAAAAATGATTATAAACTGGCCAGTATCTAACCCAAAGCATTCTATGGTTCTTCTGCAGGGAAGCAAGATATCTTTGGTTTGGTTTTGTTTCTTTAAGGAAGAAAGGTTTCTAAACCTTTCTTTGCTGCATTCCATGACCCCTTTTTGTTATCCCCAAAAACAAGATGAAAGAGAAAATATGTACGGTTCTCATCCCTGGAGATCTTTACAGAATGTGCTTCTGAAGAAAAAATTCCATAGAGGATTCCTGGGACTTTAAATGCCTAAAATGGAAAAAGCAAATGGCTGAAGTCTCTCGGCCCCCTTCAGCAAGTATGTGCTGCTCAGCTGGAAAAGGCTACAGGAGCTGTATATTAAACACCTGACTTTATGCCTGTGGAATTTTTCTGTCCTGTGAAAATGGGACACCGGTAAACCTTTCCAACTGGAAATATTGGATTTTCAAACCTGTCTATTAGCCAGATGATCTTAATATTTTGGAAGGAGACAAATTTCCTGCAAAAATGGGCTTCATAAATTTCCATGTGCGAAAGAGAACTCTCTGGATTTTACTGGCATAAGGAGGCTTGGAATTTTTCTGCCTTATTGGTAGACAAGTTGACTTGTTTCAAATTGGATACGCAGATGTTAGGGAAAAAGAAGAAAACACTATTTCTACGTTGAATGATGCTCAGATTAGGAAAGCAGGCAGCCCTGTCATACTCCGATTAACGTTGGCCCCTGTTAGGCTTCAACATGGTAGAAGGGGAGGAAACATTCTCTGCTTATGAGTGGCTTCTCATCCCTTCCTCAGTTATTAGTTTTTCTTCTTGAACGTAGGGTGACTGAGCATCCTGCTTTAAAGGGCATAGCCTGTTCTTCAGTGGACACTTCAATACAAGGCTTATTCAAGAAAAAGAAACATTGGGAGGGAGAGTAGGACTCCTGAAGGTCTCATCAGCTGTAAGCACCTAAAGAATAGACCAAGTGGAGATGCCGGCTATCAGATGATTATCTTTCCCATAGTGGACTGTATATTTCTTTAATAGAGATGTACAAGAAACATTTTATCAAGTAATGGTGATGCTAAAGGCTGTTTGTTACTCTGCAGCATGGCAGTTCCTAGGTTTGGTTGAATAAAGGAAAATTTAAAAACAAAATTAAGAGTGATGTAGGAAAAAAGAGCATTTCAGGACATGATGATGATGATGACGACAACCACCAACCCACTAACACCATGTCTTTTGATTGTGACAAACTCGGAAGATTTCTGCAGATTGAATATTTCTAGCACAGTTAAAATAAAAGTAAAAAGTCTAACTGATAAAATGTATGATTAATTTAATACTTTTACAACATATTTTGAAGAAGAATATACAAGTCTACAACATTTTATTCAGAACTGTATTTGTAGAGCATGTACTCTATACATTTATAGAGTATTTATAGAAAATTCAGGTAATTAATTACAAAAATTCAAGAGACTATCAGAATCTAACCAAGGAATTTTTGTTATTTGGAATACTGGTCTTTTACGTCACAGGGAAGAAACTTTTGGTATCAAATACAAAATCTTTCTTACAGAATTTTGGCTGTTTAGGAATTTTATTCCACCAGAGAGAACCTTCTTCAACAAAGGTGGAGTTAATTGTACACAAATAAAGCTCTTTGCAAGAAGATATCTTCTTGGCATAGTTTATATATGCCCTGGAGCAAAAGGCTGTTAAATTAAAATTGATGTGCTCAAATTTTGCCAATTTTCATTTAATGTTTTCTACATGTCTTTGGTTAAACTAGCTATAGTAAAAAATTCACACTGGGTTTTTACTTAGCTTCTGGGTGCAATTTAAAGTGCTGCTGTTAACACAAAGACACCTCAACAATCAGCTGCTTCTCCTGACATAATTGTAGGAGGCAAGCCAACTTTGGAAGGTTCCTGCAGGTAGCCTGGTACATTGATGTGCCAGGCTACCTGCAGGAACCTTCCAAAGTTGGCTTGCCTCCTACAATTATGTCAGGAGAAGCAGCTGATCATTCCCCGCTTGGGAGAAGTCGAAGGGCCCATGCTCAGAAGCATTGTATTTTCTGTGGTATCACCCTGCCACTAGAGGGCACTCTTTTAGGTGGTTGCCCGGATAAGAAAAAGACCTCACCTGCATTCCATCTGTCCCATTGCTCTTAATTTTTATGTAACTCTTCTTAATTTTAATTGCTTTTATATGTATCTTTTAATCATTTGTGAATCCCCTGGAATCACTTTACTGGTGAAATGAGTGCCATATAAATTTAATAAACAAACAAACAAATCTAATGATCATAACACTTAGTTCATTTTTGGTGATCAAAATCACAGACAAAATCAACGAATACAGCTTCATTACAGTATCTAAGAAAGGTTCATTTTTCTGATAACCACTCCAAAAAAACCAAAGCCTTCTTAAAAAGGAATCAAATCAAATCCTCCCTTCAGGTCATACCTCAAACAGTCAATATCTTTAGTTCTTATAATGTTAAATATTAATGATGGAAGTTTTTGCCTAGAGGAATCTTGCTTGGCCCTCAATCTCTGGTATCTAATATACGAAACGCAGCTCTGCCTTTCTATCCAGCTCTGTGGGCAGAATTGAGTCCAGGTGAGGGCAATGTGAGGAAAATGATTTCTTCTTCCTCAAGGGTATCAGATTGGGGGAAGCGGAACGTACTGTAAAACAAGTAAAGAGCCTAAAACCATGTATTATCAGAAAAGGGATAAAGCTCACCAGTTGATTCTTGGGATGAATAAAATGTTTCATTTATGAAATGTTGGTTTTTGCTCAGGCTATGGAATTGGTCAGAGACACGGTGGCTCAGTAGCTAAGACACTGAGCTTGTTGATCGAAAGTTCGGCAGTTCAGCGGTTCGAATACCTAGTGCCGTGTTAACGGGGTGAGCTCCTGTTACTTGTCCCAGTTTCTGCCAACCTAGCAGTTCGAAAGCACGTAAAAAATGCAAAGTAGAAAAATAGGGACCACCTTTGATGGGAAGGTAACAGCGTTCCGTGCACCTTTGGTGTTTAGTTACATGACCATGGCCACATGACCACGGAGATGACTTCGGACAGCACTGGCTCTTTGGCTTTGAAACGGAGATGAGCACCATCCCCTAGAGATGGGAATGACTAGCACATATGTGAGAGGGGAACCTTTACCTTTACCTTTACCTTTACCTTTACCTTTACCTTTACCTTATGGAATTGGTCAGTTTATGGAAGATTTATGGACAATGAACACCTAAAACTGAAAAGGAGAAAAACCAGAAAGCAAGCAAGCAAGAAATGAAGGGAAAGAGATCCTATCCAGTTATATGTTATAGCTAATGGTGTGATCAAGTTTTGGAAAAAAAAAGAAGAGAGAACTAGTGTACTAATTGACATGGTAATGCAAAAGACAATTGGAAACAGCTTCAAAACAGTCTGGAAAATAATAGAAGTGCTCCTTATATGTTTCCATTTTCTGCTTTCTGAGAATATCATAGATCCAGAACTTTTCTTTTTCAAGAAAAGCAAATCTGCTGGAAGTTTTGCTTTTTTTTTTCTTTTTAAATTTTTATTGAAAATTATTAAAAAAAATACAAAAGTAAAAATATAGCAATATAGATAAGATTGCAGAGAGTAACATAATACATATAGAGTTTAGAACATCAGCTTTCACCTGATAATAGTACAAACCTCCATTTAGGCAAAATCATCAAAATAGAAGGCATGTCCAGAAGAAAGAATTCCCAACTACCATACCATATTCCTATAAATATTTGCCCACAATCATATTGAGATTATTATTTTAAATTCTTCTTAAGGTTTCTTTCTTGCAGCCAAGCATACCACCAGTCCCAACTCATATACAGCCCTGATTCTTGTCTATCTTGCAAGAGACTGGTAAGTTTGTCTGCCTCTGCACAGTCCATGATCTTTGCGATTAACATAGCTTCCAATGGTATATTTTTGGATTTCCATTCTTGAGCGAACGAGATCCTGGCTGCAGTAATGATGTGGAGAGCAAGATACCAATTAAATTTATTTAAATTATCTGGTTTCATGCCTAATAAAAACGTTTCCGGGTTCAATTTTATCCTACATCCTATGATTTCAAAGATCCATTTTTGGATTCTATCCCAATATTCTCCTGCTCAGGGACAGGTCCACCAAATATGAAAATAAGTTCCCATAGCAGCCTTGCATTTCCAACAAACCAGGGATGTTCCCGGGAACATCTTCGATAATCTAGCCGGAGGAAAGTGCCATCTATACAGCATTTTGTATGTATTTTCCTTATAGGGAACCTACATTGTTAGTTTTAGAGTTCTTCCCCAAATTTTTTCCCACTTTTCGAGTTCAATCGAATGTCCCAAATTTCTCCCCCAGGCAATCATTGAGTCCTTAATAACCTCCTCTCCAATCCAACCCATTAAGAGGAATTGGTATGGTTTGGATAATACCTTCTCATCCTTCCCCAACAAGATTTTATCAAGTTCTTGTAAGGAATTATAAATTCCTCTCTTGTGTTTATCCTGAGCTGTTCTGGATTAGACCTGGTTATATGTCCACCAATCTAACTCATAGCCGAGTCCCGCCAGTGTACTTCAAGGCTTTGCTCTGTCTAAAGGATCCAACGTTTGGTAAGTTAAAGGCTTATTTCTGTTATAAAAGGTCGGGCATATCATCGCTTCTAGAGGGGAAAGCCAGATCGGAGTCATCAGATAATATTTATTTTTTACTCGATCCCAAGTGGTCTTCAAAACCTTTCGGATGAAATGGTCCATAAAGTATTTATGTTTTTTGGACTTTTCCTGATTCAGATGCCACCCCTCATGCAGGTTGTGACCTTCCAGTATAAGGATTCTCCCCCTTCTCAATGCAATCCAGTCTCTAATCCAATTTAAGACAGCTGCTTAGTGGTAAGACTCCCATTTTGGTAAACCCAATCCTCGCCTGGAAGTTTTTCTTTTTTGAGAGGATGGATTAGAATAAAATCTTGGCTTTATTTAAAACTACCGTAGCTTAAAACCCCATTTTTTTAAAAATGATATCTGTTCCCTGATATCTTACCAAGTGGTTTCAAGTACAGTAAGTTTCAAGGCTATCTCAATTTGTATTTATTTATAGAATATACTACTGTGGTGCACAGTTATTTATTCAGATGTTTAGTAAACAAGCAATTTGTTCTAAGTTGCCATGCCTGGAATGATACCAAGTACACACAGTCAATTGGAAATGGGAATATCAGCTCTGCCCAATGTTCAAAGCATCTCTTTCTTATTTATTCTCACTGTATTACTGAGCTTTAGAAACTGAAAGCAGAAGCCAACACACTTCAAAGGAACAATTTATATAGTGTGTAGAACACACCAAATTGGAGGAGTCATTCCCCAAAGTTATTCTGCCAGATTCTTAGGGATAATGGGTTACGTAGGTTGAAGTGGCTGTGGCTGTTTGCAGAACTGGTGAACAATTGTTAGTAAATGACATCTGATGAAATCATGGTGGCCATAGGTATTTGCCAAATTTCCCACTGTTGGAATTATTCACTTCACATCTGCATGATTCACTCAACGACTGTAGCAAAAGAGATCATAAAATTGGGCACAACTTCCTTAACAGTCACCTTGCTTTGCAAGATGATTATTAATTACAGAAATTTCTGTTAACAGAAATTTTGATCCCAATTGTGACTGTAAGTTGAGGACTACCCATAGACAAGAGGGCCTGCTTGCATGTCTCCCTTGTGTTCTTACATGCCTGGCTGCATTCAGCATGAAGAATAACAGAAATACAAAGTTGAAAGGGACCTTGGAGGTCTTCTAGTCCAACCCCCTGCTCAAGCAAGAGACCCTATGCTATTTCAGACAAATGGTTGCCCAGTGTCTTCTTAAACATCTCCAGATCAGAGGAAGTTTCTGGGAATGCCCTTGGCTGCAGGAACAAGCAACTCTCAGGATGAAGGAGCCGTGGTGGTGCATTGCTTAGAATGCAGCACTGCAGGCAACTTCTGCTGACTGCCGGCTGAGTGCAATTTGGCAATTCGAATCTCACAGGCTCAAGGTTGACTCAGCCTTTCACCCTTCCGAGGTGGGTAAAATGAGGACCCAAATTGTTGGGGGCAATAGGCTGACTCTGTAAACCGCTTAGAGAGGGCTGTAAAGCACTGTGAAGCGGTATATAAGTCTAAGTGCTATTGCTATGTTTTCAAGCATCCTTACACAGACATTCAAAATAAATGTCTTATACAGGTTTACTCCAAATTTCTGGAACTAGTGACTGATTCCAGAATCAGAGAAGGGCTCTAAAGCTCAATGCTTGGGGATGAGAAATTAGGGTGTCAGAAAGAATAAGAAGGCACCTCAAGGAGAACATTATATCTCAACTATTTTCAGTTCTGGCCTCACGGACTGCTTGTTACTCCTCAAAGGATTACTGTGAAGGAACATAGGCTCCTATCAAAACAAAACAAAACAAAACAAAACAAAACAAAACAAAACAAAACAAAACAAAACAAAACAAAACAAAACAAAACAAAACAAAACAAAACAAAACAAAACAAAACAAAACAAAACAAAACAAAACAAAACAAAACAAAACAAAACAAAACACAGATCCTATTTGCTTCCAAGCTGCATGAACACCATTAACACTGATATGAATATTGCTATATATTATTTCCTCAGGAGAAGAAAATGGGACTGTGACTTTAGCTTCATGTTAGAACTGGTCTGACTTGTATTTTTTTATTTTTTTATTTATAAAGAATGGATGCAATAAATTGGTAGCCTTAACTGTGATGTGGAGTGTGTGTGTGTGTGTGAAATATTTCTTGCCATCCTCCTATTCTACCATTAGAATGTCCCATGAGTTACTGGTAGAACTCATGGGACAGTATATCCACATTACATTATAGAAAGTTGTTGTCCATTTTCTGCAGAATAATGTAGTTGGCGTGAAAACTTTTGGCTGTGCCCTGCTACTTCAGTGGAGCTGTTATGGAAATGTCAAACTTTCATTGTGACACTCCTGCTAAAAAAATTGAGGTCCAAGTTCTTAAAACAGGAAGTGTTTAGAGACATTGCACTCTCTTCACTTCGGGGAAAAAAACATTGACAGCTCTTACATCTGAGGAACATCTGCCAACTGAAAACATCTGGTATCAATATATAGGCTCTGAATTTTTGTGCCTTGGGTTCACTCCACTTGTTGCATTCAAATATGGCCACTTTAGATTATTTCTGCTACATGCCAGTGTAATGAATGTAGCATATACTTGCTGAATTAGGTTGATGGCAAAGCTACTTATTTTTTCATCCATCAGTGTCCAACATGTGAATGCTATTTTATTGATAACATTATTTATGGCCTGCCTTTCAGTGTTGGCTAATATAAGGTGTCAAGCATACTTTCGGAAGGAGGGAATTGTAAAATATGGACAGGATCACTGGTAATTTGCAACCTGTATAATCTCTGACAGCAGGAGATCTCAGCTAGTATTCAATTAAAGGCCATGATTCTTTCAGATTATCCACACCCTGTTCAGTGAATATGTGGCATTTTTGTTCCCTTTTTTGGACTGAATAAAGGTCATCTGAGATCTACTACACAGGCTAGCCAGTCTTCATGTTGTAACTGATGGCTTTGTATTAATAGAAAATATTTAATTTTTACAAGTTGAAACCCCTCTGTCCTGTTACTTAACGTAGTGTGTGAGGCATAGTAGTGGAAACTGAATTTAGTAAATTTTTGGCAGAATCTACTTTCTACTAATGCAAAGCTACCATTGGATATAGAAGACTTTTCTCCTAGTATTTATTACAGCATAATGTAAACACTTGGACTATGTGATTGATGAAGAGATTCAGTTAAAAGTTCATTTGAGCAAATTTCTTTTTAATTGATCTATCTAATGTAGACTTCCAGGGGAAAGCTTTTGATTTTTTGATTTTGATCTCTTAACATCCTGGAAGTCACTTAAGATAGAACATTTTCAAAGAGTATTTGATAGATCGTTCATTATTACCATCTTTATTTTAATTTTTTGTTTTTATGAATGGGGGATTGGTTATTTTTGTAATTTTATTAGTATACTATTTTCTTCTATGTTTATTTTGTATCTTATGTTTTAATTTTGATTCTGTTTTGTGACTATTTGTATTTCTTTTTATTAATGTAAGTTACCACAGGTCTATAGATTGGAGGCACCCACATTGAATGGGAATGGATTTCCTACGCACATTACATAGGGAACAAAAATCAGCTAATGATTGCCAGTTCACCGAAACTGTATGGATCTGAATTCATTTTCTGATTTTGAAAGTTTGGAAAAATCAAAACAAAGTGACTGGTCACAATTGAAGAATAGATTTTAAAATAAAATTGTCTTAAATTCTAAATGTAATCGCCTTTAGCATATTTAGTTTCAACCATCGGTACCATCATTATAATATTGAATAATTCTTAAATCAAACTATATTTGCTATTTTGTCTAATGGAGTGCAATTATTAACTGAGAAAATGTCCAACATTCCCCAATTAGGCTTTCATTGTAACATCCAAATCATGTTGCCAGCCAGCCTAATACATAGTGAAATGTATTTTTAATGTGGTTTCACCTTTACTGGGGAAACATTTTTCTTCTTCCTAATTAATTCAGCCATTTCAGTTGCCACTTATGAATAGTAATTATTTCACTATTCAAAGCATCTTGGCAATCTGTTTTCTAGCTTCTCATTTGAGCCAAGAACAGCTAAAACTGCTGATTGGAAACAGTACTTCAGTGTGATTTCTTTCCCAGCAGTTCCCCTTTTGCTGAAAATCCCTTTCCCTTGATAACTCTATATAATATACCAACCACCCTACTGCAGAGGTGGGTTGCAGCAGGTTCTGACCAGTTCTGGAGAAACGGTAGCGGAAATTTTGAGTAGTTCGGAGGACCGATAGTAAAAATTCTGACTGGCCCCATCCCCATTTATTCTCTGCCTTCCAAGTCTCAGCTGATCATGAGGCAATGGGGATTTTGCAGTATCCTTCCCCTGTCACACCCACCAAGCCACGCCCACAGAACTGGTATTAAAACTTTTTGAAACTCACCACTGCAGCACTGGCAGGAAAGGTGATTCTTTCCAACTAACTTTTCCTATTCCCTTTTCCGTTTCTCCCCCAAACAAACCTTCCTTTCTTTTTCCATGTTTAAGCTCAATTGGGCCCAAGGGTTCCTTTTCAGCATATGTGCGCATGTGTCAATGCTACATTTTAAAACTGTAGAATTGAAAGATACCAACAGGTTTTATTGGAGCATCTCTTATAGGTGACTCTCTAAACCTCTGTTTGAAGTCTTCCTGTGGAAAAGGACCCACCACTTCATGCAGTAGCTTACTCCCCTGAGTGGCAGCTCATACAGACAGGAATTGCCTTTTAATATCTAGCTTGAACCATGGTGGCACAGTATTGCAGGCTAATTCTGCTGACTGCCAGCAGTTTGATCTTGGCTGGCTCACAGTTGACTCAGCTTTCCAAGGTTGGTAAAATGAGGATTTGGGGGGCAATATGCTGACTCTGTGCTTAGAGAGAGCTGTAAAGCATTGTGAAGCGGTATATAAGTCTAAGTGCTATTGCTATTCAATCTTATAGTTCTTTAGTTTCAGCCCATTGGTTCTGATCCTATCCATTGGGGCAATACAGAAAGGTGTGTGTGTGTGTGTGTGTGTGTGTGTGTTTAAAATTTAATTTTATTCAAACATTTTCAGAAGGATTTCCATTCTCCAATTGTGTGCAAATTGATTTTCTTTTCATACAGTGCCACACTCCAGTGACTCATTAATGAGTTAATTCCTTATAACCTTCCAGTGTTTTTGTGCTGATCATGGATATCATCCCACCAAATGTCAGTAATGCTTAATACATCATCACTATCTTTCTGAATTAGGGTTGCTAGTACTCATTGTTTATTCCCATACTTTGGGCATAGAGGCAGAAATATCTGATCTTTGAGTGACATTACCTACTGGCTGTGACAGTTTCCTGTGAGACACAGAGACCCACCTTTGGCCTTCTTCTTTCTTGGCCCCAATCTTTGGATTATACTTGTTGGCTTTTGACATCCTTCTTTTCTAGTTTCACATTTGAAACCCGTGAAATGGGATTCAATACAGTTTCACCCGTAAAATTGGATTGAAGGTACCTGCCAAATACTTCCCTCCCAGTCTTTCTAAGATGTAGCCTGTTTGTTTCCAGAGGCCCTTCATGAAATGTACATAAGCCAATGTTGTAGAATCCAATTCTTTTATTGATAACACATATATGTTGTCTTTAAAAGACCCTATTTTACCAGTACAATGTTGAGTGGAATTCAAGATAGCAATAACTTTACAACCCTCTCTAGGCGGTTTACAGAGTCAGCATATTGCCCCCAACAAACTGGGTGCTCATTTTACCAACCTTGAAAGGATGGAAGCTGAGTCAACCTTTAGCCAATTAGGATCAAACTGTTGGCAGTTGGCAGAGTTAGCCAGAAATACTTCATTCTAACAACTGTGCCACCGTGGATCTTTATTTTTAAAGCCCTATGTGGCATAAGCTGTAGTTCTCTTCCCTAATGTTTACCCAAATTCTCTGATCCAGAAAAATTGGTCTGATGTGTTTGAATCCTATCATTAAAATAACATCCTCTAATAGGATCCATGAAGTGAGCTTTTTCTATGTTGTACCTACCTTCCAGAACAGCATTCCTCTGAGGAATCAACCCACCCAATCCTTCAAAATATGGCTTTTCCCAAAGACCTTGGCTTAGTGATGGTTGAGGCCCTTCAGGTTGGAAAGTGGGAAAAGTGTGTTTGGATGCATTGCTTCATTTTAAGTAATAATTAATATTATTAATATAGTTTTCTTATTGTGAGGTTGCTGGAGTAGTTTTGGTGCTGTGCAACTGAGAAATTTGATGAAGGAATAAATAAATAATGTGACATGACTCAACAAGTTATCTTAGCCTGATAATATTGATATTTGGTTCTGCAAAACTCCTTAGTTCTTTTGAACCTTACTATATTTTATATTTAATCCTTGGTCTTTTCTTAAGCCATATAAAATTAGTTATTTGTTTCTATCGGTCATTTAATATCATATTTTAATTGTTCCTGAAATCCTCTGGCAGAGAAGATGAATTTTTACAGGATGATAATTCTTCCTAGCAAAGGCAATTTTTGTTTCCTCATTGCTGAGAATAAATTATGTATAAAAATGTCTAATGAGGACACATCCTGTTTTTCAGCAGTATGAAACTTTTCGTTTCTAAGGTCTCCCACATCCACCTTAGTTTCATTAATTTATTCATAAAATGTAGAGAAGAGATTGCTTCAATTTAAGAGATTCTCAACAGCAACTCATATTGGTTTCTTACTTGGCAAATGCAGGACTACTAGAACTGATCTGAAAAATATTGGAGAGCCTTTAGATCAATCCAAGGTTGGTCTTCTCGCTGCTGGCGTTGCACTCTGGTTGTTCCCCCTAGAAAGTTTTCTCAGGATGTTGAGTTCATTTAATCTTAATATGCAAGCCACAATGCTTTCATTGGCTAACCCTAAACTAATTTTCTTTTTAAAAGATTTCACATGCATTCTGGAATCTGAAATAAAGGCCATTCATCGGTACTGTTTCACACTTGTAACATTTGTTGGTTTAGGCATTTCTAGGCTGGAAGTTATGATAATCTCTTGAGTTCTTTTCCTTTCCAATATAAATATCCAAAAATTTCAGATGACTTTCAGCTATTGATTCTTTCCCTGCCCAGTTTAATTCCTGAGGTATTTTTCCTCTCTCTCAATCTCTGTAAAACTGGGTGAATACATTAATGAGTCAGTAAGATTTATGAAACCTTAAGCATAATTTTGGAGAGTGTGTTTCCTTCGGCATGTGTATTTATCATTACAATAAACTTTTCTTATTTGGAGCTGATTTTAAAATATTGCCTTGGAGCCTACGGAACCCCAAAGAATGAAGATATTTATCTTAATTCAACATTAGATCATTTCAGATTTATTTTTGTTAAAGCAATGTGAATGCAAACTTTCTGTTGATCTTCCTGTTAACAAGCAGTATTAGCTACTGGCCTCTAAGAAACTTCTTTATGTATCTTTATAATACAGATGATTTTTCAATATGGGGTCATTGAGTCTTCCTCCATGAGACCCTCATTGATAAATGATTGAGGGATCTGAAGAGCATAATACAGATAGTCCTCAACTTAGAACCAAAATTCAGTCCAAAATTCAGTCCAAAATTTATGTTGTTATGTGAGAAATTTGTTAAATGAATTTGTTCCATTTTACAACATTTCTTGTCTCATTTGTTACGTGAATCACTGCACTTGTTAAATTACTAACATGTGAATCTGGGTTCTTCATTGACTTTGCTTGTCAGAAAGTCACAAAATGACTCCTGAACACTGCAACCATCATAAATATATGAGTATAAGTGTGAAAAATGGTCACATATCACTATTTTCAGTGCTGTTGTAACTTTGAATGGTCACTAAATGAACTGTTGTAAGTCAAGGACTTACATGAGTATATGAGCAATATATTATTCTCTCTTCCCTGCCGCAGATTAGAAGCCATGTAAGGGAAAAAGATTAGGGCATTTAATTTGCAGCTGACATGAACATTTTGGAATCCTCCTGTGATTTATATTTCTAAGTCAGATCCACAAACCCTAGTAACATTGCTAAAAAATCCTCTGATATGATTTATTCTCTTCAGCATTCTTCATGACTATCATATCCTGCCATATTCTGCACAACAAGTAGAATTTCAACATCTTTCCCCAGTAACTGCATCTGCATCAGAGGTGAAATGCTCCCGGTTCAGACCGGATTGCCTGATCCGGTAGCAATGGCGGCAGGTGGTTGAGAGAACTGGTAGCAAAAATCCCTGTGATCCCCACCCCCTCATGCCCAGCTGAGCCGCATGATCATCAGAGGCTTTTTTTTTTCACTTTTAAAAGCATTTTTTCTACAACTTCTTCCACCGAAAAAATGCTTTGAAAAGTCTCTCTGAAGATCAGGCAACTCAGCTGGGATCGTCAGAGAGACTTTTAAAGCATTTTTTCCCACAACCTCTTCCCTGGAAGAGGTTGCAGAAAAATAATGCTTTAAAAGTCTCTCTGACGATCCCAGCTGAGTTGCCTGATCTTCAGAGAGACTTTTCAAAGCATTTTTTTGATTTGCAGAAAAAATGCTTTGAAAAGTTAAAATAATAATAAAAAAAGTTGGCCATGCCCACCCAGTCACATTACTTCCCCCCCCACCAAGCCACGCCCACGTTACTGGTAGTAACAAATTTTACATTTCACCCCTGATCTGCATACCAGGAAGTTTTTCATGACCAAATTTATGGCTCTCCTTGGTAAAGAGATTAGTATTCTTTATCTACATGATATTTATGTTGTATAGATATATGGAGTTCTTTGGCATTTTTGTAACCAATAGTTAATTGTTGAGTTAATGTCAAAGAGTGCATCGATTTGGATAAATCCTTAAACTGATTTGGCCTGATTCATATGATACACAAATGAAAATAGGTCTCCTATGAATATTTCCAACGTTTCACTGTTGCTTTGTTATTAATTTTAAGGCATTAAAATATATTTATTTCTACCCAACTGATTCACAGAAAGAAAATTGCACGGTTAAGAGAAAAGGGATTGAAGGAAGTAAAAACTATACTCTACTATAGTCTTCTATAATTTAGAAGTAGACCAATAGCTTGAATTGCAATGGATGGTTCTATCAAAACCTTCCAATCACAGAGCTTTAACGAAGGATATAATGCACAGAAACACTACAAGAGGTTTTGGGCAGTCACTTAGATTTAAATATGCCACTGGTCCTTACTTGGAAAATGCTGGATGTTAGCTCCACATTCATCCTTCTGATTTTTTGCAGGTTTCTTGTCTGAGATAGCATTTATGTAGCCTACACTTTTCTAACTATTTTGAAAAAAAAAATCCCCCACTAAACCTAAAGGAGAAAAGATATGGTGAGATATTGAACATACCTATGAAGATATATTGTACTTATCCATTCAGACTTTTACAAGTTCCTTTTAGGAGGGTCATCCTTATCCTGGACTGAAGATAATTTTAAGATCCATTGCCAAAACCGTCGTACAAAACATTTTTTTAAACAAAGTTACAGGGCTTAAACATTTTCACTCAAATGAAAAACTCATCCTTGCATGAAACCCCCCTGAATTTCTTCATCTTAAGCTTGGCAGACCATGAACCTCTTGGAAGGATTAACTCTGCTTTCAAATCACATCCAGTCTTGGCAAGAAATGAAAAAGGTTATTCCTGTCTTTCTTTAAAAATCTGTAATGGTTGTGTAGTTATTTGGCAGGGGTATATACTTATGCCATGTGTTTACAGTATGTATATATGGACATCTCTGAAAAATGTAACATGATGAAACTACTCAAGCAGGCCATATAGCATATAAAGTTGTATTGGAAGACCTCATCTTAAGCAGTATGTGGAAAAATACCAGAATGAAGACCCCTAAGAAGACTCGGCAAAGAGATAAAACAAGGAATGGTTCCCAGACAAACTAAGTAGCATTCAAGTGGAAAAGTATCCAGTTGGATTGGAACATAATTCTGCCTGGCCAACTAGACATTCAGTTGGGTAGGTGTTTATAGGCATAAATCAACTGATTTTCCAGAAGCCAACAATAAAAGTTGTAAACCTGTAATTGTTTTTTACATATCTTGAATCCATGGACATGATGCTAATACTTGCTGACTCCCTAGCGGCCTCCATATATGGTTCCAAAAAAACAGAATATTTGTAGCTCAGGGTTGAACTGGGGAGTCCTTGGTGCTCTCTGAGCTTGATTGTTTGCCTAGAAATGGTAACATCTTCAGGTAACATCTTCAGTGCAAGTGAGTGTGGGGTTTGTTTCCAGTTTATATACAAGTAAGTTGCTCTGCTAGCTTTTTGCAAGGGTAGGGTTTTCTTCTGGGTAGTTCCTTGAATAAGAAGGAAGGAACTGATTAGGAACCAAGGGGAAAACAATTTGCAAACAAACACGTGCAAAAACCTGGATGATCACTAGATGGGAGCAAAGAGTTAATTTTTTATATTCCTTTGCTGTTATTTAACCTAACAAGTTGACTTCCTAAACTGCTTTTTGGGTCTTGGTTTGCATATTTACTTTTCTGCAGTCTAAATGTGATACGCCTTCTCATTGGTTGCAAAAGCCAATTTTGATAAGGGGTCACTGGTACGGTGATATAACCGGGTTAGCAGTTGACTGGTAGAAACGGGGCAAGAAACTATCTCAAGTCAATGTATCCCAGAAATTGTGCAATTACTAAAATCCAAACAAAAACCAGTCCATTCTACGGCTTCCAAGACGAGAGTCCAGGTGTGTCAAAAGGGTGCTGCTGTCTTATTCAAAATCAGTAAGCTATGAGAAACTAGCAAAAGGTTGAGTTTGCTATAATATTCAGAATGGGATACATATTCATTAAATTCCTTGATTATTGATTATTCCTTAAAGGGGCCAAAAAACTAGATCTCAGAAGGAACTCCGATGGAGATCTTCCTTGCAAAGGAGTGGCAAATAAATATAAATTGAAACTGGTGGGCAACTGCGTTTTAAGAACTGAGTCAAATTAATCATTTAAAAACATGGAAATGCTGCTAAAGATAACAGGTAATTCAATAGATGATGTTTCTCAATTTTGGCAACTTTAAGAAATATAGAGTTGAGCTCCCACAGTTCCCAAGCTAACTGGCTGGAAAATTCTGGGAGCTGAAGCTCACTCTTCTTAAAGTTGCCAAAGTTGAAGAACATTGCTATAGACATAAACATGTTGTTATATTATGACACAATTACATGAGTGACCTTGTCAAACTATATAATGACAAAAGGTGAAATAGCATAAAGCAATTTGCTGATTGAGAAGGAAATACAAGCTGAGGAACAACTTGTGTCGGTAGGGGCCGACGAAAGCTTAGCATAAGTTTTAAATAAATTTTAAAACTTTTTTAAATGTTCCAGAGATCGTGATGTCTGTCGCTTCTTTTTTAACTATACCTGGAACTCGCATTTTTAGGATAATTCTTTATATATATATATATATATATATATATATGTATGTATGTATGTATGTATGTATGTATGTATGTATGTATGTATTGTATGTATGTATGTATGTATAAAGTGTTATTAAAGTGTTCGCCAAAACTGAACACTTTAATAACAGAATAATCAGAGAAGCCATCGAGATAGAAAAATGCCCACACAGCATGAACAAACGAGACGATACCTCCCGCCTACCAGCCATGTGGAAACCCACCCTTATTGACAAACGAGTCCCTAACACGATGAATGACACAGACCCACACTCACAAGAGCTACACAGGATGTCACCACCACACATCCACACAGAAAGCAGACTCAAACCCATACTAATAATGAGGCACGACCAAGGATCAGAAGCCAGACCGCAGCTGCATCATTAGCCACTTTTAACCCCTCCAATCCATACATGAATCAGACCAGCACCCACCATGAAGAGCTCTCACGGCCACAAACATGAAGCTAAACAACAACAACGCAGCTCACCAGCTCAAATCCCCCTGCAACTCAGACTAAGCCGAGCACAACCAAGCCCCCACCCAAACAGAACACACCCCCAGCCAATCAGAGCACAACCAACCCCCCATCCAATCAGAGCACAGCCAAGCTCCCACCCAATCAGCTCACACCCCGACTAGCAGTTAAAAGGAAGAGACAGCTGCAATCTCACATTGCTCCTGGAAGCATGAAGCCGAGAACACCAGCCTGAAGATGACGAATGAGACTTTGTCGAAACGTCGCCAAGACACTTCTAATTCTACGCGGGAGAAGACCTGAATAACCAAAGACTTACACACACACACACACACACACACACACACATTTACATACCTCATCAGAGAAATGCATTTATGGTCTTTCTTAACAAGGTGACTTCCTAAATTGCTTTTTGGCTCTTGCTTTGCATATTATGCTTCATGTGAATGTTGAATTAGTCCATTTTTAGAATGCGGCCTACAAAGAAACCAAGTAGGCTAGGCTCATGCAACCTTCTAAGGCAGGGATGTCAAACTCAATTTCATTGAGGGCCGCATCAGGGTTGTGTTTCACCTTGGGGTGATGGGGTGGGCATGACCAGGGTGGCCGTGGCCAATTCGACGTCACAGTCAGGAGTGCCTGTGGTGGCCCGAGTGCTCTGCCAGCAAAAACGGGCTCCCGAGCTCCATTTTTGGTTGCCATGGCCTCCTGCAACCCTCTGCCAGTGAAAATGGAGCTCGGGAGAGCTGCGTCCGTTTTCACTGCAGGAGGCCGTGGCAGCCGAAAATGGAGCTCGGGAGCCCACTTTCGCTGGCAGAAGCACCGCAGGCCGGTCCTTCACTGTTTCCAGGGTGGCCCTGTGGGCCAGATCTAAGTACTCCACGGGCCGGATCTGGCCCCAGACCTTGAGTTTGACACTCCTGTTCTAAGGCATAAAAGAAAGAAAGAAAAAGAAACCAAATTTTAAATAGCCAAGTTTTACAAATTGTGTAAACACAGCAACTAGGTGTTTAACTAACATGGTTAAACATGTACAATCCCAACCAACTGTCTGAGCCTCTTGCATTCATCCGGAGTCTGCATTAGTCATAATCCTACTCCAATAAAATTTTAACGAGTGGCACAAGAAAATGTTTTGAAATGATTCATGCATCTGAAAGAAAGGTCTGTTTTCTTTCTCCCTTATCTCTCAGCAAGTCTAGCTATAAGCTAACCACAAACCCTCTATTAGGAATTATTAAGGAGGATTGCTGGATGTTTCCCACTCAAGCAGCCACTGCATTTTTGTACTGGCCAAGTCACATTAAAAAAAAAAACCCTTTAATTCTACACAGAACCCATCTTTCTGCTACATTAAGACCTAAACAGAAAATATGATCCCAAAGGAAATCAGAAATTGTCATGTTAAGCTTCCTGGAGATCAATCAGTAGGTATCAATCAGTAGGTATCAGTAGAAGCTTATCATGTTCAGCTTCCTGGAGATCAATCAGTAGGTAGGTACTTCATTGCTTACAATGAAGAATTAGAAAATATGAGAAGTTATTCATTTCTTTAGGATGCTATGAACACAGCTTACAGTACATGGCACAACAGCTGGCACATGAGCAATATCTTTAAAAGAAAGAGTACATCAATTTGATGACACCAATAGTATGTTTTTAAATGTGGGTATCTGGAAAGGTGTTAGCTTTTCAGTAGAATTTCCCTTTGGCAGACAATTGTGGTCTATGGATTCCTTTGAAATTCCAAAGATTTTATAGGGGGATAAAAGTCTTCTTAATTCTTCCAATTGTCAAAAACAACTTCCATCTTGCTGTTACTGCCAAGCCTTCCAGTACTCATATTTATTTTCTCATAAACATTTTGAGAGCTTGAAAACTGGTTCAAGTTAGCTTACCAAGCTTGAGAGAAGCAGAATTTGATGATTCGACACAGCAATTCTCTTGGGCTAATAAATAGACTGTAAGTGCTCTCTAGAGATTAGCAAAAGCTGCTACCCAGTTTACAGTGCATAGCTTTTTTTTTGTACAATGCATTTTAATTTTGTTAAACAATACTAGAACAATACTCTTCTAATTTAAAAAAAAATTCTTTCAAAGAGATCCATAGTTATGGTAGGAAAGATAATAGGAATTCACCAAAGGTTTGTCTGAATTTCAGTAACTGATTTTCAAGGAAGGGAGGATGAAACAAACTAATGGTCACTGAAATATCCTGACTGTACAAATCATGCAATAGTGAAGAATATGTGAATCATGTTAACTTTTTCCTTTGTGGTGGTAGAACAACTAAGTCCAAAATGACTACCCCCACCCTTGTACAAAGTAAAAAAAAAATCATAATACTGCACTTTTCAGTTCATAGTTCTGATAGAATACAAAGTACACATGGTCAGCAGTGTGTTGCAGCTGCTGAAAGAACTTAATGCAATTTTGGGCTGCATCAACAGGGCAGTGGTGAAATCCCATTTTTTTTTACTACCAGTTCTGTGGGTGTGGCTTGGTGGGCATATGTGGCTTGGTGGCTGTGGCAGGGGAAGGTTACTGCAAAATCTCCATTCTCACCCCACTCCAGGGGAAGGATCCTGCAAAATCCCCATTCCCTCCCCATGCCTAGGGGAAGGATATTGCAAAATCTCCATTCTCACCCCACTCTGGGGCCAGCCAGAGATGGTATTTGCCAGTTCTCTGAACTACTCAAAATTTCCGCTACTGGTTCTCCAAACTGCTCAAAATTTCCACTACCGGTTCTACAGAACCTGTGAGAACCTGCTGGATTTCACCCCTGCAACAGGAGTATAATGTGGAGATCTTAGGAAGTGATAGTTCTGCTCTGTGCTGCATTGGTCAGGCCACAGCTGGAATATTTTCTCCAATTTTGCTTGCCACGATTCACAAAGGATGCTAAGGTACTGGGAAAGAGTGTAGAGAAGATCAACAAAGATGATGATGGAATCAAAAGCTAAATCTTATAATGAGCATTTAAAAGAACTGGGTATGTTTAGTCTAAAGAAAAGAAGACTAAGGGGGAGACATGATAGCAGCCTTCCGCTACTTGAAATAAGGAATTTCCTGACCAGAAGAGCTATTAAGCCATGAAATAGCCTGCCTCCTGGAATCCTGGGTGCTCCATCACTGGAACCATTTAAGCAAAGGATGGACAGCCATGTGTCTGGAATGGTCTAAGGATTTAGGCCGTGGAAACAAGCTGGATGAGGAGAGCTACAAATATGCTTCCAACACTGATCCTATGAATTTCTCTGCCACTTAATTGTCATCCCGTGGAGCCCACACCAGTAGTTTGATAATTAGAATATGCTACAGCAGTTTATCAGATGCTTCACTGAATGTGGACAGCATTCCAATATTTTATTAAGGAAGCTACTTGTCTGAAAAATAAGATTATTATTATTATTTTATTATTATTTATTGGATTTCTATACCGCCCTTCTCCCAAAGGACTCAGGCGGTGAACAGATTAAGATACATATAAATATATTTTATAAACAGTAAATAATAAATTAAGTCAACTTGGTGTATTTACTAAGACCTTGGCATAGAATTTTGATGTTTATGCTAGCCCTGCTTGTTGAAATAGAAAGGTCTTCAAGGCACGTCGGAAAGTGCGAAGATCTGGGATTATTCGTATTCCAGGTGGTATTTTGTTCCAAAGCATAGGTTCCCCCACAGAGAAGGCCCTCTCCCTTGGAACCACCAGACGACATTGTTTTAATGATGGTACCATGAGTAGGCCTACTCTGTGAGAGCATATTGGTTGGTGGGAGGTTATCGGTTGCAGCAGGTGGTCTCGTAAGTACTCAGGTCCTAAGCCATGGAGCACTTTAAAGGTAAGAACCAGCACCTTGAAGCGCACTCGGAAGGCCACCGGAAGCCAGTGCAGCTCGCACTGATAATGTTAGTCTGGAAAGAGTTGGTTTTTGACATGCTATTTTTAGATAATCATTGCATTCTTCTCAGGATGCTTAGAGACTGATTGCTTTGGGATCTGTTTTAGGATCTTTCTGGGTATTGATGTCAGGCTGACTGATCTGTAATTCATTTCTTTTCTCTCTTAAAGATGGTGATAATATTGTCTTCCTTCGATTGTCTGATGTTGCACCTCTTCTTACTATACAATTTTCTGATTTAGTCCTTCGGTTTTATGAACTCTGCTTATGGTCAAACATCCTCCTTTGTCTCTCTTCAATCTCTCACTTGCTTTAATCAACTGTTTACATAACTAGGCGTCTTGAAGGAGCTGATTTGGCACAGCTCCAATTTTATGATGAGATAACATTCACACATCTTTCAGTAGGAACTCCTTTCCCTATTTTCACCAAGGCACAAGATAGCAGCTGGGATCTTTTAATGAGTAACGAGCAGATATAGATAATTGACCAATAACTTTATTTACCCTGATTATCACACACTCTCATTCCTCCTTTGCTGTCTCTTGTGACTCACTGTTGGTCAAACATCTAGCTTAAGATCAAGACAGAAGGATCTTCTATCATGAAAGAAATGAAAGGAATCCTGATATTTGGTTTCAGATCTTTTATAGTCTTGCTAGTTGTTGGGCTGGTTACCTTGCATAATTGATTAATATCATCACTTTAAATGTTTACTTCAGCAGCCAGCACCCTTTTTTCAGATCTGTTTTTCTAACCCTCAAAGTTTGTCTTTTTATTTTTAAGAGCTTAGAAAGGCCATGAAAACTAGGCTATTCCCCCAGACACTGGGGCAGGGTGCTAATAGAGCACTGATGAAGTTTATCTGTTGTTAAGAGAGTTTAAGGGTTTCACTTTTACAACTTCTTATGCAAAGACGTGTGAGTTTGTTTTCTTTTAACTGGTTTGCCAGTCAGAGTGCCTTTGCTAGATAGACAGTCATATAAATATGATAAACAACTACATAAGCTATCCAATAAGATGTGGGCATGACTCTCTGAATGGCTTCCTGAATTCTCTTTCATAGATGCTGGCTCTAACTCTTTTAGTCACCTTCTTTCAAAAGTTATTTCATTCTCCAGGATTTCTGATTGAGCACAAGCTTCAATTTCTCTTGCCCCTGGCTTTGGCAAGGGCCCTGGAGAAGACACTGTTACTTTACTAAATTTTGTTTTCTTACATTTGCCAAAAGGTATATTAAATTTTGCCAAAATTTGTCTTCTTCAGTATTCCTGCTCCAAAGGGCTGCACAGGAGTCTTTATTTGCAATGCTTTGGAAGGTGACAGATGGTGGACAGCTTTGTTACAACACAACATGTTTCAAATTGAAGCAAATCACACTGCCTCTTTGCTTCTGGGAAGAAAAACACATCATACTTCATGTAAGATACATTTCTACACTGCAAAAACATATGGACTACACAACTTGACCATGGCAAAGTAATAGACACAATTTACATAGACTTCTGTAAAGCCTTTGATTCAGTGGTACATGACAAACTACTTCTAAAACTAAAATCTTATGGCATTTCTGAACCCCTGCATAATTGGATAGTTGCATTCCTGCCAAACAGGCAACAAGTGGTCAAAATAAGGAGCACCCTATCAAATCCTGCACCAGTTAACAGTGGTGTCCCCCCAAGGCAGCGTTTTAGGACCAACACTCTTTATACTTTACATAAATGACTTTTGCAATCAGATTATAAGCAACTCTTTGCTGATGATGTAAAACTATTCAACACCACAGACAATGCTGCTACCCTTCAAAAAGACCTTGACTATGTGTCAGAATGGTCAAACAATTGGCAACTTCCAATCTCAACCAACAAATGTTCTGTCTTACACATTAGCAAGAAAAATCAGAATACAAAATACAAGCTGGGGAGATACAACCTCATAGATGACCCTCACTCTGTCAAGGACCTTGGAGTACTCATCGCTAATGATCTAAGTGCCAGAGCTCATTGTAACAACATTGCCAAAAAGGCATTAAGAGTTGTTAACCTAATCTTGTGTGGCTTCTTCTCTGGTAATATTGTACTGTTAACTAGAGCATACAAAACATTTGCTAGACCAATTCTCGAATACAACTCATCTGTCTGGAACCTACTGTATATCAGACATTAATACAATTGAGCAAGTCCAGAGATATTTCACAAGAAGAGTTCTCCACTCCTCTGCTTGCAACAGAATACCTTATGCCACCAGGCTTGAAATTTTGGGCTTAAACAACCTAGAATTACGCCACCTTCTGTCTGACCTAAGTGTAGAACATAAAATTATCTGCTACAATGTCCTATCTGTCAATGACTACTTCAGCTTCAACCACAACAAAACATGAGCACACAATAGATCAGGGGTGGGTTCTGCTTACCTTTACTACTGGTTCTCAATGGGAAGCTTCTGCACATGCGCAGATAACTGATGATGGCATCCCGGGCAGTGGGTGGGGCCTCCTGCCGGTTTTACTACTGGTTCTTGCGAACCGGGGGTAACCCACCACTGCAATAGATACAAACTTAAGGTAAACTGCTCCAAACTCGATTGCAGAAAATACAACTTCAGCAACAGAGTGGTCAATGCCTGGAATGCACTACCTGACTCTGTACTTTCTTCCCCAAATCCCCACAACTTTAACCTTAGATTGTCTATTGTAGACCTCACCCCATTCCTAAGAGGTCTGTAAGGGGCATGCATAAGCTCAGCAACGTGCCTACCATCCCTGTCCTACTGTCCCCATTTATTCGTATCCATTTCTTGTATTCATAATCATGTTTATACTTATACTTATACTTATACTTATACTTATACTTATACTTATACTTATACTTATACTTATACTTATACTTATAAGATCTGTCATCTTATACATGCTTGACTAAATAAATAAAATAAAATAATAAATAAATAAATAAAAAAGGGAGATTTATTTAGTAAGAAAAATCTAAGCTATCTGACTCATTTCTGTATTTCATGGCTCTGAATAGTCTTTCTTGGAGACCCATCCTTCTTTTTGTCTCCTATACGCGTCCTTTTCACTTTCAGCTCTTCACTAATTTTTGTGTCATTATATTGAATTCTTCTGCAGTTTTCTGTCTCCCTCCCCACAAAATCCCATTGGAATTGTGTGCAGTGTGGTTTTTAAAATCTCCTTTTGAAAGAATTCTCACATCTTAAGCTCCTCCTCCTAGTAGCTTATCATGACATATAGCTTAGTTAACCTTTTCTTTGAGTTATTTAAATCCATTTTCTTGAAGATGCATATTGGTCAATAATAGCTTTCTCCCAATGTTCCAGGTACACATGGTACATGGCATGGCCTGGCTACTTAAAGGACTGCCTACCTCCTATAGCATCTGCCCAGCCAACTCAATCTTGCATTATTGACACTCTTCAGGTTTCTTCGATTACACAACATCATATTTCAGTACCCTGGTAATGTACCTTCTTGGTAGCAGCTTCTGCCCTCTGGATCAAGATCCCTCACCATGATCTGGATGGCCTTAATCAATTCTTCTATTGCGTAAAAGGGCCATGAGAATCTGCCTGTTTACTCAGGCATTTGATAGGGAAATGGAGACCTCTAACTTCATTCTATCTAGTCTGATGACTTGCCATCTTTTATCATTTATTGGTTTTATTTAATTTCTTTGATTATTGTGAACCACACAGAGTTGTTGAGACTGAGTCAGGTGACAATTCTTGACAGCTAATTTTGTCCTCTTGGCTAGTATCACATCAATGATAACTATGTACTTTTAGCAGGACATCTCATATCTTCCACAATTCTTCGGTGATCATGGTTTTCAAAAGCCTCCTATTAATGTGTCACTACTATACTCTCTTTGAAGCTGTTCATGAAGCACCTTTAACTGGGCTCTGTGAATGAAATGGTGGTGATAAACATATCACACAAACTTTAAAATTAACCAGAAAATTAACTCAAACAAGGGCAGATTAACTTTTCTAGATTAACACATTTGACCTATTGTCTTGCAACTACTAACATTAGAACTAAAAATTCATCTCACTCAGAGTCCACTGGAATTGGGCATTTAAATACATACATACATACGTACGTACATACATACATACATACATAATATTACGTAATATGTGATCAAGACTTTCTGAACAGGTTGCTGAAGACAGACTAACAATGGCTACTACACTGATAACTGTTTACTATATTAAAAACTGATTGCTGGGCAGTGATAATGGAAGCTGCAGCAAGAGTGGGTAGGATGATAGTTACCCTCCATTCTAGACATGTGCACTTTCCAAATATGAGACAGATGAGTAACTCAGTAGGATTTTTCTTATGCAAAAAGGCTCATGGTAATATGTAGAAGTTGAGAAATCAAGGAGAATTTCCAACTTAAGATACTGTAGACACATTCAAACCACAGAAAGGGCTGTACAATACATACCCTTGCTTAGATCACTGCTCCACGTTCTTTGTGCTTTATTTCATTTTCGTGTCATTTAATACCTCCAACGCATTTGCCCTTCAGGCAGGAAGTTAGGAGGTTGTCTAAGTGTAGTTCAGCATCAAGTGCCTGCAGTGCTCACATTGCTATCTCTATGATTGCAGCTAATAAAATTTTCCTCGCTCGTAATGGGAATGTGGATTTTCCCCCATTGGTTTCATGGAATATTTTTGACCCACAAGCCGTGACATTTTCTGCTTTTCTCATTGCTGCACGGACTGCTGACCCCTGAACCATTTTGGTCAGATGAAGTAATTTGGCTTTAGTCACCTACTATGCTTGAAAGACATTTTAGCCTGCACCACAAAAGAATGACTCAGCAGGAGCAATAGCAAGGGTTGTACCATGGCTGGAAAAAGTGAGGATCCTTGGGTATCTTGAAATGATACCATTTATAAGAGATTTGGTTATCATTTTCTTCCCTCCCCCAAATTAAGCACACGTTCAGCATGTTATTATGATTCAGCACATAGTCAGCCAGATGTTTAGACTGGATTTGGCATTTTTGATCTATTGAGTCATTCCCAAAGACCTGGGATACACAGATTGTATCATTTGATGATATTGTTGCAGGATGTAAGCTATTCCAAATAAAGCTGCCTTCTGCAATTGACTGATGGAGATTTTGTCAATGCTGATGGTATTCAAGTGATACTCCAGGTTTTGGGATTGCACTCAAGGCAACTATTACTATTGATACTATCTTTGCTTTCTTTTCTTTTCTTACAGTCATTCTACTTCTATTTGCTGGTCTTTCTATTTTGTTATCTTCTCCAGTTCTTTCTCTTCTTTTTTGCTGTCTCCAGGCACTGCCACATCCACTATCCAGACTTTTTTTTGTCTTTCTTATTGACAATTGTTAAGTCTGGGGTGTCATGTGGCAGGTGCCTGTCTGTTTGAATTCTAAAGTCCCAGAGCAATTTAACTTCTTCATTTTCTATGACTTTCTCTTCTCTTCTGCTGTCTCTAGGTACTGCAACATTTAGTATCCAGACTTGTCTTTCTTATCAACAATTAAATCTGGAATGTTGTGTGTCTGTCTGAATTCTAAAATCTTAGACCACTTTAGTTTCTTCATCTTCTATTACTTTATCTATTTTGTAATAATTATATGTACAACAATGTTTATGCACAAGTTGCCAGTTCTTTAGCTAGTCTTGGCTTCCATGCACACCGAGTTCTTCCCAAGAATCTAGGATGTCATCTTTATTGTTATTACTTTCAAAACCAAGATGCTTTCCAGTACTTGCAAAATATACTTTAAGCCTTCAGTTAATCCTGAACAGAAGCAGCTTTCCAGAAGCAGCATTTAAAGTCTTTATGGTTACATCCTTTGCTGAAGGATTCTTCTACTCTATCCTAAATAAATAAATAAGTGACAAATACCAGATATCTACAGCATTAGAATTAAGCCTTTATCACTAATTGCATAGAACTAAGTCATCACATGTCTTAATACTGCAGGAAGGATTTAGACCAACTGGAACTGGTCATATGGAGGGAACTGGATATACTTGTGAGAGAAGACTGAGGAAGGATCTGATTATATGTTCCATGTGAGAACCTGCCTTCTTCTCTCATTTGGCAAATACGAGGGTAAAGAACATTTGTCTATACTTTTGAAGGCATTTGCCCCATTTGCACACTTTTGTATATTCATTTGAGTTTGTATGTACTTTTAGCAAAGAACTTTACTCCGTGTGTGTGTATAAAATGCACATATTCAGGGAAAATGCTTCCTGAACTTGAACAACCCATAGCTCATATCCATATAGACTGAAATTCTTCAATAATTTCATTATTGAAACTGGGTGAATCCTGATTCAGGGCAGATGGTCTGGCTTACTGATCTAAAGAGACTTCTCAGCCCTATGACTCATAGATAGAATTAGTCATAAATAATTAAACCAGAGTGGTTGTACTCTTCAAGATGGTTGAGGAAGTTCTCCATGACCTTAAGAGAAGATCAGCAATATCTGTGGGATTTTACAGATCCCTTATGGCTCATTGAAAAAGCACTGGATGTTAATATGTTTCCCACCATACTCCACATACACAGACTCCAGATGTTTTTATTGATTTGCATTTCTATCCCATCTTTCTGTTTCTTCAACAAAGTGCTTACAGCATAGACGTGGGAAAAAAATTACAATATAGGTGTTAATACAATTAAAAACAAATGGAAACATAGAAATTAAATAATTAATGGTTTGGACAATGAGATTTGTTTTTACTATTTATTTAAATAATGGGATTATGGGAAGAGAAAAAAACCCACATCACTCTAGGAAATGTGTTCCACAGTCATAGAGTCGGGCAGGAGCAAGGACTTTCTTACTCATCAAATAGGTGACTTTGGCTTAAGTAGCCAAAAAAGTCCATAATAGAAGAGATGGTTCTCTGGTTAGTAACATCTTTAGACATTAAAAACTTTAAAGGGCAATACACCAATTGTTCCCAGAAGTCAATTAATAGCCACTGCAAATGCAGGATTATATTATGCACCTCATCTGAGGACTAGCAGCCTGACTACCACATATTGCATTTTACAGATAGGTTTCAAGGAAAGTCCCACATATGACACATAATAATCATGATAGGTTATAACTAAAATGGGTTGTAACTAATCTATGGGCAGCTAACAACCAAGGAGCACCCGAATTCTGAACATTTCTGGGGGAGTATAAGCCTACTGAGAGCAAGCCACATCATAATTCCAGAGTCAGCCTTTTCCTTCAAAACAGCACATTGCTCTTGTCTGGATTTGAGATCCAGAAATTGTTTTTCTCCATTATTGAGATTAAACAACATTCAAGGGTATTGATTGTTTTCTTAGAATTAAAAGACAAGGAGTCATAGACTTGGCTGTCATCAACATTCTGATGGTGTCCACTCCAAAGGTTTGAATGACTACTTCCAAGAGTTTCATGAAGAGACAGGGTGGAACATTGTGGGACACCATAGGTCATAGTCCTTGATGTCATATGAGCTTCTGGAAATGTTCCAACTAGGGATGGTTGGAATCATAGAAACACAGCCTCTGCCAACCTCAAAGTGCATTGTGTATTGTGATTAACTCCAGCTGTCTGCAGTTACTGTAAATTCAAATCTCACCAGGCTCAAGGTTGAATCAGCCTTCCATCCTTTCTAAGGTAGGTAAATTGAGGACCCAGTTTGTGGGGGCAGTAAGCTGACTTTATATAAAATATACAAAAGTATGAAGGTTATTGCTTAATGCATTGTAAGCAGCCCTGAGTTTCCGGAGAAGGGCGGCATATAAATCAATTTTTTTAAAAAAAAGTAGTCAGATGTACCAGAAGGATTTTTTAATTGATGGCACCAAAGTTGCTGAGAGATCCTAAATAATTATCAGAGTTGCTAAGGGGTCCTAGAGGAGGCAGTAGTACTCTCTCCCCCCCTCTCTCTATCTCTCTACACAGGTACATATACTATTTGTTATTTATTTTAAATGTTGTTATGCCGCTTCAATCATACAATCTAAGGTGTCCATAGCAATATATTTAAACAATATGTCACTTGAATCCAAATAAATAAAATTACAACATCTTCAACAATATACTTCACTTAAAAATGAAAAAAGGAATTTCATAACAACTGTGCAATATTTTATCTGCAATCTTATATTCAAATAATGGTGTCATAACTCATTGATTGTTCAGTCTCTTATTTGCAATCCTAAATGCTCTCTGGAACAACTGCAAATCGAACTGCAAATTCGAATCGAATCAAATCAAATCAAATCAAATCAAGGCAATCCTCTCTAAAATGTATTGCTGTTCAATAGTTTTTGAAAGACTAGCAAAGAGGACACAACAGAGTAAATGATCTGAGGTTTTTTTTTTAGAGAGTAAGGAAGATGAAATAGGAAAGATGGAATCAGGCAAGAACGGTTACCAAGGTAAAGGAGGCTGAAACATTACTTAAGCCTTGAGAATTGAGATAATATTTGAAAGAAGCTCAGGAATGTAGCTCCCTCATTCATCAGAGTATAAGAAGATATGATGGGGGCACAACTGGAGTTGCAAAAATCTACTATTATAGTGAATCTGAAGTTATTTGAAGTTATTATCTTTTCCCAATTACATCAACCCAACCCACCAGAGTAGGCAAAGGATGTTATGGGTCCCCTTTCCTAAGGAGGTCCATTTAATGGGACCAAGAAGATGGGGGTTCTCTGTGGTAACTCCGTCCCTGTGGAGCATCATCCCTACAGAAATAAGATTGGCTCCCACCTTGACATTCTTCTGAAAGGCTCTGAAAACCCAGGTTTTGCCAGTGGGCCTGAGAACCACAAGGTAATATAGAGTCCATCAAGAGTTTGATTTGATTGTTGTCATCAAGGGGAAGGGGGGTGATTGGGTTTGCATTGGGGTTTTGTTTCTGTAAGCTTCTCAGTGAGTTGTCACTGTGAGTGAGTTGGGCCATACAAATTTCTTAATAAATAAATCTCGATAAAAGTCATTCTAGTCTTCCTCTGGTCTTCATTTTCTGGTCTGATCTACTTAGGGGATCTGATTATTTCAGAGCATTTTTTATTTTTCTTTCCCCATCTTATTCTACCTTTCCCTTCCATGCATCTTGTTGCCTATCTAATCAGAGGCAAAACAGCTAGCAATATCACAAACCCTTGCCAGTATTATCCTCATGCAAGCTTTGCCAATGATGTCTTTGGAGAAAGCTGATGAGAACCCTTTCCTAAAATACTGGTGTTTGGTTCAGTTGGTGTGACTATGTTTTGCCAGAACATAGGATTAGAGTCTGACCTGCAAAGTCAGACACACAATAAACCAACATTACCCTGGGAAAACATGGAGTTACTTAGCACAAACCATGAAAAGAGAATCTTTCTTAAAGACTCCTGCACAGAGGATGAATCATAAATTATCCAAGGGTTTGGGTAAGACTTTTTGTAATCATCCCTTCCTATTTTTATTTAGGGGCTATTGTGGAAAGTGCTCTCTTATGTCAAGTGCAATTTCACGTAATTCTGTCATAAAAAGCACCACTATTGTATGATACAAGATGAGGTCAAGGCCGGTAATGAAGGAAACTGTCTGGTTCTTAATCTGACAACGAAGATACTTAGCTTATGATTGCTTGTAGCAGCTATTGTCTCTTCTACGGGGTCTTCCCCCCATATACTGGATGTTGCTGGTGGAAGAAGAGATTCAGCTCTGAAAATGTGGTCAACTGGCAGAACTTTTCAGGGTTTCAGGTTAACTTCTTCCTAGCCCAGCCTGTGATTTCCCAATGCAAAACATCCATGGATACACATGAAACCTTATGGAGACAGAAATGTGGGCAGTTGCTTATTTCTATAGGTAGGGTGACCTTGTTTTTGTGGTGTCCCCCCCCCCCCTGACATGACAAGATATGTGGCTTGATGTTGTTTGTCCTGGATGCCATTGTGCTACTGTTGTGCTCATTTTATTATTACTTATTCTTATTCTGTTGGTTTTTTGATGTTGTGCTCAACTCCCAGAGTCACAAGTGGACAGCTATACAAACTAATATATTAGTTATTTTTCTCTTTTAGATGCCTGATATATTTTATCTTTCAGCCTAGCAGGGAGGGAGAGCTTGGTCTCACAGAAGGGCCAAGCTATAAAAGCAAAATGACCTAGTGTGCTAAGATATATGGTTCAAGTATGACTTAGCATATTGTAGAAACCCAGTGGCTTATGGTTTATTTAAAAAAAACCCATAGTTAAATCATGACTTAATACCCGATATTTGACTCTATTATATAAAATGCATTTTCCAAGGAGATGTAAAGTAATACTGACTGAAATGTGCTGTGATAATTTTTTTTGAAATTAACCTTTCCTGATATTTTAAATCAAGAACTGTCTTAATTCACCACAATGGGTTTGCATGAAATGCTTCAGTATGGTTAACCACTGTGTACACAATAAAGCCATTTTTTTGTATTTCTATGTCAAAATGAAACTCAAATGTGGTTGG
This sequence comes from Masticophis lateralis, assembly GCA_030761175.1. Lineage (NCBI taxonomy): Eukaryota > Metazoa > Chordata > Lepidosauria > Squamata > Colubridae > Masticophis > Masticophis lateralis. Next base: position 115,956,972 of record JAUDYJ010000001.1, read on the forward strand.
TTGCTTGTGGCTTAGTGTGTCATACAAATACAACCCATTCTCCCCTACCCCTAGTGAGCCTGGTGGTTGGTTGTGGTAGAAGTCTTGTTAAAACAGTCCTGGAAAATGCTATTCCAGGAGACTGAATTAGCATAAAATTTCTGATTGACATAGTTTTAGTCTTAGTTTAGTTTAGATTTGTCTCACTTAACATTTGGTTTGTTCTTCTTCTTTGAAGGCGTTGGTCCCTACAGTTAGAGTAATGATGGGAGTAACTGTGACATTTTTAGGTTAGATGTTCAAACTCAACTAAATATGATAGCATTTCTTCCCTATGGTAAAAGCAAACATGCTGTAATCAATAAAGGAGAATATTTGTAACTCAGAGTTGAAATGAGGGGTCCTTGGTGCTCTCATAGCTAGTAATTTTCTTGCAGATGTTTCATTAGCCAAAATAGTTATTATCACTGGTGTTGTAATCACTAGAGGATGGGAGTCTGATTTTAGCACTATTTTTAGCACCAACACTGATGATGTTTCCTAGTTTGGGTAATGGAACATCTGCAAGCTCAGAGAGCACAAAGGACCACTCAAGTCTGATTTTAAAACAACGAATTGCTGAGTTTGTACCAAGGTCCATAGGAAAGAAATAGAAAGTAGTGTGCTTGAAATTCTTAGAAGAAATGAGTTCTACAGTTCCCAGTTCTGATTGGGGAATGGCTCTCCTAGAATGCAGGGGCTGCATTCAGATGACAAAAGGACCAGATTGCCACAGGGGTGAAATGCTCCCAGTTCGGACCGGATCACCTGATCCGGTAGCGATGGTGGTGGGTGGTTCGGAGAACTGGTAGCAAAAATCCCTGCCCCCCTCCATGCCCAGCTAAGCCGCACAATCATCAGAGGCTTTCTTTTTTAATTTTTAAAAGCATTTTGTCTACAACCTCTTCTGACAAAAAAATGCTTTTAAAAGTAAAAAAAAGCCTCTGATGATCACGTGACTCAGATGGGATCATCAGAGGCTTTTCAAAGCATTTTTTTCTGCAACCTGTTGGCGGAAGAGGTGGTTAAAAAAATGCTTTGAAAAGTCTCTGACAATCCCAGCTGAGTTGCCTGATTGTCAGAGAGGTGTTTTTTAAAAAGCCTCTCTGACGATCCCAGCTGAGTTGCCTGATCGGCAGAGGCTTTTCAAAGCATTAGAAAAAATGCTTTGAAAAGTTAAAAAAAAAGTTGGCCACACCCACATTACACCCCCCCCTCCGCCCCAGGCCACACTCACAGAACCGGTAGTAACAAATTTTACATTTCACCCCTGGATTGCAACTATCCTCGGGTAAACACTAGCTCCATTGAGTTGGCAGCATAGAACTATTGATGGCCTGGAGAACCCTGAAGCAGTATACATAATGAATCTTTCTCCTATTTTCTCCCATTACAAACCTGTGAAGTAGGTTGGGCTGAGATGGAATGACTGCCCAAAGCCCACCATGGCTGACGATGGTTACCTGGGTTTCCCTATAGTCAGTTCAATATTTCAACTACACCACCAGATTGATAGATGACCATGTTCTTGAAATGAGGATATCAAGTACCATGTCAAGTGTGGGAAATCAGGAGTCCAGGAAGTTCAAATGAATATAAAAGTTCATTGCAAGAATCTTAACTACTAACAGACAAAACAAATTGGTGGTAGATAAGAGTCAACAGATTTCAAGGTGGATTTAAATCTCTTGTGGGCACAAAGGGACAGAAGATTAATGATGTGTTTGATCCCTTTCTTGAGCTCAGCCTGGTTATCTTCTGCATAGCACTTGTGACTATAATCAAGCTAAGCTTCTGTAAAATACAGGTCTACTGTTGATAATTGAGATCCTAGATGTAGAATATTCATGACTGGAAAGACATGGTAACAAGGTAAGGCAATGAATAAGCATAGCAACTATATCAGCCAATTGGGAGCTGAGACAGACTGGAGCCAGGGCGTCTTAGTCTGCAGCTTCTGAGTCTGTGCAGAGAAATGAAAGTGAAACCAGAATGTGAACTTGTGTGCTGTCTGCTCAGCTGAAATGAAACCAGCTGTTCCCTCCTGCCTTCTGTTTTGCTTGTAAGAAGGGTCTATATTGGTATTGTATATATATATTCTTGTATATAAAGAAGTTAATGAATCCAGCTGAATCAGTTATCTATATGTGCTTCTGGATTTGATTTTTGCAAGAAACTTTGACACTAGAGTATAGATTCCTGGGCTCCTCGTTCTTAACTGCTTTTCTAGCTGCTTCACTTAAGTAGTTCATGTTAATCTTTTAGACAACACTTTTCTCCACTCTTCATGTGTGTATCAGGCAAATATTTACAATATCAGCAACTAACCATCTCTCCTTACCCTTCCTCTTTGTCGAGCCAGCTCCAGATAGCGTATTAATTTTACCTTTTTCTGTCCATAGGTAGCCTCCTTTATTTTCTTGATCATAATGGCTGCTCAGAAATGAAATTCCTCTAATTTGCCTCCTGAATGCATAAGTTGAATGTTATCAGCCAGCAGCAGGGAAGGCAAAACAAGATTTCTTTTCTCCCTCCCTCCCCCTCAACAGTGGATACATAAATGAGTTGTCATAGTTAAAAATTACAGGAGGCATCCCAAATATTGAAAGTATTCATAAGGATCCCAAAGCTGACTGGGACCTCTTTCAGACAGCCATTCTTGTTACTTGCAACATAATCTTCTTAGAACCTTCTTCTTAGAATCATTCTAATAATTGTCTTAACCACAGCTGTACAGAAGTCCATTAGCTGACCATCAGCATTCCCTCCAGGAACCAATGTGAAAACTCAATATTTACCTCTTTCTTTCCTTTGCTGTATTTGCTTGTTTGGTTAAAGCCAATGACCACCCTCAGAAACACTGATCATCTCCAGCTGCTTCTCTCATTGCCAGGACAGGTTAGAGCTAGGACAATTAAATTATTGAAAGAGCCATGAAACTGAGAGAAGTTTAAGCTAAGTCAACAATGGTAGAACAAGGTTCCTGCAATATTTCACTGTGTTCAAAGCAATGTGGAAGTGGATGTCTGAATAAAGTACATTTTATTAAGCAGGAGGAAAAAATTAATTGCTCCTTTGCTTCACTTATATACAAACATCCAGCTTTTCAGAGATTTTTTTTTCAATTCATTTCAGATCAGCATCTTGCTCTTGAATGGTCACATTTTATATTTAATTAGAAAAAGTCAACAAATGGTTATAACACTTTGACACTTAACTAGAAATAGCGTGGAAATAATAGCTGTGGAATTAATCCATTTTTTAAATCTCCCCCCTCCCCAGTCTTTTTTTTTAAATCCTGCAGTAACCTTTCCTCTAAACAATTGTGTTTGGAACTGCAAATGCATTTTTTAAGAAGAAACGACAAGCTTAATTGGGACATCAGTTTCTGTAGATATGATAAATGACACAGGATTAGACCAAGTCCTTAATGTAAGCAAACAAAGGATCTTTATGATGTCTCAGTTAAATTATGCTTTGATATAAACTCCCAATGCATTTGAGGTAAACATTCCGATGAGCGAAGAGGGATCAAACAGGAGTCCCGCTCAGCCCTTGACTGACTGGAATGCTTGAGGGAAACCCTCTTTGAATCATAAGTCAACTTCTGAGTCAAATGAGGTGAGCAGCAATTACCCGTTCCAGACAGTAAGATCAGGTGTGTGAACCAATGATTTGCCTTTGTGGCAGAGACAGCAACCAAACTTTCTATTTACAAGGATATCCTGTTATTGTATGGCTTGATGACTGTTTACATACAGCCACTATTTCTGGCTCTTCTCCAGATGACAAAGGCCTTCAGAACCTCCTCCACAATGGGAAGTGAGAAAAGTGTAGAACTGGCTCGGACAGAAACATAGGAAACATGGCTTTGAAGTCACAGATACTGATGAAATGCTTCATCTTCTAATTTTGATCCCCCTTTATGAGACATATTTAACATACATACCGTATTTTTCAGAGTATAAGATACACTTTTTTCCCTCCTAAAAGAGGCTGAAAATTTGGGTGCGTCTTATACTCCGAATGTAGCTTTTTTGAAGCTTTTTTTCAGCCCTAACGAGGCGCTAGCAAGTGAAGCAATCTCCGTTCTAAGCTTTTTTTCAGTGAAGCGATCTTCTGTGCTTTGCCTGCTCCCTCCGACTCTCAGCTATGAAGCTTTTTTTCAGCCCTAACAAGGCACTAGTGAGTGAAGCGATCTCTGTGGTTTGCCTGCTTTTCTCATTGCTTTTCTCTCCAAAGATTAGTTGTGCTTTAGAAGTTATTTTTTATCCCCAATTTTTTGACAGCCATTCTGGTTTTCCCCCCCTCTGATTCAATTGGCACAGCATGGCATACGTTATACCTTTTCTTTGGGAATCATAAAGTAGGCTTTGGGAATCAACCCTGCCTGATGTTTTAGATTTCAACTTCCATCAGCCAGTGGCAGGAGGCAGAAGATGTTATTATCCCAAATATCTGGGGAGAACCAGCTGGTCAAAGATTTGATTTTTTTGTTTTTCTGACTCCTATATAAATGCTTCATTGTATGATGCTTCTGACTTTACTGCCTTCATCCAGCTAGCATTCTCCCAATTTTTTTTTCTAATTCCTGTTGAAGCTAAATGAATCTATGGTCATCACAAAACTTTCTGATTAGATTGTGTTTATCTTATTCAATATTTTAGACCGTTTCTCCTGTTCTTTCTTCAAAGGAGTCATTTACAAAGTGTGATAGATTTTGCCCTCCAGCTCAAAGGGATGACATGGAAGAGAAAGGAACAGGACAAAGAGAGAGGGAAAATTTTTAATTCTTAGTTACAAATGTCTTATGGCTAATTTTCTGTGTGACAGAGAACAACCAAGCAACCTTACTGCAGATCTCTCTCTTTCTCTTTCTCTTTCTCTTTCTCTTTCTCTTTCTCTTTCTCTTTCTCTTTCTCCCTCCCTCCCTCCCTCCCTCCCTCTCTCTTCCACCCTTTCTTTGCTCTCTTTTTCTCTCAGGTGAAACTAGTCTTCCAATGGGTAATAGTTCTTGATTCCCTGGGCACTGACATTGGTCAATCATTTAAACAGCTACAAACCTTTCCCACAAAGAAGGACCATGTAAGAGAAATTTTGATCTTCCTCAGCCACTTTCTTTGTGGAACACAGTTCTCCATGCAGAAGGAAGATAGATAACAATTTTCTGCGCAGAGATAGGTCCTGCATTCACAAACCTGTAAGAAGCAATCACTCCCTTTGCCTCTACCAATGAAAACAAAGTTGTGGGAATTGTCAGTTCCTCTCTTCAAAATACTCCCTCCTCTTAAGTAATCTATCTCACCAAAAGCGTAAGGTAGACATCAGTGGTGAAATCCAATTTTTTTTACTACCAGTTCTGTGGGCGTGGCTTGGTGGGTGTGGTGTGGCTTGGTGAGCATGGCAGGGGAAGGATACTGCAAAATCTCCATTCCCACAACACTCCAGGGGAAGGATACTGCAAAATCTCCATTCCCACCCCACTCCAGGGGAAGGATACTGCAAAATCCCCATTCCCTCCCCACTCCTGGGGGAAGGATATTGCAAAATCTCCATTCCAACCCCATTCTGGGGCCAGGCAGAGGTGGTATTTGCCAGTTCTCTGAACTATTCAAAATTTCCACTACTGGTTCTCCGAACTGCTCAAAATTTCCGCTACCGGTTCTCCAGAATCTTTCAGAACCTGCTGGATTTCACCCCTGGTAGACATCGTATTTCCTGAAATCTTCCATTGCATTGTAATTTTTTTGTACAGGTCTGTTGCTTCTCCTTGTCAGCATTGATTTTTTTTTTCTGCTATAGCTTCAAGACAGTTACTCATGTGCTAGTCACCTCCCGTCTTGACTACTGTAATGCTCTCTACCTGGGGCTGCCCTTGAGGACCACTCAGAGGCTTCAGCTGGTGCAGAATGCAGCCGCACAGGTTGTGAGGGAGGGTCCTGATACTCCTGATACTGATACCATGTTACACCCCTCCTGCGCAACTTGCATTGGTTACCGGTTGCCCTCTGGGTGAGATTCAAGGTGCTGGTGATGACCTATAAAGCCCTACATGGCTTAGGCCCTGGATATTTGTCGGACCATCTGCAGCCTGCAACAGCTGCCCATCGCCCGGTATGTTCTCACAGGGAGGGCCTTCTCCGGGCGCCTTCTCCGGGTGCCGTTGGCTAGACAATGCCGGCTGGCAGCCCCCAGGGGCAGATCTTTCTCTGTGGGTGCTCCCACTCTTTGGAATCAACTCCCCCTGGGGCTTCAGTTGGCTCCTGAATGAGGAGCCAACTGAAGCCCCAGTTGGCTCCTCGTGGCTCCTTTTAATTCAGCCATGAATTAAAAACATGGTTGTTTACATCACCCAACCTGGACTGAGGGGGTTGATTATTTTAGTGGGTTTTAATATATTTTTAAAATTATATATTTATATATTTGCACACTTTGTGTATGTATTCTATGTTTGTCGGGTTTGTTTTTTATTTGTTGTGAGCCGTCCTGAGTCCACAGAGATAGGGCGGCATACAAATTGCATAAAATAAAATAAAAAATAAAATAAAATAAATAAATAAATAAATAATTCTTTTTCAGTTAGAACTTCTTTCTCCTTCCTAGAAGAGTATCATCAAATCAAGGATCATGCAGTACAAAATGCGATATTATCGGTATTCTGAGAAATGTAAGATATTTGTTTAGATGAATATGCTATTGAAGCAAACTGGGAGAACAATGGATGCTCTTGGCCAATTGGATTATGTGAGTTAGCTTACATGGACAAGTTTTTATTTCTCTTAATGCTGTCCTGCCAACTTACCAAATCAGAATGCTCTAATTTGCTTGGAGATATAGTATATATTTAGACAAAAGCACCTTTTCCTTTGGCTTGGTCTTTGATAAAACTAATACTGGATCAAAATCTACCATGCAATTCCCTCAAATTTCCTTCCCTGTGAAATAAAATTCTCTTCTGTTTTTCACGACGTTTGAGATTTCTTTCTAATTTCTTTTGATATTCTTTTGAAATTAAGGCATTGTTGGAACTGAATGAGAATGCTAATTTCATGATTCCTGTTAACAGCTTTCCATCACCCTAAAGCCTTGATGGCGAACCTATGGCATGGGTGCCACAGGTGGCACGCGGAGCCATATCAGTGGGCATGCGAGCTCTGCTCTGACGCATATCGGTGGGCATGCGTGCGTCAGCCAGCTGATTTTCGGGCCTTCTGGGCCCACCAGAAGTCAGGAAACACTGTTTCCAGCCTCCAGAGGGCCTCGGGGTGGGGAGGCTGTTTTTGCCCTCCCCAGGCTCCTAGAAAGGCTCTGGAGCCTGGGAAGAGCAAAAAACGGGCCTACCGGGCCCACTGTGCCATCATATGCCAAAAGCGGGGGGAGCACAGGGAGCGGGGCACATAGAATTATGGATGTGGGCACTCATGCATGTGACCCCATCACGCTCCCACAGCTTTTGGCACACAATGGCAAAAAGGTTAGCCATCACTGCCCTAAAGCTTCCCTGACTGCTTCCACTTCTAACTCTGAAAAAGTCTGAGAGAAGAAGATGTTTCATGTTATATTTAATTTGGGGGGGGGGTGATTTAGTAGAAGGATGGGAAGCCAAGGAAACTACGCACTGCTGGAGAAAGAGTTGTATGGTATTAAGATATTCATATCTACTCTTTGGTCATCTTGCAACTAAATAAAAGCAAAACCCCATTAATGAAAAATTCACTTACAATTTCTTTCCCTTTGAAAACAATCTCCAAAAAGTATAAGAGATAGCTATTAAGAGAGAGATGTGCATAAAATCACAGAAGAATCCTAAAATAATTCATAGGGAAACACTATCTCACAGCCTGTATAAATGCACGTATTCCAACCACTTTCTTGACTATTTCACCAGGTAGTTCCATATTTTGGATATAGTGGTAGACACAACCTTTTAAGGTTAAACAGAAATACTGGTGCCAGAAGTAGTTCCATAATATAACTTTCCCACAGCAATGTTTTAATTACAGGGTTGGATTTGCTGGGGGAGCTAAAATTAGAAGAGGCTGAGTGGATTTTGATAGAAAGGGCAAGATTTTCTCTTTTGTTTGAGGAAATTACATTCTTGGGAGAAATGTGAAACCAAGAGGACCAAAATGACTTTGTAACGTTTTCTTCGGCTATGGGATAGAGGAAGAGGAGGTTGTGCAAACTAAAGGCCATAGGCTTACAAAGATCTATTTATATATAAGGCAGGCATTACAAAAGGGAGGCCTACTTTAAAACAAAGCAGCATACTTTTCAACTAAAAAAATGGAAAAAGTGTTCTTCCAAATGGCTTTGTTTCCCATCTGCAGAGCAGCTCCAATTTATAGCCCACTCGATATTTGTTTTAGGTTAATCTAACCATTTCAGATTGTCCAGAAAATTGGAAAATGATGAGTCTGGGACATATGCATATCAGAAAACAATCAGCCAATCAGTGTTTGTCCTTTTGGGCCAATAGTTAAACATTTGGGATCTGCCAGCAAATCAATGCTTGGTTGAAACCTTTTCGTTTGTCTCTTCCCATCATCTTCATGCTAAAATGTACTGTAAATACTTTCCTTGCATTGGAAAAAAAAATTAAAAATGTAGCTACTGTTTAAGGCTGACCAGGATAATTAACTAATTTTTTCATGCTTTGCATTCAGCAATAGGTTCCTTTTGAAGCCAGTACATTCTGTACACAGAAGAACAAGCCAGATACAGTCTCTTTGTGTACTTCATTGTACACTCCAGATAGCAAAATGCTTCTACTTCCAAACAACATTTGCTTTAACAAAATGGCTTTTGCCCTGAGCAGGAAAAGCCGGTACTAGCTTAGTATTATTATGCTATGTTCTCCTGTACCTGATGATGATTTCATAGTATAAGAAAGAGGAGGAATCCATCTTTAATGAGTCTCAATCCTATGTAGGAGATTTCATATTTAACAAAATACATTTAGGGTTTTGGGCACACACAGGAAAAATAATTCCAATTGCTTATCACACAATTTCTACCCTCCCCCTCCATGGCTTATTCCTTCCAATAATTGGTGTTCTCTTCTGATTGTAGATTCCAGATGTGCAATGACACAACTCTGAAGTTAACAAGGGTCTCTGCTGGTTTTCCCAGAAATCTCCTATGAAGATGAAACAGATCTATTGTGATAACAGGGTCTGTCTGATTTACTGATTGATACTTGGAACAATTACTAGTTTATCTCTAATTTATAACTGATCGAAATGTTTAAACATTAATTATAGGTACATAGGTTTAGGAGGGGACTTCCTTTTGCTTCATGGGCAAAGATCTAGGTCTATATCATAATGTGTTTTAATTATGTTACCAGTACTGGACGTTGTGGCTAAGAGAGCCTTTTTCCAGTTCTGGTGGGTCCATCATTGTGTCTTTCTCTGGATGCTGAAGTCAGAGAGTCACGATTTGCTCCTTAGGGCTGTCTCCCTGCTGAGTAGTAGAGTTGATTCAGAAGAATGACATACAGGTAATCCTCGACTTACAACAGTTCATTTAGTGACCATTCGAACTTACAACAGCACTGAAAAAAGTGACATTTTTCCACACTTTATGACCATTGCAGCAGCACCATAATTATGTGATCAGAATTTAAATGTTTGGCAACTGACTCATATTTATGATGGTTGCAGTGTCCCGGGGTCATGTGACCCCCTCTTGCAAACTTCTGACAAGGAAAGTCAATGGGGAAAGTAACCGTGTTGCTAATTTAACAACTGCAGTGATTCACTTACCAATTGACAAGAAAGGTCATAAGAAAGTGGCAAGAAAGGTTGTAAAATGTGGCAAAACTCTCTTAATAAATGTCTCACTTTATAACATAAATTTTGGGCTCCATTCTGGTCATAAGTCAAGGACTACTTATCTATATCTATATCCAGTGGTGGGATTCAACCGGTTCTCTGCCCTAATGATTTCTTCCAACAACCAGTTTGCCAAACTGCTCAGAAAGTTAACAACCGTTCTCCCGAAGTGGTGCAAACTGGCTGAATCCCACCACTGTCTATATATTTATATTTATATTTATATTTGTATCTGTATCTGTATCTGTGTCTGTGTCTGTATCTGTGTCTGTGTCTGTGTCTGTGTCTGTGTCTGTGTCTGTGTCTGTGTCTATATCTCATCTCTCTCTGTCTCTCTCTACCTTTCTCCCCCCTCCCTCTTCTCTCTCTCCTCTCTCTCTCTCTCTCTCCAGGATTAGAACTCACTATCCCCTGGTCTTTAGGCCTGTATCTTCACCATTACTCCCTAGAATCTCCCAGGCTCTATCCATAGGCTGGGAGTAGTAAGTGTTTAGTCTGGCAAGATTCTGTCTGCTACTTGTAAGCAAATAAAGAACTGAACTCTGGCTGAACTGTCCCACATTGTTCTTGGGCTTGGCTTGACAGCCTTCCATATAAATTGGTATTTTAACTGCTATTAATTCAAAAATTATTATAAGGTCGTGCTGAAAATTACATTAAGCCACGGTTCATTTAATCATGGTTTCATGGTTCATGTATTACAGTACGTCAAAACTAAATGAAGCACATTAACACTATTTCTCCATTAGTGTCTCACAATGTCTTTTTAAGTTATCCACAAAGCAGTATAAAATCTGGTTAGATGTCTCTAAGAGATATTTGTAGCAATATCGAGATCTAGGTGTGGAGGGGTGACACAACCCAGTTATTTGGAATAGTGCCTTGGTAAGTCCTTGATTACCTGACACAACAATCTAAATCTACTGTGTGGGAAAAATAGGGCTTTAACATCATTTGCTGTCTTTCTGGAGATTAAATTGTCAAAATGTAGAAGTTGAAACAATTTTTTGGCTATTTAGCATTAATGAATGGTTATTCGGGGCTCTAGCCTCCCTTCTGGGAGTTAAATCAACCTCACAGGAGATAAACAAAATAAAAATAAAAAAGATAACATAAAACAATATTCTTCTAGACCAGAAGTATTAAAATGCCGACACTCAATGTGGAAAGAAATAGTTTTAAAACTATCAGATCACAATAATACAGGGGGGGTGAAAATGAAAAAATTTCTGTATTGTAAAACTTTTTCAATAATAATAAAAAAATAATACAGCCATTTGCAAATTTCCAAACTTCTCCCCATCCTATCAGAACTAATCCATCCCCTATCTCCCCCATCCTGCCAGAATGGATGAAGCTTCTTGGATGAGAAGCAAAAAATCTTCTTCCTCAAGGAAAAAACAGTTGCCTTTTGAAAAAACACTTTTGAGACAACTATGATCTGGATAACTGACAATCTTCATAGAGTCTCTACCACACATTGCCTTTTATATATCTAGGAGAGAGATGGGCTGAGGTAATTTGACTCTGGGTCCACATTGGGGCAAACAGAAATCTCTCACTTGTGGGAGTGTGGATTGTGAGTCTGAATCTGCAGGCTGGCATGAAGCTACATTCACCACAATGTGGTCGTTTGTTAGGAAATCACCAATGTGTAAACTCAGCCATCGAACCTGCAACGTGAATAATCTTCCACAGTGTTGTGACTGGTTCATGCGTAGTAGCAATAGCACTTATACTTATATACTGCTTCATAATGCTTTTACAGCCATCTCTAAGCGGTTTACAGTGTCATCCTATTGCCCCCAAGAATCTGGGTTCTCATTTTACCGACTGGTAAAATGGAAAGATGGAAGGCTGAGTCAACCTTGAGCCGGTGAAATTTGAACTGCCGAACTGCAGCTAGCAGTCAGCTGAAGTAGCCTGCAGAGCTGCATTCTAACCACTGCGCCACCTCGGCTCTTATGTAATGATGGTGGTTAGCATTTTTTAAAAAAGCCGTTATAGCATGGACTGACAGGATTCCTTTGGCTGTTCCATGGCTGAACATATGGCTCTTGCTGGGATGCAGCAGGATAGGGCAGTTGCCTCCAGGTTAAGTCCTGGTCTGAGCTAAAATCTGGAGCTGCTACTTCTATCTGTCTTCCTGCGGCCCTTGATAATTAAAGATTTTAGAATATTTTGATGCAGTGGTAGTTTTATGTTTATATTCATTACTTTTTAGAATAACTTTGAAATGGTACCATTTTCCTAATTAATTTGGCTGTAGATTTCCTTTGGTTTGGAACAAGTTCTGGAATTTCAGAGTAGTTTATTGGAATCCATAGTTCTAAGAAAGTGACTTCTAAGGAAGCAGAAGCTCAGGTTAGATCTAGGGAAATACTTGATCAGTATCAGAGATTAGTGCCATCAATTGATGATTCCTTAACTCTGCAGTTCCCATGACTTCTATGCTTGGTAAACTTACAGTGAAGCAGGCTTATTTATTTATGTTAAGTAAGATTCACACAACAAAAAAATCACTTCTGCAAATAGTAATTATATAATTACTATTAATGAATGTTAAGTGACATAATGTCTTCCAGGTTTATTCTGGAATAAATACATCTTTAAAAGCTTGTAGCCACCCGCCTCCCGAAAATAAGTATAGAATTCATAGATCAATGCTATCATTTTTCTTATCAGCTCCTTTCTGGTAGCATAGTATCTTAAGTATAGCAGAGGATATTATATTCTATATCTCATTTACTCAATGGAGCCATTGTTTATAAACAGGCAAATAATAGGGGACAAAAATTATTTCTAACCTCTGTGTTATGAGGAAGGCTCTTATTAACTCTTTATCTACTTTAGTAAAAAGTAGTTATTTCATCACAATCATTACTTTCCCTGATGGGATGGTCTCCAAAACTGTTGCAATGCAACCTCCAGAATTCCTTGCCACCATTTTGGCTTGGACCTATTATACTTGTAATCTAAATAGGTCAGGAGGCACCAAATTGCCCTGAAGTCCTTCAGGACCTTGGACTTGGTGTTAAGTCAAGAAAAGCACTTGGTGATTCCTTGATGGCTGAGGTTGGTAGAAGCTGAAGTCTAAAACCTGTTATGGACATGAGGTTATCTGTCCTTAGAGTATTCTGTCCCATTGTTCTTGGCATTAAAATGGCTGACGTGTAATAAAAATGTGCAATGAAAGTAGCAACATTTACAAGGACGTACACTTAAAGCAAGAATGGATAAGATTCAATAATGTAGGGAAACATGGACCCTTCAATGTTGTTGAACTACAACTTGCATAATCAGCAATTGTTGGACAAGCCAGGGGTGTAATAGTCAAAGAATATCTGAAAACCCATAGGTTAGTGATGGCTAACCTTTTTGCTGTTGCGTGCCAAAAGCGGGGGGAGCATGGGGGGATTGCACATGTGCATGCCCACACCCACAATTCAATGCGGGGGCCCCTCACGCATGTGTGCCTGACCCCACTGTGCTTTCCCTGCTTTTGGCACGCGATGATACGGTGAGCCAGGTAGGCCCATTTTTTACCCTCCCCAGGCTCCAGAGGCTTTCTTGGAGCCTGGGGTGGGCGAAAACAGCCTTCCCCCCCCCCAGAGACTGGAAATGGCCCGTTTCCCGACTTCCGGTGGGACCGGAAGGCCTGGAAATCAGCTGGCTGGCGCACGCATGCACGCTGGAACTGAGCTAGGGAAACACTCGCGTGCCCACAGATATGGCTCTGCGTGCCAGCGGTGGCACGCGTGCCGTAGGTTCGCCATCATGGCCATAGGTTATTAGTCACCTTTTAAAGGTGCCTAAGTGTGTGTGATTATCCAAAACCATGATGAGATACAGAGACAATTTATCCACCTATTCTGGACATAATCCAGAGTGAACTTCTGAAAAGCCTGCTGAAATCTTTTGCCCAAGTTAGGGAACACAAGCACTGATGTATTGATGAGAACATCTGGTTGGGTTACTCATCTCTATTTTTGAATACAGTTTTCAACAATTACGAAGAATGTGAACTCTTTCCTCTCCCAAGATCCCTCAGTTCTTCTTGTTTTAATTTGCTTTTGTTTATTTTCCATCTGAGAATAGTCTCTGTCATAAGTGGGTAATAGGAACAAATTATAACAAATAAGGTCCCGGCATAGAACAATTCCCCTATCCCAGTCCCCAATTCGTTCAGCCTTGTAAAAATTCTTTGCTACTTGGAACAGTGCTACTCAGAGGGATACACTTTTTCTATTAAAAAAAAAAATCCCCTGGCTGATTTGTTGATGAAAATTGCTGACTTTATGGGATTGTTGGAAAGCACACAATTGTTAGTACCAATAAATTTTTAAGGGATCATGATGGGCCTGAACTCTTTAGGAGCAATGGAAATGAGTTTAGGCATGCAGGAGCCCTTCTATTTGGCAGTATTCGAAGTTGGCAAAAGAAGAAAAATTCAGTAATTTTCAAAAGAAAATAATTTGTGCAAATGCAGTACTTAGCATAATCTAACATTCTCCCTGACATCCTGTATTACAGTTGTGCTTGCTTATTTAGCATCAAATCACCTTCCATTAATCTTTAAAATATACTAATTAGTTTTAGATCATGAGGTGGAGGAAGATTACTTTAGAGATGTTGTATAGATGTCACTGTTCCCCAGTCTGAAGCCTCTAGCTATTACGGATAGTAACTTCCATTATTTCCAGAAAGTACAGTCAATAAGCAGAATACCTCTTTTTGCCTAAATTCTAAAACAAAAGAAAATTTTAAAAAAAGTTTTGGTCTGTCATCCACAGGGGAGAAAAATCCTTCCTCTGTTATAAGGTGTTTGCTACCATCTCTCTTGGCTACGGAAGCTCTTCATAGTTCTTACACACTCCGAAAATTTAGACCAGTATTGGTGAAACTTTTTAGCACTGAGTGCTGAAACGGGAGTGCATGCCGATGGTGGGGAGCACCAGAAACTGCAAGAGCAGCTCCCCTGTGTGCACGTGTGGGAGCACCAGAAACCAGAAGAGCAATTTCCCGGCACACAAGCGCACACTGGGAAGCTGAGCTTCCGATGTGCGCATGAGCGCTGGTCACCTGGTCTTCCAGTTTCTGGCACGCATGCATGTGCAAAGATCAGCTGGCCAGCGTGCATGTGCATGCCGGAACCCGGAAGAGCAACGGCTACAGCTGGCGTGCCTGGAGAGATGGCTCTGCATGCCACCTTCCAGCACATGGGCCATAGGTTTACCATCACAGGTTTAGACTATGCCTATACTTACAATAACCCTTGTCTGATTGCACATAAGTCATGTTACTATTTGGCAAACTGCCATTATTTCACCATTAAGAACATTATTTTGACTTTCAGAAACAAACTTGAAACCCAAGGTTGTTGTTGGCTTCAGATTCTAAACTACAATTTGCACTTTTGACATTGGTTGGATTCACACAAGTTATTAGGGTTTGGGGGTTTTTTTGTTTACAATTCTCTCAAAATCATCCAACTATCATGAACAACTAAATGGATATTGACACTAGAGATGTTAGCATTTCCAGTTTTATGTCACTCCTTCTCATAGAATTTAGAAAAACCTGAATTAATATAGTGAAATATTAAGGGCAGGTTGTAAGGATTTTCAACGACTTGCTAATAAAGATTTTTAAATATCAGTACCTTTATGAATAAGCATGATGCCTTTAGCAGTGCAAGAAAAGCATCTAGAATAGAGGATTCTGTTTTGCAGTTAAAAAGGTAATGATCGTTAAATGCTGTATGACAAACAAATGTAAAAGAACTCTCTAAGATTGGATTTTGCAGTCAAAAGTAACCAATATGATTTAATGATGATACTTTTTATTGAATGATTGATTAGATATCAACAACCAAATTGTTTTGGATTTCTAGCAACGGTACAGATGCATTTTCCTCATGAAGATCTATTCCTAACCAGGTCTTTCAGGTCTCTCAAAGGGGGAACTCATCGCCACTGTAACTGAGTCCAGCCACCTTGCTGCTGGATGTCCTTTTCTTCTCTTTCCTTCTACCTTTCCCAGTGTTAGAGCCTTCTCCAAAGAGGTGGGCCTTTGCATGATGTGTCCAAAATGGAATATTTCAGTTTGGGCGTTTATGCCTTGAGTGAGAACTCTAATGATGACATTACCTGTTTACATTTTACCATAATAACAATTTGGAATGAACGTTGGACATCTTCTTGTCCAACTCCCTGCTCAAGCAAGAAACCCTATAACAGTGATGGCTAACCTTTTTGCCTTCATGTGCCAAAAGCGGGGGAAGCACAGTTGGGCCACGTGCAGTGGGGTCACACGTCCATAATTCTATGCGCCCCACCTCCCCGTGTTCCCCCCCGCTTTTGGCACGTGATGGCATGGTGGGCCTGGTAGGCTCATTTTTTGCTCTCCCCAGGCTCCAGAGACTTTCTAGGAGCCTGGGGAGGGCAAAAATGGCCTTCCCCATCCCCCCAAGAGGCCCTCCGGAGGCTGGAAACAGTGTGTTTCCTGACTTCTGGTGGGCCCAGGAGGCCTGAAAATCAGCTGGCTGGCGCATGCATGCATGCCGGAGCTGAGCTTGCGTGCCCATCAATATGGTTCATCATCACGGCCCTATAACATTTTAGACAAATGATTATCCAATCCATCCTTTAAAAAATCTTGTCTTGTAGCACCCATAACCATGTTTGTATAGTCTTGCTATTCAATATTTTTTCAGCGGAGTCAGAGTCTAGTGGCTCTTTAAAAGATTTACCACAAGTGAACAATATCCTGTTCCGTCGTCCCTCAAGCACACTTCAAGGATACTCTTACACAGTACACTGCATTTCTTTGTGTATTGTTGCATTTACAAGTCTTACTTGACTATATTTTTATCTTCAAAATTGATTATAGGCTATTTATTTTTTAAAAAAATCTTCTGGGGAATAATAATGTATCTTTAATGCAGTCTGTATAAATACTAAAAAAAGGAAAAGTTTAGCACCTATCTAAAAATCAAAGATTTGAATGGGCATTTTCTTCTTATAATATTAACAGAGAAGATTATGCACAATGATTCAGGTTATATCATCTCCATGTTTTTTGCATAATTTCTCTAATTTGCATTGCACATCTTAACCACTGGTGGGTTTCAAAATTTTTTACTACCAGTTCTTTGGGTGTGGCTTGGTGGGCGTGGCATAGCTTGGTGGGCATGGCAGCGGAATGATACTGTAAAATCTCCATTCCCTCCCCACTCCAGGGGAAGGATACTGCAAAATCCCCATTTCCACCCCAATCCAGGGAAAGGTTACTGCAAAATCCCCATTTCCTTCTGATCAGCTGGGACCTGGGAGGCAGAGAATAGATGGGGGCGGGGCCAGTCAGAATTTTTACTATTGGTTCTCTGAACTACTCAAAATTTTCACTACCGGTTCTCCAGAACTGGTCAGAACCTGCTGAAATCCACCTCTGATCTTAACTCTAGTCTATCTATTCCCTTTTCGAACCAATGATTGTTGGTTCAGTGGAGCTGAACTTTGATTCTTCAAATGAAAGGGTTTTCCCCCAACTTTCTCTTTTTTCCTTTTACTTAGTCGTTTACTCTTGTGTAACAGGAAACAGTAACAAAACAGTAACAGTAACAAGAAGAAAAAGGAAAAAGAGGAGGTGGATTCCAGAATGCATCATAAAAATCTGCTCTAGGAAATTGTCCAATTGTTCAAAGGAATTGAAGAGTGCAATGAAGAAAAAGAATAACAGGACGATCCACTGTTTGGAGATGAGAAGTCTATCTGAAATAGTTGGATTTTATCCAATGGCAAACTAGAGATTAAGTTGCATTCCTGTCTACGAATATTCGATTAAACCTTTTCTAAAATATGAAATTGAGATTTACTATATGACTATTACCTTTTTTCAGGCATTGATACTGATAACTGCTGAATGCATAACGGCCTGCAGAAGTACATTTTAGGCATAGCCCTCTGTATGATGACAGGGTTAATGTAGAAAAAGTTTTCAAAAGTGCACCATGTATAAGCAATCTATGGCACAACTCCTTGCACAAGAACAAAAGTTAGCATTCAGGATGTATTGCTATTCCTGTAACAGCCAAATTTATGGGACATTTTATGATATTATGATATTAGTTAAGTAATAAAATAAATTACATTGTTCTCTGGATATATCGTTTGCAGTATTTTATGTATATGAGATATTTAATTTGGGCAATAATTTGTTTTCTTTCCAAATTTCTGTTTATCCATTTTGCTTAATTGATCAATTTTGGCTCAGGCTGTCTAGGTTTTCACAACCCCACATGCAGAGAGATAACAGGTTTCAGGCATCGCTTGGTTTTCTACTTCCCTTGTGGTCAAAGCACAAAGCACATAAAATGAATGTCAGTTAATTGAGAAACATATTTTGGTCAACTTGCACAGACTCAAATTCTTGTCAGAGGCTAACTGTAAGAATTCAGCAATCACCATAAAGAATGGAGAGAGATCCATTCCTTATCCTCTCTCTGTTCTAGTTTTCCTAACTCATATTCATACATCTTGTTTTCTTCTCATTCGCACCCCTTCCCTCATAATCCCACATCTTAATCTAATAACATACTTCCAGGGGCATCTGCAGGAAGGGTCAACAGGGCAAATTGGCATTCATGACTTGCCAATCAAATCAAATCAAGTTTATTACAGTCAAAGACCAGAGACCAGAACAAAATAAAAACACTCAATGAATATCCAGTTAAAAATTCTAGAATCAAATAATAAGAGATAAAATCTATTAAAATCACAATTTGGCATCCAGTCTGTCAGTTACATATGGCCTAACTATACTATAATATCAATCCATAAACTGTGAAGGCCTGTAGTCATTAAATACTAAAAAAAGTAATACAAAAGAGTTTGCTACATTAGTTGTGTAAAATAGCGATGGTGGATTAATCACGTTTTCAACAAATCCCCAGTGCTGCTGCGCCAATCAATGCTCTGCTCCTTTTTTCAGATGCGTGATGTGTGCAATACATGTTCAAAAGGGATGTATCAGGCATGAACATCCGGGCTCACACGGGCAGAATTCAAGCTAACTACTTTATTATGTTCAGCCTGTAACATAGGAATCTTCCAAGTCTGGTACAGTGGTGGGTTGCCCCCGGTTCACACTGGTTCTATAGAACCAGTAGTAAAACTGGTGGGAGGCTCCGCCCACTGACCCCGACGTCATCAGAATGCTACTGCGCAACACGAGCGAAGCGAGCATGTGTTCGTGGCCCTGTTGTGAACCGGTAGTAAAGTTAAGTAGAACCCACCCCTGGTCCGGTAGCACTGTCTTGGGAGTAATTGGATAAGGTTCCCAGGAATTCAAGAAGGTTCTGGCCCTTTTACAGTTGCACAGTGACTCTAGACTAGTTCCATACTTGAACCCTTCTCTCTGTCAGGCTGGGTGCTTCCTCAACAGGGTGAGTCTTCAATTGTTTGACCAAACCTATTGTTTTGATGCTATTGATCCTCTTCATATTTTAAGCCAAAAACACACAGGTGAAGACAGGGGTGGGTTCTAAAATTTTTTACTACTGGTTCTGTGGGCATGGCTTATTTTGTGGGTTTGGCTTGATGGTCATGTGACAATTCTTTAGGATTTAGCAGAAGTTCTGGTCTACCAGGCTTTTAACTGCTTGCAGAGCTGTACCAGTCTACCCATTTATTTTTGCAGGCTCTAGTCTACTCATGTATTTTTGCAGGCACTGGTCTACCCATTTATTTTTGCAGGCACCAGTCTACTCATTTGTTTTTGCAGGCTCTGGTCTACTCATGTATTTTTGCAGGCACTGGTCTACTCATGTATTTTTGCAGGCACTGGTCTACCCATTTATTTTTGCAGGCTCTGGTCTACTCATGTATTTTTGCAGGCACTAGTCTACCCATTTATTTTTGCAGGCACCAGTCTACTCATTTGTTTTTGGAGGCACCGGTCTACCACCAAACTGCCTTTTACCACTGATCAGCTGTAGGGCAGCCCTTTGAAGCCCTGTGGCACCAGTTCAGTATCATTGTCAAAAGGTAGTCCTCAATGTATGACTACAGTTGAACCCAAAATTTATGTTGCTAAGTGAGACGTTTGTTAAGTGAGTTTTGTCCCATTTTACAACTTTTTTCGCCACAATTATTAAGTGAATCATAGCAGTTGTAAACGTTAGTAACACGGTTGTTAAATTAAATTGACTTTGCTTGTCAGAAAGCCTCCAAAGGGGATGACATTACTCAGACATAAATATGAGTGACTCAGTTATGAGTCATAAATATGAGTCAGTTGCCAGCTGTCTGAATTTTGACGATGGTGCTGCAACAGTTGTAAGTATGAAAAATGGCCATAAGTTACTTCTTTCAGGGATGTTGCAACTTTGAACAGTCACTAAATGAACTGTTATAAGTCGAGGACTACCTGTATACGTGATTACCAGAAGTCAGTCTTGACTCAAGGGAGACTTTACATATTTTATTCTGCAAGAACACAGAGAAGTATCAGCAGACATAAGAAACCTCAAGTTAAAACTTTAACAGCCAGAAAATGCTGGCTGACTGTTGTGTGTGAGGTAAACAAAAAAGAGGGAGGGAGAATGCAGTCTCAAAACTGTACATTATTGTTTCTTTGGACAAAAGCACATAGCTTCTGTACCACATTTTGATGCATCCTAAAGTGGCCAATTTTTTTTTAACTTTTCAAAGCATTTTTTCGAATGCTTTGAAAAGCCTCTGCCAATCAGGTAACTCAGCTAGGATTGTCAGAGACTTTTCAAAGCATTTTTTTTTACCACCTCTTCGGCCAAGAGGTTGCAGAAAAAATGCTTTGAAAAGCCTCTGACGATCCCAGCTGAGCCGCATGATTATCAGAGGCTTTTTTTTTTACTTTTAAAAGCATTTTTTTGTCAGCAGAGGTTGTAGAAAAAATGCTTTTAAAAGTAAAAAAAAAAGCCTCTGATGATCATGTGGCTCAGTTGGGCATGGGGGGGGGGGCGCAGGAATTTTTGCTACCGGTTCTCCAAACCACCCGCCACCATCGCTACCGGATCAGGCGATCTGGTCCGAACTGGGAGCATTTCACCTCTGCTCTTAATCCTCTCTAAGGCTTTGATTTACTTCAAAGATTTTTAGCCCTGAGTTTCATTTAAACCAGTAATCCGCTTTTTTAAAAAAGCGAGTCATTTATATATTTTCATTTTGCGAACCATAATTGGATTTTCTTAACTTGGGAGTGAAGGTCTGAATGTATTCTTCTTCAATTCATTAATTGCTTGTTTCACAATTAAGCAAACCATTTCCAGCCTAAATCAGATTTAGCCTGGTTAGACAAGTTCCACCTGCATCTCTGTCCTTTGGTTGGTCAACTGCAGGAAACACTTCCTTTTACATGGACTGACTTGATAAGGTGTATTTGTTTGAGTGTTCTTACACAGACACTTCTCTCAAATAGTTATGTTAGGAAAGCAGGCACTATCATTTAGTCTAGCTAGATTGAATTAGTTTGTTGGGTGTACTTACTAAATAGTGATGGGTTGCCCCTGGTTCAGACCGGTAGTAAAACTGGCGGGAGGCCCTGCCCACCCACCCCCAGATGTCATTATCAGCGATCTGCGCATGCGCAGAAGCTTCTGTGCATGTGCAGAAGCAAGCCACGTGTGCGAGCTTTGCTCACAAGTGTGTGCGATCCCATTGCGAACCTGTAGTAAAGTTAAGTAGAACCCACCCCTGATACTAAAAGAATGTAAGGAATGACATTCCTGGTCAAAATACAGTTCTAATTAATAAAGGAGAATATTTGCACCTCAGGCTTGACATGAGAGATCCTTAAGGCTCTCTCAGCTTGCTGATATTTCATTCTCTCAACATTGCAGATATTTCATACATCAATAATGTTACCTAGATTGGATAATGAAACGTCTTCAAGAAAACAAGGAAGCTCAGAGAGCACCAAGGACCCCTCATGGTTCTAATTATAGCTGTCCCTGAATTAGGGACAGTTGTATTATGTAGCCACACCACAGCTAATGTCTTCCTTTAAGAAAGGCCAGAAGAAGAAACTTTTCACTTGCATATGTGTGCTGTTCAGCTAGGAGACCTGTTCTGCTTTTACCGCCAATCTGTAGCATGATTTTAAACATGAGATTTTGGCATAATCCAAGATGGTTCCTACGCCTTTTCTAGACTTTTCAAAGAATTGGACCTACAGTATATAGTCATCACTTTATTTATATATCGAGACATGATGCAGACAGATAGATGAATTCATATTTTCTTCCCAAGTTTATCTGTTACAGAGAACTTTGAAAACAGAATAATTTATATAATTAGAGCATATCCCACAGGCTAATTATCAGGCAGGATTAATCACTGGATGAACCACAATCCAGAATTAATTACAGTAAAAAAAAAATTCAGATCATGATAGATGATGTACTAAAATTACATATTACTTATAAATGCTAAGTGAGAAGGGCAATCTACTAACATGCTGGTGCTAACCATATTGATTTAAATTCAAGCCATGTCATTCCAAGCCATTGTACTTAAGAAAGGAACGCATCACTGTCTAAGTGGCATCAAGCAGGGGATATAAAAAAATAATGTCTGTCTCATTGACTCATCTGTCTGGATGCTTAGCATTAATTGGTACATCGTTTGCATAAACAAGGACCCAAAAATTGTTTGGCTGCATCCTCTTCTTATTCTTTTCAAAAGTCTTATTATGTCTCATCTTCATTTCTTAAACAAGTCTGATATGCACTGGTCTCATTCAGTAATTTTCATACCTGTTTTATAAAGCAAGGATGGAGATGAACTGTCAGGCCTGGAAGCCATCTTTTACACTTGGGCCTTCAGGCCTGCCACATTTACTGCTGTGGGAAATTGGGAGGGGGGATTGTATGGAGCATGGGTGATATGTAGTCGTAATAACATTCCTTACTCAAAAAGTTAAGACCGTCTTGCCCTGCACCTGGGAGGATAGAACTGGGAGGCCTGTCCAGTTAGGAACATGCTGTAATCGGACCAAGTAATGGACATGTGGGTTCTGGGCAGGGACTTGAACTTTCCTTTGGGTCAGGAAAACCTGGAAGCTTTCAGATTCGGGTTTCCCCAGATGTGCCAATATGACGTCTCTAATAAAATATAGCTCTGAGGAAATCCAAGCCTCAGAGTTTCATTTCATTGGGGATGTTACTTGAAACCCTGACACAAACATCTATAGCCAGAAGTACAAAGAGTATAGAGGCCGTTGATGCTCTTTTATTTGTATATCTTCCCATTTCCAATTTACCTTACATCATTACAATTAATAATTGGATGGACGTCCCACTCCCCTCCCCCCGAAGCAAGGCAATGTATGTAGTGTTTCCTCTTCTCATTTTTATCTCTACCACAACAATCCTTTGAAATAGGTTGGTTGAGAGAGAGAGCGAGAGAGAGAGAGAGAGAGCGAGAGAGAGAGAGAGAGAGAGAGAGAGAGAGAGAGAGAGAGAGAGAGAGAGAGAGAGAGAGAGAGAGAGAGAGAGAGAGAGAGAGAGACTGGCCCAATATTTCCCATATAACTTCCATGCCAAGGTAGATTTGAACCTAGGTCCCTGATCCAGCTCTCTATCACTATATCACGTAGATTTTGCCACCACTTGCAAGTACTGTGTTTCTTTTGTGAGCAGAGTGTTTCAAGAAGCATGACTATCCTAGCCAGGAACACTGTTTCAGGGTGGGTTCAATTTACCTTTACTACCGGTTCGCAATGGGATCGCCCGTGCATGCTCGCTTCACTTGTGCACGCGCCTTGCTTCTGCGCATGCGCAGATCACCGATGATGACATCCGGGGTGGCAGTTTCACTACTGGTTCTTGCGAACTGGTCCAAACTGGGGGCAACCCACCACTGCACTGTTTGGTTCACTCTACAGTAGCATCATGAATTGGTTGGGTTATTGGATTAGTCTTTTCCGGTATCTGAAACTCTGACATTTAGACGTTACAAATTTCAATCTGTCTATCTCTCTCACTTTCTCATTTTATTTTCTACCATTTATATGACACCTGCTTCCCAGAAGGCTTGCAGGAGCTTACAATGCTACAGAAATAATAGAAATAATAAAAAAAGAGGAAGAAATAGTAACCAAAACCCAAGACTAAGGACCATCTCTTTCCACAGTCTCATACTGATGCGATGTGGGAAAGGGTAGGTTAGAAGACCTCTCTGGTACTTTTTAGCTTTATGCTGCAGGACAATTAGCTACTCAAGAATGCCTTGACTATATTAGCAGCAAACAAGCCCATCTATACTATTTAAAAAACAACAACACGCATCCAATAAAATCAAAAATCAAAGACAGTTCCGTGTATACCTATTTAATCGTTTGAATAATTTATAGCAAACTCCACCTTTTGAATTGATTTGCACTGAGAAACCAAAAGAAGCATCAAAATTATACTTTAAAATTAATAAAAGAAAACCCAAACCAACAGAAGTATCCAAGGAGTGGGATAAAAAAAAAGGTCAAGATTGTAGCAGTGCACACACACACATGCACATATGCACACACGCACACATACACAGACACTGTATACCTGTGACAGTTGGTTATCACCACTTAAAAACAGAAGCAGTAAAAATGACAGATTCAGTTAACATTTTAATGGGATACAACTGAGGTTCTCCCTTGATTTATCTGGCCATTGATGTCTCCCAGAACTGTTTTTTGTCATGTGTGGTAGCCATTTTGGGAGTGGCTTGCTCTAGATGCCAGTGGTAGCTTAAGGAGCCACAACCGTCGCTCAACATTCCCGGTTGACCTGCTACAATAATTATTTTGAGATAGAAGGGAAGGAGGCTACTGGCCGTTTTTAGGGAGAGGATGCCACAGTTGGGTTACAGCTAAGAAGGTAGCCTCTGGACACTTACCAATTGCACATTAACTAATAATGGTCCAGAAACCATTTTAAGATATAAAGAAGTTCTTGTTGGCAAAAGGTGCCTGAAACCTACTTGGAAAAAAATGACTAACTAATCTGAGCAAAGAATTCCATGGCCCTGCAGCTGAGAGATAACATGCTCCCTTGATAAAACCATTTTCTGTACAAAACAGACAGAAGCTGAGCCTACACCTAAAATGTTCAAATTACTTATTAGAGGGAGAGCAACCCCCCATGTAACCCTGACCCATATCTCCTTTTTAAGCAGAAGAGGGAGGGGGTTTTCTTAGGCAAAGATCAAAGTCCTATCTCAACACAAGACAGCTTTCGGTGTTACAGAACCAGCCATCCCCGATTACTAATTGTATCTTTTCTACTTTGCTTTGAACAATTTGTACATTGTGGGTTATCACATCACCTGGAACAGTTGACCTTGTGGCACCAGATTTCCTTGGAAATGTGAGTATTTAAGATTATTTAACTTTGTTGTTAGTTGCAAAGTCATGTCTGACCCATCGTGACCCCATGGACAACGTTTCTCCAGGCCTTCCTGTCCTCTACCATCCTCTGGAGTCCATTTAAGCTCAAGGCTACTGCTTCAGTGACTCCACCCAGCCACCTCATTCTCTGTCGTCCCATTCTTCTTTTGCCCTCAATCTTTCCCAGCATTAGGCTCTTCTCCAGTGAGCCCTTCCTTTTCATTAGGTGGCCAAAATATTTCAGTTTCATCTTCAGGATCTGCTTCTAAAGAGCAGTCAGGGTTGATCTCCTCTAGGGCTGACCGTTTAATCGTCTTGCAGTCCAAAGGACTCACAGGAGTCTTCTCCAGCACCACAGGTCAAAGGCCTCAATTCTTTGACCCTCAGCCTTTCTTATGGTCCAATTTTCACAACTATACATTGCAACTGGGAAAACCATAGCCTTGACTATACACACTTTCGTTGGCAGGGTGATATCTCTGCTTTTTAGTATGCTTACTAATAAGTTATTTAGCTTATTGGAGAAAAAATTTAAAAACCTGTAGTTATGAGTGAAAAACCAGTGGCCTGGGTGATGCTTAGCGTACTCTGTGTATTATATCACAACAGTGATAATATCATTGCTAATCCTTGGATGCCATAAGTTACTGGGATAAGTACTGGGAAGTCTGTGGATAGTTTTTTTTAAAGCTGCAAATGTATGACTTGGTTTCTTAGCTCTCTGCAGGAATTCTGAAGAATAACTGCATATTTTATGGCAGGGAAGTAAAGTGCAAACCAAAAATATATACTAAAACCACCAGCTTGAAATGCACATCTGTATATTAAATTAAATTAATACTTTATGGAGTTGCTAAATCTACCCGCCTGAATTTCTGAAGTTCCAAGTGTAAAGTGGTAAACTCCTAATTTTTCATTATGATGCCCCTTTAATTGTGGG
Source organism: Masticophis lateralis (assembly GCA_030761175.1). Taxonomy (NCBI): domain Eukaryota; kingdom Metazoa; phylum Chordata; class Lepidosauria; order Squamata; family Colubridae; genus Masticophis; species Masticophis lateralis. The sequence continues at coordinate 115,983,177 of JAUDYJ010000001.1, forward strand.
ATTGATTGTGAAGGTAAATCGGCTGTATTTCTTGGGAAGTGACGGAAGGCACTATGATTTGGATGTGATGGAAGAATTGGCCAATTCCAAGAGAGTCCTTTTCAGTCACCTTAATAGCACAAGCCATCTCCTCTTTATATTTCTCCCTGTTAAATTTTGCTCTGTTCATTTAGGCCCTAAATTTTGAATCTTCTTTTTCTCTTCTAAAATGTTAGCCACTCTTCCTAGTTTTGTGTCATTTGCTAATGTGAGAACTGTCAATTCTTTCATCTTGATCATCAGCAAAACTGTTGAACGGCACAGGTTGGAGGGCAGAATCCCATGGCATTTCAGTTGATACTACTCTCCGGGCTGATGTGGAATTTATTTATGAATATTGTCTACTGTAGGTGCTGTTATTCAGTTAGTTATCCATCCATCAAAAAGTTTATCATCTAGCCCATATGTCAACATTAGTGAGCATATCATAACAGACTTTCTTGAAAGCCTTGGTGAGATCAAAATACACGATGTCCACAATATTTCTCTGAAACAGCTAAGCCCTCAAAGACAGAAATAATGTTAGTCTGCCATGATTTATTTGTAACTCCCCCTACTTTTTTTTTCTGGCTTTTGTTAATTGATGCATTCCAAGCGCTCATAAACATGATGTTTAATCATCTACTAGAGGTCAATGCCCAGCATAGATATCAGGTCTATAATTTCCCAGATTGTTCCTTTTTTTTTTTTTTTTTGAAGATAGGGACAATATTTGCTTTTCTTTAGCCTTCCTGGCCTTGTCAGTTCTATCGCTTGCCACACATTGCCAAAGGAGACCAAAACTCCTGTCCGATTCTAGTTACCTTCAGTATTTATAAGGCTGCATGAGTTGATCTGCAAATCCCAAACAATCCCAGGAGGTCAGTGAAAACTTAGCATTTTCTGGTCTGCTTTGCTGTCATCTACTAGCCCCCTGGGGTTTTTTGTGTGTGTGTCCCAAAGATGCTTTTTCAGAGGCAACTGGACTTTGTTTTTCCTTTGAAGACATTTCACTTCTCATCCGAAGAAGCTTCTTCAGCTCTGATGAGCTAAAACACCTTTGGGACAACCCTGACCTGGATGACTGAGAATCTCCATAGACATTTGTAGGTGTGTGGGTGTGTCTGAAATCCTTCTTTATTTATTTAAATATATTTATTTATTTATGCATTTTTGAACCACCTATCTCCCTCACAAAGAGACGCTGGGTAGTGTACAATAAAACACTTATAGTCCTTGATGTACAGTCACAAGTATGACTATAAAACCAAAATTCCCATTGCTAAATACGACAGGTTAAGTGAGTTTTGCTCCATTTTATGACCTTTCTTGCCACAGAATCTAAGTGAATCACTGCAGTTGTTAAGTAAGCAACAGGGTTGTTAAAAGCTGAATTTGGAGTCCCTGCTGACTTTTCTTGTTAGAAGTTTGCAAAAAATGATCACATGACTCTGGGACACTGCAGCCATCATAAACCCATGCCAGTTGCCATGGGGATGCTGCGATGGTCATAATAGGAATGTCAGTAGCACTTACACTTATATACCGCTTCATAGTGCTTTACAGCCCTTTCTAATCAGTTTACAGAGTCAGCATATTGCCCCTGACAATCTGGGTCCTCATTTTACAGACCTTGAAAGGATGGAAGGCTGAGTCAACTTTGAACCGGTGGGAATCGAACTGCCAAATTGCTGGCAGCCGGTAGTCAGCAGAAGTAGTTGCAGTACTGCATTCTAACCACTGCACCACCCCAAATGGTGACAAGTGTAAAACATGTCATAAGTCATATGTGTAAAAATGTGCAAAAAAGTCATTTTTTAAAAAAATACAAATACATCATTCATTCATTCAGAAGATTTTAAAGACTATAGTATAATTGAAACCAGAGGCTTTTGAGACTAATGGAAGGCAACTAGAAAAAAGTCATGGAACTTTATTTCTGTATATGACAATGGCAGTGAGATTATTATAAACTCAAGAGTGGAAAGGTTCTATACTGCGCACAATGGAGGAATGGTTAGTGAAGATGATGGAACTTGCAGAGACAATATCTCTATATATGGCTGGCTGGGAACCCTGTATAGAGTTTTTGCATGAAAAAAGAAATCACTTCTGGTTTTGAGGATTGAAAAAATGAGTAATAGAAAAAAAGTGAACTTTTTTTGTAATCATAAAATAAGAGAACTCAAATTTGTACTTGCTGCAAAGGAAATTGGAAAGTTTCTTTTTATTTTGTTTATCCCTTCTTTTCCTTTTCCTTTCTCTGTTTCTTTCTTTGTATCAGTTTGTGTTAGTTTTTAAGTTCTCTTTAAAAGATTTATGGTGTATGTGTGTGTATAAATAGAATGCAACATTGAAGTGTGAAGAATTATATCCTCATTCCCCTTCATCAACAGACCATCTCAGGGAGTTCTCAGACAATCAGTAGTCTGCACACCACAGCTTGGGAAGAACGGCATTAACAATGGAAAAGAAGTAGCTGTTTTCAAGATTGCTGGCATAAAGAAAATAATGGGATCATGTTTACAGGAGAGTCTTTCCTTGCAATAGGTCTTGCAAACTTTCAATAGCATGTTAATTGCCATTACAATTTAATTAAGGAATAATAACTGTGGTAGAAAAGCAAGTTGCTTCAAGCATACCAAGACAATGTGATTAACTTTTGGCCCATAGTTTGGGATGTCATACCACCACTGGAAGGAGATGATGAATAGCACATGCAGGAAGTTTCTGGAAGTAATAAAATCCATAACTACTTGCAGATGGTGACTGACCATTTAGAAATAAAGGCAAAGTGGCAACAAATGAGATTGTGTTTCTTTGAAGGAGTTTACCAGTTCACCTATATCATTATCCTCAGACAGTGATAGACCCAGCACATGATACGATGGAACTGTAACTGAAACCTAGCATGAAATTTGAGCCTTGGAGAACAAATACTAAGTGGAGATAAAACTTCTATCAAGGAAATTGACATGTTTGAAGTTCTATTCAGATTTTATTTTTAAATTTATTTTTATCTCTCCTTTATTATTTTTATAACTAACTCAAGAGGGCAAACATACCCAATAGTCCTTTCTGTTCCTATTTTCCTCAAATGACAACACTGTGAGGTGGATTGAACTAAGAGAGAGTGACTGGTCCAAAAGCAGACAGCCAGCTTTCATGCCTAAGGTATGACTAGAACTCAAGATCACCTGGTTTCTGGCATCTCAACCATTAGACCAACTATCACTGTTGTTGTTTTCACAGTACATTTCTGGTTTCACGACAGTGGAAAGAACTAGACCCTGCATTGGGACAATGCCTGTCTGAGGCAGGAATAGGATGTTTGCAACATATTACCCTTATACCAAATAGTTGCAAGAAGCAATGGATGGAAATTAATCAAGGAGAAAACCAACCTAGAACTAAGGAGAAATTTCCTGACAATTAGAACAATTGTCAATGATTGTTAATCAATGGAATGACCTACCTTCAGAAGTTGTAGGTGCTCCAACACCGAAGGTTTTAAAGAAAAGATTGGACAACCATTTGTCTGAAATGGTGTATAGGGTTTCCTGCTTGAACAAGGGGGTTGGATGAGAAGATCTCCAAAGTCCCTTCAAACTCTGTTTCAATCACACTCTTTCCAAGATGGAATGGAAGTCATGTAAAACCTTATAGAGGAGGTCATGGCATAGTGTAACAACCATATCTCTTTGCTCTGAGAACTTAGAAAAAGATGGACTGTATCAGTGGTGGGTTGTTCCCGGTTCTATAGAACTGATAGTACAATCGGCAGGAGGCTCCGCCCCCCACACGGACGACATAAATGATGATCTGCGCATGTGCAGAAGTGTGCATGCGGCCCCTGTTGCAAACCGGTAGTAAAGTTAAGTAGAACCCATTCCTGGACTGTATGTACCATTGTGCTAGATTCTGGTCCACCAAGCAATTAGCAAGTTTTATTGTAAGTATTGGCAATAAACTTTAACAGGCCACAATAGACCTGACAGCATTTTCCTGCATGTGCCTTCCAGAGTTTTGAATGTGCATGTTCCTCCTTTATTAGCTAAGAATTTTTTGGACACTAGCATGAAAGGTTCTTCTTTAATTTATCCACAGGTGAGTCCAGACGATGTCTTCCCATTTGTAAATGATATTTAAAATATGCAGAAAATACCTCAGAACATCACCTACTTTTTAAAAAGGATGTTTAAATGTTTTTTTAATGTTTATTTTAATATTGTTTAGTGTTGCTGTTTACCTTTTGGCAGAGAATCATTTGAAAAACAGACTTGGTAATTCAGGCAGAGAGCAGACAGAGGATTGTTGGAAGCAAAGGCCAAGATATCTGTAAAATGTATTGTTCTATTTGCCTTCTTTGAAAGCTGCTGGCATGTGATTCTCTCAAGCCAGTACTTCAGTTGAGACAAGTTTTCTATGACCATAGACGTGGTTTGCAGTGCCAGAGAATATGTGAAATAATAATTCAGCATGAACAGGCTTCCTTCAAATATTTGGAAAAACAACAAGACAGCTCCACAGACATGGATTATAACTTCTTGATTGGAACAGATGACTTGCAGATTTCGATGCTGTATTTCCCCTTTTTCTTTTGAAACTATTTATAAAGTTATCTTTAGAAGTTACAAGGAAAGAAAGAAGCATAGAAAAGCTCAGGGAAATGCTGTCGTGCTATGATGTGCTGCATCCTGTAAAAATTCTGTTTTCGGGGCTCAGACGTTCATTTTCACCAGGTTGCAACTATGTAGCCTCACAGACAATTTTTATTATTAGTTCTTTATAAAAAGGTACAGCAGGGGGAGTTTCCCAAAGTGTCTTTGGATATAAATTTGCCACTCATCTTGTACCCAATGTCTATTTCCCTGCCTTTCCATACCTTTTTCTGCAAACTGTCTCAAAAAGCAGCATTGGGCAAGGAAGCACAACTCCTTCCTATCTGCTAAATTTTGAGGGGAGGGTTTCTAAACCATATATGCAACCTAGGAATAGGAAAACTACATCTCTCCAGGGGTCTTTCAACAGCATTTCCATTAGATTGGATGAAGGAACCGAAGCATCAGAGTTGAGTAGCATATGGAAGAACAGGAGCTTCTTGCTTTTATTGTAAACTGGAGAAGACTTTTCTTCCAAGGCAGTAGTAGCCAGCCCTTTTCATTTAACTGTTTTTAATTGAATGCTTAAAAAAAAATATTAGATGTATTAGTTGGGTTTTTAATGGCTGCAGGGAAATATTCCTAGGAATATAGAATATCTGAGTTGGAAGGGACCGGGCAGATCTTCTCGTCCAATCCCTGTACCATTTTAAACAAATGGTTGTCCAATTTCTTGTTAGGTAGGATGTTGTAGCAGATAATTTTATGTACTACGATTAGGTCGGATTAGTATTCCAAGTGTGGTCTTACCAAATCAGTATAAAGCGGTCGTAACACTTCACGGGACCTTGATACTATCCCTCTGACAGAGTAGAAGAAAACATGCCTTGAGAGGCCTTTTAGGTGTGTAGTTGTAGTTCACAGTTGCATCTATGAAAGGACAAAGCCAGGAAATGTAACTGAGGGGGAAACAGAATTTCCATAAACCATTTTTTTGTTTCAACTGGCTCCAAAATCAGTTTCACGATGGGCTGATTTTCCTCTTGATCTTTTCCTGCTAGTGGGCTTTGGGTTGTGTCTTTCCAACAGGGCTGCCCTTGAAGAAGAACAATTGCTACTTACAATTATATGTTTACCGTCTTTCCAGTAAAAGGATATGCAGGCCAGGCCAGGCCAGAGGGGGTTGATGGAACAGAGGAATTGGCCTCTGGCCAGAGTTTGCGGCATAGGAATCCATCTGGAGCTTAGAGCAGGGAGAGAGTAAGCTCTTCCTCCAGCTTGCAAATTTTATGTTCAAGGCAATTTCCGAGCTCTCTGTACAAACACAGCACCTTCTTATTATCTGTTGCCAACTTGTACTTAGCATCATGATCTTAAACAAAAAAAAAAAGAAAAAAGAAAAAAGGACACCTCCCCCCCCCATGTTTGTTGGCAGTAAAGAGAAATGTCAAAGTCAATTGCTTTAAGTTAGTTCAAGTGTTAAAAGGGAAACACACAAAAGCAACAAAAAGATGAAGCCAGCGGAATCTTTCCTGTCCTGACTCTGCTGAGTTGAACCCACTGTAGGGGAAATCTGGACTGAATTAAAAAAAACCCTGGCAGATGATTATTTCCATCGTAACCCCAGAGTGTGGGTCAGTGGGCAAAAGTCACCGTGCAAGACCATCTTAAATGCACACTTGCTTCAGAGGTCTAGTTCACAGCACAGGAGGTGCCATAGTTCTGGTCTCAATCAGGTTGCAACAGGTTGGCTGGCTGGCTGGCCTGGCCATTCCGTGGGCTGCCCTGCTTAGTTCTGCAATGCAGTTGGATCATTTCTTGAAGACTTAGCCATAGTTTGCAGAGGCTGAATGGACTCATGGAGAGGTTTACTTCTTCATGAATATCAGACACCAGTCTACTCCACTCAAAGATATGTTTCTTCAGGGCTGGCATAACCATAGCAGGCAGGTGTCTCCAACCCTGGCAACTTTAGGCCTGGAGGACTTCAACTCCCAGAATTTTGGGCTAGGATTGGGGAGGACAATGGGCCAGTCCTGGAGTCAGGGGAAGGCCTGGATGAGGGCTCTGCATCGGAGGCAGAGATGGGGCCAGAGCAGTGGTGGGCATGGCTTGGTGGACATGGCAGGGGAAGGATACTGTAAAATCTCCATTCCCTCCCCAATCCAGGGGAAGGTGCAAAATCCCCATTTCCTCCCAATCAGCTGGGACTTGGAGGCAGAGAATAGATGGGAGTGGGGCCAGTCAAAATTTTTACTACCGGTTCTCCGAACTACTCAAATTTTCTGCTACCGGTTCTCCAGAACTGGTCAGAACCTGCTGAAACCCACTTCTGGACCAGGGCCATCTGGAAGCGATGTGCGGACTCTGGAGCCTCCAGAGGCAGACAGCAGAGAGGCAGAGGAACAGGAGGAGCCTGTTCCTAGTGCACACATGTGAAGAGCTGCCAGAAGTCAAGAGCAGAAAAAGCAAAAAGGACAACTCAGGAGTAAGGCCAGAAGATGATTGGCCACTCCCATTAGGCTTCAAAGAGCAGCAACGAGCCATTGGGTTCTTTGTAGAAAAGCAACATTGATTCCTGTGCTTCTTGTCAGCGTTTTGAACTTTGTGGGGTTTTTGCCAAGAAAAGCCTTTGCCAAAGACATCAAAGGTTGGTGATAAGGCCCATAGAATGGTTATTAAAAATTTTGTTTTGGACTAAGCTGAGAATGAATTAATTCTCAGCTGTTTTAATAAAATAAGCTTGTTGAGGACTCGATTTTGTTGGGTTAGGGTTAGGGTTAGGGTTAGGGTTAGGGTTAGGTTTAGGGTTAGGGTTAAGGTTAGGGTCAGGGTCACAACATTGTCTGCCTATATTCTAGAAAGCAAACTTGATTGATTGATTGATTGATTCAGTTCATTCATTCATTCATTCATTCATTCAATTTATATGCCACCCATCTCACTATCCAAAGTTGATATTATCTAGAATTGATAAAATATGGTTCAAGGAGCTTTATATTGGTTATTCCACTCTTCCAAACACCTTAAATCATATCCTTCTTCTTTGCTTAGATATTGGGCCTGTGGGATTGATGAATCCATTTTCCTTTATTTGATTCTTTTTTTCATTGCAGGTTCTTTGATCTAATTTAGGAATATTTTTTTCAGGTTTTGTTAAGATGTTATTGAACAGCATTCTTATTCATGCTTATCCTTCACAAAACCTCATCTAGTGAATTTATTTGGATGAAGGCCTATTTGGAAAGCCTACATTGACATTTCTGGCAGAGAGAGAAGAAAACAGGTTTAAAATGTCTAAAAGAAAGAAGGAAGGAGTGACACTGCCTTGGTTTTCCCCTGCTTAAAATTACAGCTTGAAAAATGTGCTTTATGTTTAGTCTGGATAGATAGCTTTGAGATGTTCAGTTACTTTCAGGTTTGTGACTGTTATTCAGGAATAACTTCTAGACAGTGACAATTAGATTTATATACTTCTTTGATTACTTAGGTTCCTGTAACTAAAAGCAGGAAATGACTGCCTTCAGGTACAGTTCCCCACAGTCAACATATTGTGTACTGTATATGGATTCTTTCTGAAAACTGGACTGGTACAATCTTATGCCTCAGTCAGAATGACAGTCTGGGAAACTAACAGTCCCAGCATGTATGAGAACACTTTTGGAAGCACACTTTTTTTATGTGTGTGAATTGTGCATCTGTACCTGGTTTTTTTTCAGGTTGGAAATCACCCCACTTTGATCCTACATGCACATGAATACTGCATTGAATACAGCATCCAGTTTTGGTCACCATACTACAAAAAAGATGTTGAGACCAGGGGTGGGTTCTACTTACTTTTACTACCGGTTCACAACAGGATCATGTACGTGTGCTCGCTTTGCTTGTACACACGCCTTGCTTCTGCGCATGTGCAGATTGCTTCTGATGATGTCAGGGTCAGTGGGCGGAGCCTCCCACTAGTTTTACTACCGGTTCTATAGAACCGGTCCAAACCAGGAGCAAACCACCACTGGTTAAGACCCTAGAAAGAGTGCAGAGAAGAACAACCAAAATGATTAGGGGGCTGGACTGGAGGCTAAAACATATAAAGAATGGTTACAGGTGCTGGGCATTGATAGTCTAGTGAAGAGAAAGACCAGGGGAGACATGATAGCAGTGTTCCAATATTTGAGGGGCTGCTACAGAGAGGAGTGGGTCAAGTTATTTTCCAAAGCACCTGAAGGCCAGACAAGGAATAATGGATGGAAACTGATCAAAGAGAACCAAGAAATAAGGATAAATTTTCTGACAGTGAGAACACTCAATCAATGGAACAGAAGTTGCCTTCAGAAGTTGTGGGAGCTTCATCACACAAGGCTTTCAAGAAGAGACTGGACTGCCCCATCTGTCAGAAATGGTCTTCTGCTTGGGTGGGGGTTGGACTAGATGACCTACAAGGTCTCTTCCAACTCTGTTAATCTGTATCTGTATAGTCCAGAAAGTCAAAATGTGTTACATGGGATACATTTCAGTCGGATGCACTAAGTCAATACGTGGGGATGGGCTTCCCTTTAAAGACAAATAGCTTTGAGTAAGCAACTGTTGGTAAGCTAGCAGCTTGATTGATGTCATGAGCCTGCATGGTGCTTCTTTCAATTTAGGATGGAATGTCCCATGGAAATAACACATTATGCTAGTGTCTCATAAATGCTAGTCCCAAGGGTATTGTCTCACAATTTATGAGACAATACCCTTGAGACTAGCATAATGTGTTATTTCCATGGGACATTCCATCCTGGCGACCCCCAGGGGGAGAGCCTTCTCTGTGGGGGCCCCCGCCCTTTGGAATGAGTTGCCCCCAGACATTCGCAGGATTCCCGACCTTTGTGCCTTCAGATGGGCCTTGAAGAACCTACTGTTTCAGCAAGCTGCCTGACGGTGTGAGGACTTTTAATGGGTTTTTTAGTTGGGTTTTTTTTAATATTCGGCCAAATTTTGAATTAGTTTTAAATTGTTTTAATTTTTGTATCGCTGTTTTTACTGCTGGCTGTACACTGCCCTGAGTCCTCAGGGAGAAGGGCGGTATAGAAGTTGGATTATAAATAAATAAATAAATAAATAAATACCTCACAATGAGGTGACCATTTCACATGGGGCAGGTGGCAGTACTAGCTTTCTTGGAAAGCTATTAGTCAACAACTGAATATTTTTATTTAAAGAATTTGTAAAAACTGCTAAACTCAACCTAGTGATTTGGGGTAGCTAACCATGCTTAAAGATATAAAATAAAGCAACATAATATAATCACAGTACATATAGTCCTAGACTTATGGCCATTTGTTTAGCGACCCTTTACAACAGCACTGAGAACACTGACTTCGCAATTACGACAATCGTAGCAACCCCACAGCCTCACAATTGCTATTTGGGCATTTGGCAACAGGCATGTATTTACGATAGTTGCAGTAATCCAGGGGACATGTGATCGTCATTTGCAACCTTCCCAACTGATTTCCAACAAGCAAAGCCAATGGGGAAGTCAAATTCACTTAATGACTATGATGATTTGCTTAATGGCCATGGCAATTAAAAGTCATAAGATTGGTGTGGTCACACGATGACTCACTTAACAGCTGTCACTTAGCAATAGAAGTTCCAGACCAATGGTGGGTTCCTCCCGGTTTGGCCCGGTTCTCCGGAGCCCATAGTCGTGATGATACGACATCATTGAACCAGTTCTGGCCCCGCATCCCCCCGCATCCCCCCGCCCCCCCACCCCCTGTGTTATTCTTACCTTTTATTTGGCCCCACCCCCAATCTATTGCTGCCTCCTGAGTTCCAGCGGATGGCTAGAGGGAAAAAAACTGTTTAAACTCTTGCCGTGGGGCTTCAAAGGGCTGCCCTATAGCTGATCAGTGTTAAAAGAAAACAAATGAGTAGACCAGAGCCTGCAAAAATACATGAGTAGATCAGTGCCTGCAAAAATACATGAGTAGACCAGTGCCTGCAAAAAATAAATGGGTAGATCGGTACAGCTCTGCAAGCAGTTAAAAGCCTGATAGACCAGTACCGCTGCTAAATCCTAAATAATTGTCACATGACCATCAAACCACGCCCACAAAATAAGCCACGTAAAATTTTTTAGAACCCACCCCTGTTCCAGACTCAATTGTGGTCATACGTTGAGGTGTGCCTCAACAATAGGGCCTAGATTCCAAGCAATATCTAACCCAAGACATCATAAAACTTTAACATCTAACTAATACACTGGTGCCAATAACTGGAGAAACAGTCAGGAACTCAAGGCCTCCCAGAAGGCTAACAGCGTCAGGAGCATCTGAATCTCAGGAGGGAGGCTATTCTAGAATGCAGCCTGCTTCCTGGGTCCAACTAGCCAACATTTTTAAACAAGGAAAATCTGGAACTGGATCTTCTGGGGTTGGTAAAAAACATCAAGATAAATGGTCTCACAAGTAAAGAGGTCCCATGTCATGCAAGGCTTTATAAAAGACAACCAGCATTTTGAATTGCACTCTGAAACCTTCTGAGAGCTACTGTAGCTCATGAAGCAGTGCTGTTGCATTAATGTACATATTTTCTTTTGGGCCCTGAAATAAGTACCAGGGCTTACTTTTTGGGGTGTCTTAATTTTTTGGAGTGCTACTGCCATGAGGTGGAAGGAAGAACTGCCCGACATGCACACCAGCTCAGGGCCCCCATGGCTCTATGCCCCGACAACTGCCTGGTGACAGCACCAGCAACCATGTGCAGCAGGAGCCCATGTGGCTGCTGGCTCACTTCTTCCAGCACCGGAATGGCACCTGAGCAGGACACCAAGCAACACAGCCAGGCAAAACACTCCGTTCCCAAGCGCCCAGTAGGCACCCATATATTTTTTGCCTGAATGGAGAAATGAGGGAGAATCAAAGCTTTATCTGCTTGCAAATGGGATGCTTTGAAATGGAGCGTCCCATTTGTAAGCAGATGAAGCTTCATCTCCCTCTGGGCAAAAAGTGTGCGGTGGAGCCAGAGGCATTGGAGTGGGGGGGGGGGAGGCAGGCAATCTCCATATGCTACCCACTCCATCCCACTGTCTCTTCGTTTGTTTGTGGCAGGTGCCTACCTGGGCCATTGGGATTACCTATCCTCTGTGCCTCTGCCTGCTGCCAGTGCCACTGCACAAGCTTCCCATGAGCCAGGCAGCCATGCAGCATGTCCAGATTGCCTTTCTCTCCCTCACCTCTGCCTCCGTGCTTCGATTTATAGGTATCTTACAGGCTTTTGATACCATTGACCATGGTATCCTACTGTGATGGCTCCGGGGGTTGGGAGTGGGGGGCTGTGATGGCTCCAGGGGTTGGGAGTGGGCAGTGGTTCTCCTCCTACCTCTCGGGCCGTACGCAGTTTGTTTCGGTGGGGGGGTCAGAGATCCTCTCCGAGACCCCTCACCTGTAGGGTACCACAAGGGTCAGTTCTCTCCCCGCTGCTCTTTAACATCTACATGAAGCTGCTGTGTGAGATCATTTGTATTTTCAGGATGAGTTATCATCAATACGCTAATGATACCCAATTGTACATCTCCATCCCGGATCAACCCAGGGATGCCTTTTCTGTGATGTCTAAGTGCCTGGAGGAGGTACAGGTCTGGATGGGTAGAAACAGGCTCAGACTCAACCCCTCCAAGACTGAGCGGCTGTGGATCCCAGCATCTCCTGATCTAGTTACCCCATCACTTATGATGGGAGGGGAGTTGCTGACTCCCTCTGAAAGGGCTCGCAATCTTGGCATCCTCCTTGATTCATGGCTGACCTTGATGATCATTTGAGCCTGGATAGCTCAGCAGATTAAAAAAGCATTGTGATTAACACAAGCTGTCTGCAATTACTGTAAGTTCGAATCTCACCAGGCTCAAGGTTGACTCAGCCTTCCATCCTTTCTAAGGTAGGAAAATTGAGGACCCAGTTTGTGGGGGCAATAAGCTGACTTTGTATATATATATATATATACAAAAGTATGAAGGCTATTGCTTAACGCATTGTAAGCTGCCCTGAGTCTCTGGAGAAGGGCGGTATATAAATCAAATTAAAAAAAAAAATCTAACGGCCGTGACAAGGGGGGCTTTTGCACAGGTTTGCCTAGTGCACCAGTTGCGGCCTTTCCTAGACAGGGATGACCTTCGCACAGTCACTCAAGCTCTCATTATCTCTCGGTTGGATTACTGCAACGCCCTCTACATGGGGCTGCCCTTGGGATGCACCCGGAGGCTCCAGCTGGTCCAGAATGCAGCCGCGCGGGTTGTTACAGGAACTTCCTGTTACTCTCGTGCAACACCTCTCCTGCGCAAGCTGCACTGGCTGCCGGTGGCCTTCCGTATCCGCTTCAAGGTGCTGGTACTTACTTATAAAGCCCTTCATGGCATGGGCCCGAGGTACTTGCAGGACCACCTCCTACCGGCCTCCCACCACCCAGTGCGTTCTCATAGAGCTGTCCTCCTTCAGGTGCCATCGGCCAGGCAATGTCAGCTGGCGACCCTCAGGATGAGGGCATTCTCTGTAGCTGCACCGACCCTCTGGAATGGGTTACCCACTGAGCTCCCGATCTCTGCACTTTCCATGCTGGCCTGAAGACATAGCTTTTTCAGCAAATTCCCTGACCGACTATGAGGCTTTTAACTTTGGGGATTTTAAATTTGGATTGGTTATAAGTATTTTATTGTTGTGGTTTTTTACTGTGTGAGCCGCCCCGAGTCCTATGGGAGAAGGGTGACATATACATTTTAATAATTAATAAATAAATAAATAAATAAATAAATAAATAAATAAATAAATCTGTGCTGCGCCAAGGGGCCAGCGGGCCATGCCCATACCCAGGGCTTATTTTTGGGGTAGGGCTTATATTATGCTCACCTCAAAAAATCAGGTTAGGGCTTGTTTTTGGGGTGAGTCTTATTTTCGGAGAAACACATGTGTACACTCTCTCTCTCTCTCTCTCTCTCTCTCTCTCTCTCTCTCTCTCTCTCACACACACACACACACACACACACACACACACACACACACACCAGGATTAGATGTAGCTGGTACATAACATGGGTTTGTGTGAAAATCTTCTTGGCATGGCTAACACCTGCTCCTTAAGTAGAAGCTATTAGTAGGACCCTCAAACTGTGCACCAGCTCTGTTTCTACGACTACTCTGTATTACTTCACCCAGGGTCAAAGATGGAATAGCACCAGATCCAGAGGACCTAAATCCAGAGCCAGTCAGCCTTGTAGAGGTTAAATTGAAAACTTTACTTTCAGGTCTCCACAACCTCCAGGCATAGGGAAAGAACTCCATTGCATTACATGGATGACCAGAGACCGAGATGTACAACTGAGTATGATCAGCATAGCTGATAACACTTTACTCCATGCTGATGAATGAGCTCACCTAACAACTTTGTGTAGATGTTAAACAGGCGTGGGAAGAACGCTGAGCCTGAGGCACTCTGTAGGACAGGAATATACAACTTTCACCCTCCCCTCTCACCAACCCTGACTTGAAATTTTGTTAAAGAAAGAATGAAAACTATCATCACACCATGCCTCACCTTCTCAATCCCCTAAAACAAGGATACTTCAGAAAGATCAAGCAGGGCCAGACTGGATGCATCACCTCCATCTAAAACTGAGGACCTCAACTTTATTTCCTCCACCATTACACGATGATGGGTACTTTTACAGAATAGTTAGTATCCAGGGGTGGGTTCTACTCTCCTTTACTACTGGTTCGCAATGGGAGCGCACGCTTCTGCGCATACACAGATCACCCATGATGATGTTGTGATGGGTGGGCACAGCCTTCCACAGATTTTACTACCAGTTCTGTAGAACTGGACCAAACTGGGAGCAACCCACCACTGAAACCATCATGAAGCCTTGCTCCAATGGATTTGTTTGGCATTGTGGAAGTGTAATAGATGTGCTTTTACAAAACAACTGCCATTACAGAGGTTGCCTGTCACCACATAACTTCCATGGCGATCCTGGCCAACCAGAAAATACCCCTTTAACATAAGCAAAATTGATTTCCACTTACCTTTCTATATCCCCAGGTGCTGCTTTCCAGCCTATTTTATCTTTGTATTTACTGGAGACAGAAATGGGGGAATTGGAAACTTGGAAAGCTTTAAAGGTTAGTGGCATATATAAAATTTCCACTCACTCATGGCACTCAATTCTGAGGCATTGTTCCATCCAGGCACATATCAATCCCCAATTTGCTGCCCCAGTGATATTTCAGATCAGACTTCTCTATGTCTAGGAAAAGCTGAAGTTCCTCTCATTTTTGCAGGCTCCCTAGAATGGCTCATTTGGCCAATGGTTTAGGTTTAGGTTTAGGTTTAAAGAGAAAGAATTCTTCAACAAATGAAGCCCATGTAAATGGCTTCTGTAACCTCAATTTTACAATTCAGCATTTCTGAGGTCAATAATTTACAGTAATAAGCAGTGGGGATGGCACCAGGTTTGTGTAGGCTGAGTTAAATTTGGGCTGAAAAAAAGAAGAGACAGAGAGCAATACAGGTTATAATTAACAAGAACTGAAATGCATCATATGAGGAGGAGGGTCTGGAGTCTGGGTGGACCTTCAAGCACAAGCAATGTGACAGGTTGATCTCTGCCAAACATTGTTGGGTCCTTCTGACTGTTTTGGAGGCTACTCTGCTGCTTTGTTTTCAGCCTGTCTGAAGAATAAACAGCGGTCTTAAGCAGCACCACCAAACATTTCCCAATGTGAAGAAATAACGTCTTGTTGTGTATGCTTTCTGGATAGCTGAGCTTGTAGTTTGGATAAGATCATGTGAGTTGGGCAAGGAAAAGTGTCAGTTACTACCCACAGAAGATAAAGTTCTGCAATCTTACTTTTCAAACTGTTCAGCGATAAATAGTCAGGGGGGAAAAAAAAAACCATTTTTCCTTTTGAATAAAAATTTCCTGTGTCATTTCACCTTATCACTAAGTCTCTGCTTTGACTTATCAGCTGTGCTGTTGATGCAAGTTGCAATGGTCATCATAATTAAAATTACATTCCGTTATAGAAAGGAGAAGTTACCCTCTTGCATGTTCCCAAATGCTTATCTGTGTGCTTGCTTGTTTATTTAAAATTATATTGGTATCTAGTGCTCCATCTGAGAATCTCATTGGCCTAAGAGAGATTCTTGGTTTAGTGGAAATTTAATAGTCGAACCTGGCTTCAACAGATTGTCATGCTGGCACAGTTCAAAATCACACAATAAATGATAAAGAGCACATATTCACAAATGTGCAAACTTCTGAAATTTATTTACTGTATGCGTGATAAAGGCAGCTTGCATAAAATTTTAAAACAATAGAAGTAATAAACGGAGAACAACACAATAACAAGAGTACCTATAGCAAAACAGCAGCTACTTTGAACAGTAGTGAAATAAAAGCATACTAAACACAATTAAAATAGGGCTATCAGATCTGGATTGCAAAAATTTGGATGTTCACAAGATGGCAACCAAGAGTTTGCATTTTCTGCATTTGTTTATTGTCACTTAGTGACCACAGCACAGTTTGTAGCACAGATCTGATTAAAAGGCCAAATTAATAGGTCTTTGGTACTGTAAAGAGAAAGGAAGAAGACCTTGACAGATATATTCAGGAATTGTTACCTAGACAAAAGAGCATTTTTAAAGCATTTTTTAAAATCCAGAACAATGAGATAACATTCCAAAGTGGCTAAGGCAAGATATCTCCTTAATTCACTGAACTATAAGAATGAAAAGGAGCTACATCACAATCAGACTTACAAAATTTTGGAACATTGCAATAGCTTAGCTGAGAAAACATGATTGTTTTCAACAACCTGCTGGCCTGTTTTTTCTATTTCTGCTTGCAAGGTAGTCTGTTAGCCTGTTTGTACCGAGCACCTTCCACTTCTAGACAAGAATATTTCCATCTTAAATTTCTTCAGCTTGTTATTATTGTTCTTAAATTCTTAGTTGCTGGGTCTACTTGCTCTGCATTGGACTTGCCTAATTCTGGTTCCATCATGCAAACAAAGATTTTGTTCTTTGGCTGGATCATTGAATATGGAAGATCCAAGGGAGGACTAGTACCAGGGTCTCCACATATAGTTCAGCGCCTTACCCTCTAAATTGTGCTGACTCTCAAATTTTTGCAGTTCGTAATATTGATTATATTGTTTAGTTCTTCCTAGTTTGAGATCTTCATATATATATATATTCTTTGGAATCTGTTTTTCAATACAGTCATAGTAGTTGTGGACTTGCTGTGATTATAAATAAATTCAAAGCTGGGGGTAGAGAATAAATTATAATCATATAACATCTAAAACACCTGATATTTAGGTGTATCATTCATTCATTCATTCATTCATTCATTCATTCATTCATTCATTCAATTTCAATAGCCGTCCAACTCAACCACAAAACTCTGGATGGTTTACAATTCTAAAATTATAAAACTATTTAAAAAAGTTTAAAATCTGCAAAATAAATACAAACAGCAACTGTGATGTTTAATCAACTAATAGTAAAGTGAAGAAACTCAGCCCATTGAACATTTAATGGTATTAAATGTGACAGACAATCACACTGAAGCAGTGTGGTTCACTCTCCTAGAAGAAGCATCAAGATCTAACAAATCTAGGCAGATATGTGATATTGAAACATTCAAAGGCTCTTCACTCTGGTTGCTAGGGAACACTTCACACTTAATGGTGGTCCTTCAGAGGCAGACCTTTCATAGAGAAAGCACAAACAGAGGAACTAACCAAATAGGAAATACAATTTAACCCTTAGCTGGTAGCTGTGAAGTGCCTTTCTTACAGTTTCATTTTTGTTTTGTCTTATTTTCCATTGTCTTAAAGACACATAAAGTTTGTGTTACTCATCAGAGTTTCTCATGATAGCTGGAGATATTTTTTCTCTTCAGGTGTGCTGATAGATCATTCTGGACATTTGCAAGACCCTTCCTATGCTGCAAATAGCAAGCCAACATAGATAAGCTATTCACTTCAAATGGACCTGTGGCTTTCTTTCATCAGGTATATCCTTTTATCTCTTCCAGTATTCTGATCCATGATCAATTAAATTCATAAATAATTTATTTATTTTAATTTTATTTTATTCAATACGTATACTTCTATTTGTACACCGCCCTTCTCCTGCTGGACTCAGGGCGGTGAACAGCCAAGAATAAAAACATACCAATACAGCTAAGAATAAAAACATAACAATACAAAATCTAAAAATTATTAAAAGAATTACACAACTTTGGCCCAAAAATTTAAAACATCCCACCTAAAACTCATTGACACTTTAAAAGCTAAAAATGGTTTAAAAGTTTAAAAAAAAGAGGGTGTGTGTGTGTGTTACACCAGCCCTGCTTGAAGGAAAAGAAAAGTTTTCAGGGCACAGCGAAAGGCCCGGAGATATGATATCCTTCGTATCTCCGGGGGCAGATCATTCCAGAGGGCAGGTGCTGCCACAGAGAAGGCCCTCCCCCTGGAGGTCACCAGCCGACATTGCCTGGCTGACGGCACCCTGAGGAGTCCCTCTCTGTGGGAGTGCATTGGCCGGTGGGAGGCTATCAGCAGCAGAAGGCGGTCCCGCAAATACCCATTATTAATTAAGAATTTATTAATTATTAATAAATAAATACACATTAATATTAATAATTTATTAATATTGCAAAAACCAGAATGTTTTAAATTATGGTTTGTTGAACAGGCCATAGTGGCTTAGTTAATAGTATATATATACTATGTGATATATATATCACATTAAAACAATCCCCAAACTACTGATTGCTATTTGTAAACCGGGCCATATATGTACAATGATAGTTTAAATATATATTGTTTAATATTAAAAATTTTATTAAATAATAAATTTAATATTAAATATTAAACTTGACCTTGTAATATACAGGGCATTCAGAAAGTAGATTCATGAGGGGGAAAAAAAGTGAATTTCAACAACTGTAGAATCAGGCTGCAGTATAACAAAATTGACAAAAGTAAAGGGCATCTGAATACTTTCTGAATATACTGTATCAAAGGAAGATATTTCCATATCCACATCTCTCCTGTGCAAGCTACACTGGTTCCCAGTGGTCTTCCGGGTGTGATTCAAGGTGTTGGTTACCACTTTTAAAGCGCTCCATGGCTTAGGACCTGGGTATCTACGAGACCACCTTCTGCCACCGATAGCCTCCCACCGGCCAGTTCGCTTTCACAGAGAGGGACTCCTCAGGGTGCCGTCAGCCAGGCAATGTCGGCTGGTGACCCCCAGGGGGAGGGCCCTTCTGTGAGGGCTCCCGCCCTTTGGAATGAATTGCCCCCGGAGACACATAGGATCCCCGACCTCCGTACCTTTGAAACAAGGTACGGAGGGAATTCTCACTTTGCTTTCCTCTCACCATTCTCTGCATAAAGATTCAATCACTATAGCCCTGGTGTTAGCATTGCAAGGAATAGCAGAAATGAAGACAATCATGAGGTGGCCTCAACTGCTTTTCAGAGACTGTGGAGTTGGAAAGCTATTCATTGTTCCTATCATCCATCTCCTCCCACTTATGACTGTATGACTGTAACCTTGATGCTGGTATCCTTAAGATTTATATTGACTGTTTCCTAATGTGATTTGATTGCTTATGTGTTCCCTATGACTACCATTAAGTGTTGTAAGTGTTGTACTTTATGATTCTCGATGAATGAATCTTTTCTTTTATGTACATCGAGAACATATACACCAAGACAAATTCCTTGTGTGTCCAATCACACTTGGCCAATAAAGAATTCTATTCTATTCTATTCTATTCTATTCTATTCTATTCTATTCTATTCTATTCTATTCTATTCTATTCTATTCTATTCTATTCTATTCCATTCCATTCCATTCCATTCCATTCCATTCCATTCCATTCCATTCATTTGGCGAGCCAATTTTTCATACTTACCATCCCTTTCCTTTCAGTTTTGCAACCCTGCATAAATGTTTACCCTGCAAGAATTCTTGGTTAATAATTAACATAGTTTTTTTTTGAATGTCTTCATGGTATTCTCCTGGACTAAATTTGTCCCCCCCCCCCCCAATTCCTTCTTTGTCAAAGGAGGACTTATTTTTCTGATAAAGGGTTATTACAATTATTTGGTGCAGCACCCAGAGACTTTTGGAGGTCTTCTAGCTTAAATTATGGTCTCACTATTGCAGGAGGTTTGTTTGTTTTTTTTTTTTTTGTATTTAACGTATTATTTATAAGCCATCAGCCCATGCTTAGATGAAGAGAAGTGGAAATGAAAGCATTTTTTCCCAGAGATTTTTGCTAGTTTTCAAATGCAATCAATGTTGCTTGATTCTGCTTGCTTCTTAATTCAGTCTGAAAAGCCTGCAGTCCTACTTACAAACGAAGAAGCTTCATAGAACTTTCCGATTTGAATAGGTAAGTGTAGGATAGAACCATGCCAAAAGCAATTTATTCAAACATTCTGCATTACAGAAGAAAAAGGCACCTGCAGATATTTTGGAGAGAAATATCTGCAGGGAAAAGACAAATGGAGAACCTACTTCTACATAATTTGTGTAGTGATACAATATGATTTGTTAAAGGCTTTGTTGATATGCTTCATATCATCTCTAAATTGCATTTGGCAGTTCCATTTGCCAAAAAAGAAAAAAAGTTTCTGTGCTTCTGTTGAACATCTTCAAAGCAGGGGTGAAATGCTACCGGTTCGGACCAGTTTGGATGAACCGGTAATAAAAAATGCTACTGGTTCAGGCAAACTGGTAGTAAAAAAAAATGCTACCGGTTCGAGCGAACTGTTATTTCCAATGATCAGCTGTGCTGCGCAATTTATTTGCTAGAAAGCAGGAAATCCTGCTTTCTAGCAAATTTAAATCGCGTGGCACAACTGTTCCCCCCCTCACTGTTCTACTTACCTTTGTTTGCAGACTCAGAAAAGGCTTCTTAATCCTCCTTTTTCAGTGCTGTGTGGTAGCGCCTGCAGTGCGCATACACATGAAGCACATGTTTGGAACATACAATGCATGCGCACGCAAAGCGAACTGGTAGCAAAGCGAACCAGTAGCAGAGTTCAGAGCATTTCGCCCCTGGTTCAAATGGTTCTGTGCCTGAATTCCCCCTTCACAAGCCTAGAGAGCACCAAGGACTCCACAGTACGATCTTAAATATATTCTCCTCTACTGAAATGTGGAAAAGCCTCTTTCAGCTCTTCCATTCCCTGGCTTCTTACATTTACCTGAGATTAGTAGGTTTGAGCATTGCACATGTTCAGAAGTTTATTCTGGTATCAAAACTAGATGAAGAAGCTTCAAATTGAGGTAATAGAAGCCAGGTGCCAGCTTTGTTTTAGAAGTGATTCATTTAAAAGCTTTCACAGACCTGTGGCTTAAATCTATGCAATGAAGCTGCAGCCTTGTGTGACTCACTTGAGGAGGTGTGCAGAACAACATCCTTTTCAGTTGACACCCCCAAGTTATATCTGAATAGGCATATTACAGAAATGTCTTGGGCAGGGGAACACTATCCACTTCCACATAGCTCCACCAACATTGGAACAGGGCTACCAAAGCAGTGGTGAAATGTAAAATTTGATACTACCCGTTCTCTGGGTGTGGCTTGGTGGGCGGTAATGTGACTGGGTGGGCGTGGCCAACTTTTTTTAATTTTTAAAAGCATTTTTTCTACAACCTCTTGAAGAGGTTGTTAAAAAAATGCTTTTAAAAGCCTCTGACGATCAGGCAACTCAGCTGGGATCATCAGAGCCTTTTAAAAGCATTATTACCACCTCTTCGTCCAAAGAGGTTGTAGAAAAAATGCTTTTAAAAGCCTCTGATGATCTCAGCTAAACCGCGTGATCATCAGAGGCTTTTTTTTACTTTTAAAAGCATTTTTTCAGCCAAAGAGGTTGTAGAAAAAATGCTTTTAAAAGTAAAAAAAAAAAAAGCCTCTGATGATCGTGTGGCTCAGCTGGGCATGGTGGGAGGGAAGAGATTTTTGCTACCGGTTCTCCGAACCACCCGCTGCCATCGCTACTGGATTGGGTGATCCGGTCCGAACCGGGAGCATTTCACCCCTGTCCCAAAGTCTTTCATACAACTAGAATGAAAAAGTTGCTATCCTTGATGTGAACATACACTGTGCACAATTATTAGGCAAGTATTAGGCCAAGGTAAGGAAGGCTGAACCCGACCACCACTGAACAAGATGCATAAGTTGAAATGGCAAGCCTGGGAAACAGTACACTTCTCTGAACAGTGTCTTGGAGGCTGTGGTTGTTCCTGCACAAAAAGTTGATCATCAAGAAATCAAGAAACTGACACACTCCATGAATGGAAGGCTTATGACTGTTACTAAAAAGAAGGATGGTTATATTGGTCACTGATTTTTTATATGTATGAAACATTTGTGTGTGTCACAAATGTGCGAAGCGTTTATTTGTACATTTTGAGTTGTTTGTTTATTCTCACTTTACCAGATGCAGATAAACAAGTGAGATGGGTGAATTTTCGTTTTTCATTTAGTTCATAATAATTCTGCACACTAATAGTTACCCAATAATTGTGTACGCATAGATATTCTCCTAAGAAAGTCCAAACCTCACTTTTACTTTCTTAAATATTCAGTTTTGAAGTTTATTAATATTTTGGATTGACTGAGAGCACTGTAGTTGTTCAATAATAAAAATTAATCCTCCAAAATACAACTTGCCTAATAATTGTGGACACATTGTAAAAATATTTGGTTTGCCTTGGTTGATTGGGCATGTAGAAACTGGATTTATCTGATCAAAAATGATTTCAGGATATACTTTAAGATCTTTCTGCTAATATCCTAATATAAACAAGCTAGGAAGGCTTACATTTGGGTTGCATATTGAATGTTTGTCTTTTTAATCTTTTTCCTGGTAGCGTAGTACCATACATAAGGAAGAGATACAATAAATTCTGTCACTCATTTACTCTAGCTGATTATGAACAATTAAACAATTAAATTAGTGGGTTAAAAACAACGAAAGTGCCCTTTCTCTTTCCTTAGTTTTGTTGGCATTGGAGCAGGGAAGATGCATAAAGAAAACTAAACCTCAGGAATTAAATTAGCATCTCCAAAACTTACATTGGAATTATATGTTGAGAATATTGTAATTATAATTACTCAGCCAAAGAATTCTTTAGAATTACTAATGGAATACCTACAGCAGTGTGGTTTGATATTAGGATATTGGATTAACAAGGATACAGCTGAAATGATGACTTGAGGCTTAATCAGTGGTGGGATTCAAGTAATTTAACAATCGGTTCTTTGCCCTAATGATTTCTTCCAACAACCAGTTTGCCAAACTGCTCAGAAAGTTAATAACTGATTCTCCCAAAATGGTGAGAATTGGCTGAATCCCACCACTGGGCTCAACTGAATAATATTGGTACCAGATAGTAGGTTTTAATATTGCTGCTAAATAGTTAAAAATCTGAAAACCATTTGGCCAAAATTAATTTAAAAAAACCCATTTGCAAATTATTATTTTACAGATCTGGAAGAATAGAGCAGTAGATATTTCAAGGTAAAGATTGAAACGGTTTTGATTGGGAAGAAATGTAGCTGTGAAGGTGACTGTTCTACTATGGCTTGAATTCCTGTTCCAAACAATTCCCATTAAACTTGAAAATAAGATATAAAATGACTGGCAGAGACAAATAACAAATTTCAGATGCTCCAATAAAAGCCTGAGGATTAAATTCAAGCTATTACAGGATTTGAAAGACTCATGTAGTTTGGCAGCTCCACATTCTAAGGTTCTATAATCAGGCTAGCAGCTTGGACTGCAGCTTAGAGCATGTCAATGTCACCTAATGATCGGGTGGTCTCTACTGAGGGAGAGAGACTCCCAAATGGTCTGCCCAAATATCTCTGGGCCAATGCAGACAGATATAAACAAGTCTATAAGAGATTGTGCAACAATAATCAGCATGTTAAAACCCTAGGATAAATGCAGAGAATGAATCAGTCCAACTGATACCCTCTTGCCTCATTACTAAATATTCCTCACGAAGAGGACAGCACAAAGAAATGTACTCAATGGAGAACTAACCAATTAAATTGCAATATTTGATTATTTATAAGACAAAGATGAATTCTGGAATGCTCAAAACCTTCCAGCCAGTCATGATAACTTCAAAGAAAAACTGCATTAAAAGAATGGCAAAAAGAAGGGACAATACTTAGAGACCCGACTGAATTCAAAGCTTGAAACATGGAACATAAAACATTTACTGGGCCTAATTTATTGTTAGCGAGGTGTGACTCAGGAAGCAAACAAATTGAACAGTGAATGGTTAAATGAAGGCTGAATTTAGATACAGTAATTGATATTCCAAAATGGCATTTCAATTACATTCACGTTGAATTTAATTGAAATCAGTACTAGAACAATGTATCAGCAGTGAACATCTTATACCTGTTTACAAAGTATACAACAAAGATGTTTTACTGCTGATGTATTACTCCAGCTAGTGATTGCTAAAATGGACAATTCGTTCTCCAATATTGCTTGGAGATGTAGCAACCAGGTTGGATCATTTTTGTATAATTGACGGGAATGCTATAAAGCTCATCAATTTGGGGAAAGGATTTATAATTAAATGATATAAATTCTAAAAGGTGAATTTCCTTTACAACCTAACATCTTTTTATTCTACATTGCTAAACTTTATCTCTCCACAAGTCTACGGAGCAATTTTTGTGTATGCTAACGGCTGGAAGGTTGCATTACATTTCTTACTAGAAAGTGCCTATAATTGCTTCTTTAGAAGAAGGGCTATTTGAGTCCTCTACATATGCTTTGAGGTTTATAACAACCTTTCATATAAAAATTAAATCTGACATGGAGTGTATTTCAACTTGGAAACCATTTTTAGATTATAATTCTGCATATAGGGCGGTACCATATCTTAAATCTGGGTTTCTCTGAATGCACTTTTGGGTCAAGACTTGATTTGCTAATTTTGTTGGTTTATTCTATTGTTATTTTTGTTCACCGTTTATAGCAGAGGTGGGGAATGGTGGCCCCTTTATGACTTACGGACTCCAACTCCCAGAATTCCTGAGCCAAGAAGTCCACAAATCATAAAAGAGCCATTGTTCCCCATGCCTGATTTAGAGTTTCACTGGTAAAGTAGGCAGCTACATAAATTTGTTTAATAAATAATGAAACAGTTTTAACATTCAAACTTTAATCTGTTAAGTAAGAATATATAATATACTGGTATATTCAATTGCTTGGATAGAAACTATTGTAAATTTTTATTCTTATTTTACAATTTATGCTATGCTAATTATGGCTGTTGATACTTGGATCTTAATAGCAATCTGTAGTTTTTCACAATATTTAATTACTTAAAACTAATTAATCAAATATTGAGAATATTAATTTAATTCAATAATGCTTGAACATAATTACTGTATAAAATTAAAATGCTATTTTACAATAACCTTATTTGAAGGAATATATGAAATGTAAGAGGTTTCTCTTTAAAGAGATAAATCTATAACAGTCACAGAACAATTGTCACAAGGGCCCACCAGTATCATTGTTCTATTTATATTAGTTATTAAATAATTTACTTATATGCTTTCCTTTTCCTTTCCCCCCAAAACATAGGCTTATTCCAGCCAATTGTCTACTGCAGTGGTTCTTAACCTGTGGACCCCGGGGGGGGGGGGGAGCGCAATGTTGTCTTAGGGGGTCTGTGAAAGCTTGAAGAAATGTTATGATTTCTGTGTCTGTGGCAGGGGTGAAATCCAGCAGGTTCTGACAGGTTCTGGAGAACCGGTAGCGGAAATTTTGAGTAGTTCAGAGAACCACCAAATACCACTTCTGGCTGGCCCCAGAGTGGGGTGAGAATGGAGATTTTGCAATATCCTTCCCCCAGGAGTGAGGAGGGAATGGAGATTTTGCAGTATCCTTCCCCTGCCACGCCCACCAAGCCATGCCCACGGAATCGGTAGTAAAAAAAATGGATTTCACCACTGGTTGTAGCCATGATCCACAACCATGGCCACAAAAGGTATTTAAAGGGGGTTCATGGTGAAGAAAAGGTTGAGAACCACTGGTCTATTGGCTCCCTTTTTTCTTAATGAATCCCTTTCCTTCCAAGATCACATAGCTTTCTTTTGTTTTCCTAATAAGGAAGCAACTGGTTAACCATTTCATTTAATTAGAGTTCATTTAATAGAATGAATGTAACTTATTCTATGAATGGATCCATGGTGGGGCATTGGTTAGAATGTAGTATTGCAGGATAACTCTGCCTACATCCAGCAGTTTGATCTTGACCGTCTCAAGTTTGACTCCTTCTGAAGTCAGTAAAATGAACACCCAGATTGTTGGGGGCAACATGCTGACATTGTAAACTGCTTAGAGAGGTCTGTAAAGCACGATGAAGGGGTATATAAGTCTAACTGCTATTGCTATTGCTATTATTTCATTAGATAACTCTCAATTTCTTTCCATCCTTAGCATCACTATCCTACAATTTTTATATTTCCTGTCACAATATATCAATCTTTTCTTTCCAGTTATGTTTTGTCTTCTAAATTTATAGCTGCTTTTTAACAGCTTTTTCAACTTCTCTGCAGCCACATTTCCATTGAGGGCATCACCACCATCACTGCCGCAACTACTACATTCTGGCCTGCATTTCTTAGCTTCCTTGTTTCTATGCTGAATTTTTTCCCCTTTGGTTTTCTTGTTTATCTAGCAACATGAGAAAATGCATTTACTTTTGTCAGCAATTTGCAGCACTGAGATTGTTGAAATTACACCACTTCCATTTTCTTCTGAACCCTGGGAAGAACCCCAGACAGGGTTACTCTCAAAATCAGTTCACCATTTCCTGAGACTCTTGAATTCTCTGTGTATATGGTAATACCAGGCTACAGATAC
Source organism: Masticophis lateralis (assembly GCA_030761175.1). Lineage (NCBI taxonomy): Eukaryota > Metazoa > Chordata > Lepidosauria > Squamata > Colubridae > Masticophis > Masticophis lateralis. The sequence goes on from JAUDYJ010000001.1 coordinate 116,009,773, forward strand.
CTCTTGAGTTTCTGTTTCAAATCTGATACCTCTGGCCTTGCAGTAATCTTCATTTTCTCCAGAATCACTGGCTTCCTCTTGTGCCTTTTTTGTCTGGCAGCCTTCTTTCCTAACGGTGCTCACAATTTGTTTTTCCTCTTATTGTCTCATGTGAAGCTTTCAACAGTTATTTCAACTACTGTACTTTCTATTGTTTGTTTCAACAGCCCAAATGACTTTTTCAGGTTGTTTTGTTTGTCTTTTCTTCTAGAGGCACTTCCCCAAGTCTTCCCCAAGTTCTTTTGCAGCCTCTTCTGCTATTATCTTTGCTTCCCCATGTACTCTACCAGTAACCAGCAATATTTCAACACTAATACTTCATTCGTTTCTTTTACTACTTCTGGATTACTTCTTCCACAGCTTCCCCGCTACACCTCTTGCTTCCTAGTGAGCATCAGGGATCTAGTTAGCTATTCTATTATCTCCCAAATGTCTTGGTTTCCTGGTAGTGGCATAAACACACATTGTTTGATGTTGATATTCCTCCCTATAATAAATGTTATGAATTGATGTTTATTATATTTATTGTGCTTCAAACTCCTTTCTCCTCTCCCACTGTCATACACTGGCAGTCTCAAAGATATTTCTTTGCTGGTCCGCCCACCAGGTATCTGTGTCGACTAGTCTTATTAAGTTTTGGCGACAAATGATTATAGGCAGTGGTGGGATTCAGCTGGTTTGCACTGATTCAGGTGAACCGGTTGTTAAATTACACCCTCCCCCCGCTATCAAAGTGGATCCTGGGTGCTGCTCTGCGCTGCAATGGAGAAATGGGCAACAGAGCAACTGCTGCAAAGGAAGGAGAAGGCCGCCTTCCCTCCTCCTTCCCATGCACCGGCCGTTCTGTTGCCCGCTTCTCCATTGCAGCGGAGGGGAGTGCAAGACCTAGGATGCACTTGGATAGTGTGTGTGTGTGGGGGGGGGAGGGGGGTAATTTAACAACCAGTTCAACCAGGGTCAGGTTGACCATCGCGGGAGGCTCATCTCACATGTGTGGTGGAGCTGCAGGACAGGGATGGGTCATGCCTCCCATGACAGCCAACCTGTTCCTGGGCAAACTGGTTGTTAAATTATTTGAATCCCACCACTGATTATAGGTTGCTACACATGATCTTAGACAAAGAGCTGATTTTCCTTTCACTTTTCAGAAGAGAAAGTTTGGCTGAAGAGGTTGTAGGAAAAAAAAATGCTTTTAAAAGCCTCTGATGATCCCAGCTGAGTTGCCTGATCATCAGAGGCTTTTATCCCCCACCAAGCCATGCCCACAGAACCGGTAGTAACAAATTTTACATTTCACCACTGGTTCCAGCCCATTTTATATAAAGGCCAGGGCTATAACCACATGATTGTGGTTGCCATCTTGACACCCCCTTCTCCACAAACTCTGCTTCCTTGTATCTAACTATTTCTTGAATAGTTGAATAGAAACTCCACATTAAATGCCTACTTTGGAGTTCAAATCTAAACATTTCGGGGGAAAAAAGTAATAATTAAGTCCCAGTGTAAACCTTCTGTATAAAGATAGCATAGGAAGCCATTTCTGAAAAAGTTTATTGTATTTCTCTGTCCAGTCTGGTGGATTTCCTGAGTCTTTTCCAGTTTCAGTAGCTGTCTCAAAATTTGAGAGAAAGGTGTGGGCATCTCCCTAGACATACATGAAAAAGATCCTTAGAAGTATCATTATCTTTCCAGTACTGTAAACCTTAAACTGCAACATTTCCTTTTCATGCTGATGTTGATCTCTCAGCTGGAAAATGTTCGGCTCCTTTTGTTCCCTTAAAATCTGAGAATATTCAGTACTTGGCTGATTTGAAGTTCCGTTTCTTTCTGTGGTTTTTTTTCCTCTTAACAATTGCTTTTTAGTTAGTAACAGTCTTAGATCTTCCACACTGACTTCTTTAACCTGAATAGTGTGTTCCTCACATTCTTTATTAAAGCAGCTTTTCCGTTGTTCAGAATCTGGCAGTGCTATTTGTTTATGGCTGTGCCCCCTCCTCTTTCTGTTCCTCTTCTTCCCCCCTCCCCCGTGGAACTAATGTTAATATCTTTCCTGTGTTGTTTGGGTTGTGTTTTTCTTTCGTCCTTTTTACAGCATTTCCCACTCTTTAGACTTAGAAGCTCACAATTCTGGCTTAACTTTTTCTTTAGACTTTTAATCTGTAAACTTTATTCCATCCTTCTGCTACCACTTGAGGGGACATGGGATTATTGGGTCAGAGGTTTAGATTGGGGACCAAGAGGTTTAGACTTAGGACCAAGACATCTATGTTAAAATCTTGCTGTGATTTCCGAAAACGATAAACCCAAATTACTCTCATAAAATGATAACTGTAAAGTTTTTACATTGTTGTTTGTTATGTATTTATGCTATTCTTGTTTTTTTTCTTGGAAAGATAGCGTCTTAGATATGATGAGGGCTTTGCAAAATCTTCTGTCTCTTATTTACTTAGAAGACCAGTAGATGGTGAACAATTAAAATGTGATTCACAATAACATTTTAATACAAAAATATATTTATTTTTCTATGAAGAGTTCTTTATAGTGCTTAATTAGAGGAGAATTTTCATAGATTCTTTTCTTTTGTGAATTGTGGCATCTCCTTCTCCTTTCTTTTTCTTCTCTTTCTTTTCTCCAGCTATCTATTGTTTCCACTCAGTAGTTTTCTCTCTTGAAGCTGTATTCAGTTTCTTCCTGCTTCTATTTTTAATAAGGAAGTAGCTAGTTTAGTCTTAGCTCTTTTTAATAGAATGAAAGTAATTATGATTTAATCACAAAACCTATACAATTAGTATTCCTTTAAGATTTGAGAAATAGAATATATGCCCAGGAGGCAGAAAAGAAATTAGACATGCTTGTTATTCAGGCATATTTTAAGAAGATTGAAGGCAAAACATTTATATGTTTGTTCATCCAATTAATGTACCTCAAATGTATATTACAATTGGTATTCCCAAAAGATAATTGGAAAGCTTACATTATAAATCAGAGAAGAGACTATTAGAATGAAGGCATCTTAATTTAGGGCTGTGTATGCTATTATCTGGAAATCCAAGCCTTTAGGGGTAAAAAAAATATGTGTTAAACCTTGGGGATTGTAAAGGCAAAACACAATGCTTTTCAAATGTCTAGTTGATGAAAGATCACAATATTGAAAATAAAATTAAAAGCAATGAAATTGATGAAATGTAAAACAGTTCAAAAATAACCAGCAACAAAATAAATCTTATTTTTTACACTGTACACATAAAGACTCTTGTATTCAACAGGGTAAAACAACAATATTTATACACATTTCTAAGAAAGATGAAATTTGCAGAGACAAATGAATTCTCTAGGAGGTGTTCCCAAATTGGACAATTATTGAAAAGGCCTGGTCCCACTGAATGATAATTTTTTATGCACAAAAGACAGAATCTTAACCATAAACTCATTAGCAGATTTTATATCAGGTTTAGAAAAGTTACATGAGACTACAGATCCTCACAGGAACTTTGAAATCAAAACTCTGAGGTAAAAAAATCAAATAGCACCAGTTATGATATTGTTTTCCTAGCTTGTGCCGGTTAAAGGGATTATAGCAGTTGAAATAATCTGAAATTTGTAGACTGTTGATTTAAATTAGCCATGTTGAGTCTGACTAGGTTTATACAGATGAAAAATATATTGAATGAATAGAAAAATAGCTTCATTTTAAAGATTCATTTAGGGACATGGTGGCTCAGTGGCTAAGATGCTGAGCTTGTTGATCAAAAGGTCGGCAGTTCAGTAGTTTGAATCTCTAGTGCTGCGTAACAGGGTGAGCTCCCATTACTTGTCCCAGCTTCTGCCAATCTAGCAGTTCGAAAGGACGTAAAAAATGCAAGTAGAAAAATAGGGAGCACGTTTGGTGGGAAGGTAACAGCTTCCCACCAAAGTTAAGTACTGCAACGGGTAGAGTGGGCATGAGTGAGTGTATTCTTTTTTATGCCCTTCCCTCAGATATGTTGAAAACACAATATGTACTTCGGGTGGAAGAGATAGACCATTTTGGTACGTATGGATGTTTGGTGTTTAGTCTTTGATGTTTAGTGCGCCTTTGGTGTTTAGTGCGCCTTTGGTGTTTAGTCATGCTGGCCACATGACCATGGAGAGGCTTTGGACAGCGCTAGCCCTTCGGCTTTAAAACAGAGATGAGCACTGCCCCCTAGAGTCAGGAACAACTAGCACATATGTGCGAGGAGAACCTTTACCTTTATAAATATTCATTTAAATCCATTTTAATTTAAAACACATTTAAATTTTTAGAGTCAAATAGATCTCATCTTGTTTGTGATTAAAGTAATTTTATGGTGAACTTTGCCATCTCAACAGCTGACTGAAGACTGGAGTGGTGGTTGAAGGTAATGGAGTCTGATCTCTCCTAAGATTGAGATAATGTCCTAGAGGACCCCATGAAATAACCATGAAATATCATGGGTATTTTGGTTTCTACCATGTGCCCTCTGCTCCCATGACCACATGAAGATATATAAAGATGAAATAGAAATTGGTGAGGCTGGGTAAGGCCTTTCCAAGATTCCATGCAGTAGTTCTGACCCTTCCTTAGATTTGGGGATAGACAAAGTGCTCATCTTATCAAAGTACTGGAAATACAAAGCATAGTGAGAAGATTGGGAACCAAAATGCTTCTCCAACAAGCAGCATAGAACTTTTTGTCAATTTTATAGATTATTATACCACCTTGTTCCGTGGCAGACTCAATTTATTGCAATTACAAGAGCCATGGTGGTGCAGTGAGTAGAATGCAATATTGCAGGCCAACTCTGCCCAAAGTCTGGAGTTTGATCCTGATTGGCTCAAGTTTGACTCACCTTCCATCCTTCTGATGGAAGGGGACCCAGATTGTTGAGGCCAATATGCTGACTCTATAAACCAGGACTGTAAAACACTATGAAGAGATATATAAGTCTAAGTGCTTTTGCTATTGGCTCTTCAGCAGGAACTATGTCCTCTGACATGTCAACCACCATAGCAACATTTCTGTACATTTCTGAAGAAATCTGGTTGGCCTTTGCAACTTGGACTTTCCAGATTATTTAGATTTGGGTTCTCATAAGCCTCAACCAGCACAGCCAATGGTGAAGGATTGTGGCAGTGGTCCAAAATATTGCTACCACTGCTCTGGTCAGAGTATCCTTTTGCCAGATTTCACAAGGGATATCAGAACAGCTTTATGCTGTTGTGTTGTTTGAACTGAATTTTAATGTATTTCAGTCATTAAGAAAGGATCCGGCTGCTTATAGATTGGATTTAAGCAAAAAGGTTTGTACATTCAGCATAGACCCACCCTGGATTTCTGCCCAAGTAGCGTTTCGTTTGGTCTTTTTAGAAATAGCCATCCAGATTTCCATCCTGTTTTCAAAGTCATAAAATTCACCGCAGAAGAACAGAATGAAATGGATGCTGCATTCTTGAAGTGGATGATGGGATACCACATAAAGGTGTCTGCCCTTTGGAACAACCTCAGCCAGATCACCCTATATTTTTCAAGCTAAGTACTGCAATGGGTAGAGTGGGCATGAGTGAGTGTATTCTTTTTTATGCCCTTCCCTCAGATATGCTGAAAACACAATATGTACTTCGGGTGGAAGAGATAGACCATTTTGGTACGTATGGATAAACCAGGCCCCAAAACCAATAGCAAAAGCCAGTGATCTTGAATGAGGAAACGCCCTGTAATTTGCTATTGGCATCATAGTAGCTCCTTCGAATTTCAATCTTTATTCAAAAATTGTATGCATTTAAGCACAAGGATCATCACAAAGACGTTTAGACCACATGTAAACGAAACAAACATTGGCGAGACAATTTGCCGCATCCTATGCAATCCACAACTTGAAAAGAAAAGTAAGCTTTTAATTCTGCATTTTCCCAGGCTGCTGCTGGTGGCTGGGAGAAGCAAACTCTCCTTCTCTCTCTCCCCGTTTCTACTTACTGGTTTAGTAGTAGAAAGGAATTTGTTGGGACATGAAGTCTAGACACTGTGATTGTAAAAAGAACAGGCACACTTGGTAATCTCTAGGCTGATGGGGAATATTCAGCTAAAACTATATATTATTGCTTAGGAAAGGGAAAATTAAGACACAATTAAGAATCTTCCCTTAGTCGGTGAAAAATTACCCACATTCCAGAATGCGTAATGTTTTAATTTCATAATGAAAGACAGTGACCAGTCCTGTGTAAACATAAGTATCCAGAGAAAAAAGATGTTAAGGGCTAATCCACATGATGGTGTTTTTCCCCTTTCCCATAACCAGTTATCTTGAGTTTGCGTCCTACCTTGGTCTTGTTCAGAATTCAAATAAACAGCCATGCAAAATGCTACATTTGGAAGCATCTGACTCTACCGGTATCACAAAATGGCTGAGGAAACTCATGGAAAGGCTTGAGTGCCTGTGTAGCTTCAGAAGTTGCCACTGAACTGTCATAGTGAAAAGGATAGGAAAACACTGCTAAATGTATAGGGGGTAATCATAGTAAATTAATTATTTGGCTAAATTGAATATGTAAAGTTATTTGAATTCAAATTAATTCAATTAAGTTATTTAGTGACACCTATACATACACACATACATACTATTCTCCCGCTCTGTCGCTTTCTCTCTCATATACAGTGTGTGTGTGTGTGTGTGTGTGTGTGTGTGTGTGTGTGTAAAATAAATACACATATAAGCAGTGCTTGTAACAGGACTACAGTGTTCAAGAATATAGGAAGGTGTAGAATAAGAAACTGAAGTATACATTTCATGAACATCAAAGGAACTCCATTTTTGTTTCTGTACTATATAAATCTAAGCAGTATAATTAACTCAGCAAAACTCACTTTGTTTATATTGGATACTTTAGGTGTCTTTTAAAGAAAGAAATTGATAGGCTCATAGAACTATCAGCAATTTGGTGATCCACAGGCATCCTGAGTTCATAGTATAAACTAAGGAAGCTTTAGTGTTTCCCTTTTGGACAGAATATCTGTCACATACTAGTTTTATTATGAAATACTTATTGATTTTGTAGACTCACATATATTTAGAAAATTAACAGGAAGACCAAAAAATGGACACTGCCTGGGTTTTGGATTGCAAAGAAAAGTTGAAATGATGCTTACCGGTACTTTCATCCATTATGTAGTAGGGTGAAGAAACAAATTATTGCTGTGAGTCTTGACTGAAGGACTATTTAAAAAGCTGGATATGATTTACCAGTTACATGATTAATTACCTATTCTTTTCTCACACAAATTGACTTAAACTCGAAGGGTTCAGTTGCATAATATGAAATGAGAATATAGGTAAAACAGTTTGTGAAAGGTCTATATAAAGATGTAGACTACTTCTAAAAATTGCCATCAAATTGTAATTTGAGGTTGACATTAAATTGAAAGTGGAATTATTAAATATCTAGACTGTAAAGGTTCCCCTAGCACATATGTGTTAGTTGTTCCCAACTTTAGGGGGCGGTGCTCATCTCCGTTTCAAAGCCGAAGAGCCAGCACTGTCCGAAGACGTCCCCATGGTCATGTGGCCAGCATGACAAAATGCCAAAGCTGCACGGAACGCTGTTACCTTCCCAGCAAAGGTGGTCCCTATTTTTTCTACTTGCATTTTTTTACATGGTTTCGAACTGTTAGGTTGGCAGAAGATGGGACAAGTAAGAGGATGTAGCAAATATGGAAGCAGTCCGAAAGAAAAGAAAAGGAAAAAGTCTGAAAGGGTAAAAGAAAAAAATAATTGCAACCAATTTTATAATCTTTTGGGTATTATGTATCAGCAATACTACAAACACTAGTGCCTTACTAATGCCAAGTACCTAAATGGAACTATGACTAAATGCTACACTGTGAAGTAAAAGTTTTTTAAAAAAGCATCCCTAGTCAGTCCTGTATTCAACCAGCCATATTAAACAATTCCTAACAGACATATAACTAAAGAATTATTTGACCAATTTTGAGCTACTCTTTCTCTTAAATGAAAGGAAGAAATTATGCCCAGATTCCATAAATATGGGTGGTGTAATTGTGTAACATAAAGCAAGAGGTGCTTAATAATAAATAAGAAAGAAAGGAGGGTGCTTTGAAAATGAATAGTAGAGTATTTAATGTTAAGATCTGTGCAATATAAAGAGTTTTGATTACTCACAGAAATTAAAAACAGTGGCCAATATGAGGATGAGAGAAAATTAATCTTAACTAAATATTTTTATGGGTTTCCAATCCAGTTGTAGATCATTTTGATGTAGCTTGAATCAATCTAAGCAATTTTTTGAGTGGAAAATCATATGGAAAAATAGGGAAGGGGATCTGAACATTGTTGCTTATAAATGATTACTATTTGCATGCTTCATATTTTTAACAGTTGTTTTTCCTTTTACTTTTTAGATGTCCCTTCTTACAACTATTGAACACCAGGACTTAGCTCCTAAACATAATGCACTGTCTAAAGGCATTGAGGAGCCTGGTGGAGCAGTGGACTAAAACGCTGTTAAATAGCACTTAGCTGCCAGCTGCCTGCAATTACTGCAAGTTCGAATCTCACCAGGCTCAAGGTTGACTCAGCCTTCCATCCTTCCAAAGTAGGTAAAATGAGGACCTGGATTGTAGGGGCAATAAGCTGACAGTATTAAAAAAGAACAAAGAACACCGCTTAGTGGGGGCAAAAGCCCTACTAAGCAGGTATATAGAGCCTGGATAGCTCTGCAGACTAAGCACCCTAATTAACATCCAGCTGTCTGCAATTACTGTAAGTTTGAATCTCACCAGGCTCAAGGTTGACTCAGTCTTCCATCCTTTTTAATGTAGGTAAATTGAGGACCCAGTTTGTGGGGCAATAAGCTGACTTAGTATAAAAAATATACAAAAGTATGAAGGCTATTGCTTAACATATTGTAAGCCGCCCTGAGTCTTCGGAGAAGGGCAGCATATAAATCAAACCAATAAATAAATAAATAAACTACTTGATAGGCAAATAGAATATGTGTCTGTCTGTCTCTGTCTCTGTCTCTGTCTCTCTGGGTATACATGCATATTCTAAACTTTGCTTTTTTTTTTTATTTGGCCACCTTCATTCTCTATTATCCCTCTGAAATAGGCTGATCCAATCAATAGTGTTCATGTTGTCTTTAGTAAACAGCTTTCAACATAATTTCCCGGCATGGAGGTTAACTGATGGGAAATTTTTAAACTGTTGACTTTACATTATATAGTTAGTTATTAACACAAAGGAGCTCTGACATTAAAAAAAATAGAGAAGGCTTTTAAATTGCTTAGATGAAAAATATGAACTGGAAGGATTTGCTGAGGGCCTTGACCAAGCTCCCAAAGATTGTGGAAAGAAGCAAAGATGAAAATCTGGCATCATATCTGGCATCACATTACTAAAGCAAGATGTCATTGCTTTAAAGACATATCAAAGCAGGACTGTCTGTTCAGGAGACTAAATAAAACACACAGTACACATTTATACTATCAGAATAACAGTTTAATAAAATGTGCAATACTGCCTATAATACCAGCGATATTAGCCAGGAGGAGCATATAATCCAGATGAGTCAAGTGATTTCTGGCAGCTCTAATTGGAATTTATGAGCAAAATATACTTCATGACTGGGCACAATCTACTGCTTATACTAAGATGATAGCCAGGAGGAGTGGGGTGGGGGTGGGGATAGATCTATATGTTTGTTTTTGCTCCTTTCATAAATTGGCCTGAGGCCAATTAGTCATCCAAACATATTGTACAAGGAGGGTCTTGTCCTACAAAAGAGCAAAAGTAAACATTTGGACAAGTGTTAAAGTCCAGCAGAAACTGGACCATATTGGATCATATTGCGTAAGTGTGAAAGTGAATGGTACTTTCAGAAACTGATAGAAACTGATAGAATTCTACAGAATTCTACAGAAACTGATAGAATTCTACAATCTGCATTTCTTCTTGTTTTGTCAAGGAGGATGAGGTGCCTGTAGTAAAGATTTGAAAAGAGACAATACTAAGTTCAAGAAGGCCAACAGCTTCCAGGGGATGACTGAACATCTCATTAGGAGGCTGTTGAGTTACAACTTACAATTGTCAACCCTATTTTGTGAGTTATCAACACTAAATTGCCAATGTACTTTTTATTCTTCATTTAGCTCTGACTCTTAGAGGTAGGTCTTATGAAGTCTCCTGCTGACTTATTTCTCAATCACCGATGGGGGGAGGAGGAGGAGGTCTGTGTGCTCCCAGAGAGTGACCAAATTCTTGGCTTCTGAGCCATGATGGCAGTGGTGGGATTCAGCCAGTTAGCACCACTTCGGGAGAACCAGTTGTTAACTTTCTGAGCAGTTTGACAAACTGGTTGTTGGAAGAAATCATTAGGGTAGAGAACCGGTCGTTAAATTACTTGAATCCCACCATTGCATGGTGGCACAATGGTTAGAATAAAGTACTGCAGGGCTAACTCATTGCTCACTCCAGGAGTCCAACTCTGAGTGGCTCAAGATTGACTCAGGCTTCCATTCTCCAAGGTCAATAAAAGGAGGATTGTTGGTGGCAATATGCTGACTCTGTAAACCGCTTAGAGAGGGCTATAAAGCACTGTGAAGCAGTATATAAATATAAATGCTATTGTTAGTGCTATTCTCTGATTGTGGGCCACAATAACACCATCCATAACCAAATTATATTACTGTTCTATGATTTCAACTACTTTTTATTTTTATTTAATTTATTTGTATCCTGTCTTTATTATTTTTACAAATAACTCAAGATTGCAAATATATTCAAACACTTTCCTCCTCCTGTTTTCCAAACAACAACTCTGTGACATGGGCAGGGCTAAAACAGAGTGACTGGCCCAAAGTCACCCATCTGACTTTCATAGCTAAGGCAGGACATGAACTCATGGTCTCCTGCTTTCCAGCCTGGTGCCTTAACTACTAGACCAAATGGTTTAAGTTTTCTCACTTAAAACAGCTTTCCTCCTATTAAAGGCATATGACTTTTTAAAGTTACTATGCAGAGGGAAGGGTGCCATGCTGCTTCAGCTGGCCATCCTAACAACAGCTAGCTTACTCAGGGCTCAGTGATTTGATGGGAAATGTGCCTGCTGGTTTTCTCTCAGTTGAATAATAACAATGCAGCTGTGAAAATAAGAGAAAATAATGCTAAGTAGCATCAAAGGAGGATTTTTTAAAAAATAAATGAAATTACAGAGGAGGTTATTTGCTTTAGAAAGCTGAGTTTTTTTCACATCTAATTAACAGTAAATTGGGAGTGTCTGTGGAGATTCTCAGTCATCCAGGTCATGGTTGTCCCAAAGGTGCTTTTTTAAAGAGCCAACTGGCCATTCTGGTTTTTCTTTGAAGATGTTTCGCTTCTCATCCAAGAAGCTTCTTCAGCTTCTGAAGCTTTTTGGAGAAGAAGCAAAACATCTTCAAAGAGAAACCAGAATGGCCAGTTGGCTCTTGAAAAATCACCTTTGGTATAGTAAATAGGAGGAACTCACTTAAAGGAATTAGGAGGAAGTGCAAATGGCTACAGATTTCACTGCTGAAAAACTACTATAAAATATAAGGAGATGGGTTTTAAATGACAGAAGAATAGAACAAGTTCAGTCATTTACCTATTTAGGGCTAGTATTTCAGACAAATGGCAAATGGAATAAGCAGGTAAAAGCCGGAGCTCGGAAGGCCATGGCTCGGATGGCTCAATTAAACAAACTTATTTTAGAGAAAACTCCATCTACATTAATCCCAGTGCTAAAGGTCTTCCAGGTGAAAATCGAACCAGTACTTACCTATGGGGCAGAAATATGGGGGTCAGTTAAGCTGCATGGGCTGGAAACCCCTCAAAATAAGTTCCTTAGGAGAATTTTGGCAGTGTCCCCTGGAACCCCAGCATGTGTAGTAAGGGCAGAAACAGGAGTCCATGCGACTGGCACTAGGGCTTTGTTGAAGACTGTTTATTACTGGTTGAGAATAATCGAGATGGAGGAAGGGAGGTTACCAAAATTAGCGCTAATGGAGCAGATTATCTCAAGTAATAAAAATAACTGGTTATCAAGAGTTCTGAAGCAGGTATCTAGCTCTGGTATCCCTTTAAATTGGCAGCAGTATGACTATAGGCAGATCCGAAATTGGATTGCACAGAGATTTAAGGACATAAGTGCCCAATCGGATATTGCACAGGTGACAGCAGTAAAAGTTTGCCCCTGGTTATCAGCCAATAAACAAATCTTCAAAATAGAAAAATATTTAGCTGTGCCTTTGTTTCCCGTCCTGAGAAGATTCTTTACAAAACTGAGGTTGGACCAACTCGGAACAAATATGCTCTGGGGTAGATATAAGGGCATTCCTGTAAGGGAAAGGGTCTGTCTATGTGGGACGGGGGAAGTCGAAACAACGTCCCACGTAATTTTTGATTGCCCCCTATATTCAGACCTGAGGGAACATCAACTGGGCAGGATCTTTTATACCAGCACCACTAAATCTAAAGAGCACTTTTTGCGATACTGTTTGTTAGGTTCCAACTTGCAGTTGGTAAAATGGATTGCTAAATTTGTGGTAAAGTTGATAGGAAGGAGGACAAAGTTGGTGCAGCAAAATGCGGTAGATTGTAAGAATGACCACTTGATCTAACAATGAAATTTTAATAGCAGTCAATACTGATTGGGCGACATTATAAATATAAATTTAAGTATATTTAAATGGTATTTTAAATTATTGTATTTTATCCCGAATCTATTTTAGATCGTATTTTATTCTAATTGTATTTTAATTGTGAGTTATTCCAATCTTACTTAATTTGTTTTATCAAACTTTTGTAATGATTTGTCTTAGTAATTCTGCATTTGATATGGCCCAAAGGGCTAATCAATAAATAAATACTACTACTAATTTGAAGGTTAGCTGTTGCTAGGAAAGAACAGTTTGCCTGGCAAATTTACACCTAAATAGGTGTCAACAGGTATATGTTACACTGAAACATAATTCCTTCTTTATTTTCCTATCCAATTGCCCTCAATCTCAATTCAGTTTTGGTATCTCTGTCCTCTATTCTTCCTTTACCAGTGTGACAATGAATGGTTAGTATCAATCCGTATGAGGATCAATGAATTATGTCAATGGCACATCTTGTTTTATACATAATTAATTTTAAACAGTAGTTACCAAAGTTTTAATCCTGTTGTTGCCTTAAAAAAAATATCTCCTGGGAGGTTTAATCTCCTGAGAGAACATTCATATACATGCAGTGTGTCATTTGCACATACATTTGTTGGGTTTTATGTATCTGTGCATAATGGGGGAGGAATGTCTTCAGGGTGATTTCAGTTGTAGTTGGCCAATAAAAGTGGACAAATTAAGGAAGCTGAACTTTGAATAGAATGTTACACTGTTTATAATTTGTTGTGTCATCTCTTCCTTGATGTATATAGGTATATGGGAATTTGTCCCTTTGAATAAATAGACTTTCATCTCCTATTCACTCCTATATGAGGACAGCTGTGTTTTATAATATTAAGCCAGGAATCTTTAAACCATGATTTTCTTAAACAAACCACATTATGGGTTTGATGCCCAAAACAAAGAAATCATATTGCAGGTTCTATGAAGTGTGAACTCAGGTAAAAAATTGAAAATAAGATTCTGAGTACTCCTGCTGGGGAACAAATGTGATGATCACAATGAAAAACAGAATGCTGCCACACAACTTTGAAATCACCTTAGAGATACTGTATGTAGAGACACTTGTGCTTGTTGCTATAGCGACAAGGCCTTCTTCCTCTCCTGCCTCCATTTTGACCACTTGATTTTCATTTTATTATCCTACCTGCCCATTAAGTCATGTTCCACAGTTTCTTCTTCAATTTCTGCTCTCAGAGCAACCAAAGCTGAAGAGGGAATGCTCACACCCAACCGCAACTGCTTGTTTCATCCACTTGCTTCTATCACTTGCACCTTACACCCTTTTGCTCAATTTCAACAGCATCTTCCTTTATTACTACAGGCTCAGTGAATTTAAGACACACACACTCACAAAATTGGCAGGTATGCATTTCTCTGTGTAATACCTTCCTCTATTTTGTGAGGAATTTGTAAGCCACAAGAAGAAGAAAAAAGAAGGGGGGGGGGAGTGAGGAAAGGATCGTTGCAAAATTGTAAATATTCAACTGAAGTCACAGCAGGAAGTATATTCCTTAGCTGTTTCTTGAAATATATCAATATCTTTCCAAATACCACTTTACATAGTTCCTCTTGATATAGAGTTAACAAGAACAGTGCTTACCAAGGGAGGTGGTGATGGAGATCTCCCTTTGGTCTTATCTTCTCCTAACATAAATATTGAATTAATGTGCAGTAACTGACCACTGGACTCCTCCCAAAACAAATATCAATATAGATAGCTGGTCTTTTAACACAAGCAAGCCAGGCCTGAAAAGGCATTGAATTTCTGTCTCTAACTCAGCATCGGCTCAATTTCACCTTACAATATTGGATCGTAAAGAGAACTAATGTTGAATTACAATTAATTTTCCAGATAACACTATTGTTTGTTATTATTTAGGTGCCCAATACAATCAGCAAGAATTCAATTTTTTGCAAACTAAACCAGAGAGAGAGATCTGCTTCAATGCAGAGAATTTAATCAACTAATGTACAGCATTTCACAGATTCCATGGGTTTTTTTGTGCATGCTTCTGGAGTTTTTGGAAACTTTATGCCAGGGGGTCTCCAAACTTGGCAACTTTAAGAGTTGTGGACTTCAACTCCCGGAATTCCCCAGCCAGCATGGTACAACTTCTGCAATAGAGTAGTAAATGTCTGGAACACTCTACCTGATCCTGTTGTTAGTCTCGCTAATCCCCATACCTTTTACCTTAAACTGTCTACCGTGGACCTTTCATGTTTCTTAAGAGGTCCCTAAGGGGCGTGCATAAGTGCACCAGCGTGCCTACCATCCCTGTCCTACTTTCCTACATTTATATGTAATCATTCCATGTGTTTATGGCTATATTTTGCCTATTTATATCCTTTTATTTGTGCCAATTATTTTCATGTGTCCATGTCTAGGTCTATACTGTTACTTGTTTCCTTGTACTTGTTGACAAATAAATAAATAAAAATAAAATAAAAATAATAAATAAACTTCAGTTCTCCTAAGGGAGGAAGGTGGGATTTGAGTGGCATGGGGAGTTCAGACATTGATATAAGCAGCCATCCAGTGACCTTTATCATCTTCCTGGAGTCTCTGCTTATCAGAGTTGCTTTGAAGTGGAAAAGCTAACATTCCTTTGGGTGTCTTTTACTTTCTCTGCTGTCAATCAGTCACAAGCTATCACTTGCCTGTACTTTGTACAAATGGAAATGCTACACTTCCTTAAGCCCTTAAACTTGTATTTAAAACATCTATAGCTAAGGATTAAAGGAAGCTCACCCTATGCAGTAAAACCTGTCTACCCCAAAGCTCCTAATAACTGGAAAGCAGCTAACAAGCAATTTCTGAAAGTGATTAAAGAAGTGTGCAAACCCAGTGTCCTTTTCAAGCCACTGACTGTGGTTTGAGTAAGATGGGTATTCTGTCATTTCCCAGAGCTCTAAATTTGCTGGAGGTTGCTGTGTTGTGGTCTCTTCATGAGGAACAACTGTATGGAGCACTTGTGGATGATCTCAAGTTCTCTTGTTGTCTGAAGTAGAATTAGGATCTTCTTTTATTACCACAAGCTCAGTTGTCTTCAGTTCGCTATTGTTTTTGGAATAAACAGATCAAATGATTAACATGTAAATTTCAAAGCACATTGACTTACATTATATGTGAGAAAAAAAATAAAAGGGCATAATTGATCAATGAGATTTAACCTCAAGAAAATTAAGCTCTGACATTTCCTATAAATTCTCACCTCAAGAGGAAAACCATAAATGGCCATTTAGAAAACATAAGCTCTGGGGGTTTACATCACCACAAGCTACAACTAAACAAACTGTATCGTGCAGGGGTAAAATCCTGCAGGTTCTGACAGGTTCTGGAGAACCGGTAGTGGAAATTTTGAGCAGTTCGGAGAACCAGCAAATATCACCTCTGGCTGGCTCCAGAGTGCGGTGGGAAAGAAGATTTTGCAATATCCTTTCCCTGGAGTGGGGTGGGAATGGAGATTTTGCAGTATCCTTCCCCTGCCACGTCCACCGTCACACCACACCCACCAAGCCACGCCCACAGAACCGGTAGTAAAAAAAATTGGATTTCACCACTGGTATGGTGGATTAATATGTGATGTAAACTCACTGGTTCTTCTGCATATCATTTCTTTTAGGGAAGAGCCTTTTCCAACATATTGGAAAATGCTCCAAAATTAAATCTACTCCTGAACTCAACAGTAACTCTCCTCAGGGTAGTAGCTGATCATAAATAAAGGTCACTTCCTAGTGGCTAATGATAAGCTTGAACATACACGGTTTAATTTTGAAATACAGTGAGAGTGAAGAAATGTTAAACTGATTTCCATATTGCAGGATCATTATGAATGTTTGGTAAGTTCAGAAAGGAATGTCAAAGAAGTATTCAAAAGAGATTAAAATGCCCTCTTTGCATGTCTTTGCTACACATTTAACAGCAACACACCCTCTTTCCTTTCCATATCTCAGAAGAGCTAGCACATCTGACCCCTGGTTTGTGATGATGCCCCCTCATTGTGGCAAGGATGCACAATGAAGATATAGTCGTCTGCTGCCCAAATTACATTACAAATGTAAATTATAATGTGCACATGTAAAATGTGAAGTGTTTGACAATACTTCCAAAGCTTCTTTCAAAGTTCTTGGCAGAAGACTAGACATTTATCAGAACAGCTTCAAATAGGATTCTAAAAAGAAAGATTCACAAATGTTGATTTCAACCAAAGTCTATAGAGATTCTCAGTCATCCAGGTCATGGTTGTTCCAAAGGTGCTTTTTCAAGAGGCAACTGGATGTTCTGGTTTTTCTTTGCTTCTCATCTAAAAAGCTTCTTCAGTTGAAGAGTTGAATAATTGGATGAGAAGCGAAACATCTTCAAAGAAAACCCAGAAAATCCAGCTGCCTCTTGAAAAAGCACCTTTGGGATTTAAATAGAAAGGTTTAGCAACTCTTGGATACCTATGATTGCTGATGCTTCAACTAGATATAGAGATTTTAATATCTAAAATTGTTTTAAAAATAGTACTAGTAAAGGATGAGCTAAGTCAAATAATTCTTTCATGCAAGATCAGCTTGTTGTACCATTGGCAATGTTATAACCAACTTACAGCAGCTTATATATGCATTATTTCTAAAAGACCAGGATGCAATTTATGCATATTAACAATGGGAAAAGGCTTGGAATGATAGAAATCAACATTTATTGGAGCTTTTGAGCTAGAAAGCACAAGAATAAAATAGATAGTCCTGTTGTTATTAGTAAGTGGCTTGTCATTAACTTTTTCTTCCTAGAGCAGAGCGAGACTGACTGGCCCAAGATCACCAGCTGTCTTTGTTCTCAAGCAGTACCCAAATTCCTGATCTCCCAGTTTCTAGCCTGGTACCTCAACCAGTACACCAAACTGGCAAAAGCTAGGCAAAGGGATAGGAGCATAGAATCAAGAATTGTATAAAATATCAAGAAAATGCAAGGTAAGTCTTACAGCAAAAGGACTTTGCACTCCGATTCAGGTGACCATGAGGGCACAGATATCCCCCCCCCCCCAAGTAGCTTCAATGACTCTCAGAGAGAGTGCTAACAACCAGGTGACTGCAAGGAATATAAATCCTTCCATTCTGCCCCTCCCATTCAGTCAGAACTGAAGAAGCTTCTTGGATAAGAAGCAAAATGTCTTCAGGGAAAAAACAAAGTCCAATTGCCTTTTGAAAAAGCACTTTTGGGACAACCATGACCAGGATGACTGAGAATCTCCATAGACATCTACACCAAAACTTGCTCATGGGCAAGAAAAGGGAAACAACCCAAAGCAAGATGGTCTGCATGGAAACATAACGGTATTAAAGAATACCAGTTGTGTAATGGAAAGAAAACCATGTCTGGATGGAGGAAACCAAGCAACCGATTATTTCAGAACATTTGGAAAAATGTATCAGCAAAGCACAATGGAGCATGACATCTTCCTAGACATGCAACCATACAGTAAAAATGTCTCTTTTAGTGTGAAATAAATAACAGAAACATATTAAAAGACCATTTACCTTGAGATAGCCGGATAGCCCCCTCCCCATTTTTTCTTTCTCTACAGAAACTATGATGCTTTTATAAGTATCCCTATAATTATGACCAGGGAGTGCATATCAAATTTAGCATTCGTATGAGATCTAGCTTGCCCCAGTCTGCCTATTAAAAAATCACGAAGGATAGCCTCAGTCACCCCGCTTTGTGTTAGGAATAAAATCAGTTCAATAAAATTGTAATACCACTTCAGTAGGTCCAAAAAAAGTTCACAAACACCCTGTAGAACAAGAATTGAGGACAGGTTTCTTCTTGTTCCTGCCTGATCATAGTTCACAAACCCTGAACCATAAAACCAGAATGGCAAAAATTCATTCATTTTATGAGTGATGATTTTGGGTCAGTAATTTTCTCTATGAGAATCAAATAATACACAGTCCCATGTAAACTGGCTTGATAACCACAGAGGGTTGTTGCATTTTGGTCTAGTGTTGTGTGTGAATGCAGACACTGTGGTTTCTAAACTATATTTTATGTATTTTATAACATAGAATATTGTTTGGATTAGCCAGTTGTGATTAATTCAATAACCAAAAAGAGCCTGGTAGCTCAGCAGACTAAAAGCATTGTGATTAACACCAGCTGTCTGCAATTACTATAAGTTCGAATCTCACCAGGATCAAGGTTGACTCAGCCTTCCATCCTTTCTAAGGTAGGTAAATTGAGGACCCAGTTTGTGGGGGCAATAAGCTGACTTTGTATAAATATACAAAGGTATGAAGGCTCCGGAGTCTCCGGAGAAAGTCGGCATATAAATCAAATTTAAAAAAAAAACCAAAAACCAAGATTCTGTAAACTGACTGACTAACCAACCATGAAATATGTAGCAAATCAATATAAATTAGCATTCTACATTCCAAAGACAGGAAGGAAAAAGCCACTTTAAGAGCCAGTCTCAGCCCAACTTACCTCACAGGGCTTTTCTTGTGAGGAATATGTTCGCCACCTTTAGCTGTTTGTAAAAAGGATACAAGTAAATAAACAATTTGTAAAAAGGATACAAGTAAATAAACAAACAAAGACAGTAAATTGCATTAAAACAAATGTTTTGCTTCCAAGGGACCATTTAGCTTTATAATGAAGGAACATCACTAAATTCCTATAGGTCAAAGCCAGATATTCTTAATCATATAAGAGGTCAGAAAGTTTCATGTGAGTTGAAAAAAACTTAAAACGTGACCTATTTAATATATTTTCTCATTTTTCACTTTTGTATTTGGATATTCAGAAAAGTATAGTAATCTACATGGATTTAGGAACTGAAAATCTAAAATTATACTCTTCCTTTTATGATACTTCGATGTAACACTTTATTGGTTCAATGTAAATATATCTTAAAGTTATAATAACAGCTATTTGTACTTTTGTATTCTGACTATTATTAAAGACTGAAGTACTGATATATTCTTGACCTGTCCTTGAATTGGAACTAGCCAGATTTGCTGCCATTTTTCTCCATCTGTAATTCAAGGCTGTGTAGTCATCAGAACTGTGGTGTTGCATAATAACTCTGAACACTGGAAGGTGGATATCTAACAGAAGTCTAGATTAAATTAACTTTCTTCAATCTAGTTCCAATTAGATGTATTGAAGTATAGTTCCAACCATTTCTATATTGATGTCATCGATGAGCAATAGTTTGGGAAAATTTGGATGAGATTTTTTTTTCTGAAATGTGACTGATCAATATACATCTACATCAGTATTTATTAAAATATCCCATAGAATATCATCTTGAAGATGTTCCATGAGTTGTTCCTGAGAAAAGGTAGAGTATTATTTTTCTTTTAATTTTGCATCCATTCACTTTCAGTAACAAACAAGCATCCTATTCACAAATGAAGCCAGGTTAGATTTATCTTCACTCCTGCTCCTTAATACATTCACAAAAAGTATGAACTATTCAGTGAAAATGCATTCATTGTCATTTTTCTTTCACTGTATCTTTGTGAAAATGGATTTTTAACATTCTTGATAGTCAAGACCAAACATTTAAATCGAATGACTTCAACTCTCATTTCAAACATTAAGGAAATATGAAAGCACAAATATCTCATTATGTTCTACTACACTGAATGTATTAATAAAAAAAGAATAGTATTATTAAAATATATTGATACTCAGGTAGTTCTGCAAAGCATAGCCAAAAAGATTCAAGATGGAAGGAAAATTTGATTTTATTAAATCCTCTTGCCCCACTTTTGCCTTACTGGAATTGTATTTTATGGGACATGGGATCACTTCATTCTTCTGAGAAGTAGATAAAAATATAAGCTGGAAAATGTCCTTTGTAAAACAACAACAACCAATCCTCTGCTGTAAAATTAATATGTTTTCATAGTGATTTTTTAATGAAATTTATGGATTTTATTTCAAAATTTTATGAAGGTATCAAATGTGTAGAAGTTATGAAACATCATGATAAGGTAGTCCGTCATGAAATGTCACTTGGTGGGCTTCTATCCTTACTTATTGACTTTTCAAATGCAGCTGACTAACCATTTTGAGAAAAAAGGAGAAAATGAACACTAAAAACTAAGATTGACTTAGTATTATTAGTCCAATATCCATTCTATTTTGAGAAACTGTCGTTAGCATTCCTCATGGTTTGGAGTACCATCATCTTGAAAAATTTAAAAAGTGTTCCAAGGGGATATGTTCAGCACTTGTCTGATTTTGGTGAGAAAATAATTCAGCCCATCCAATTTTACCATTAGAACGTGAGTGCCTTAAAATTGCTAATCTTTCACAGGTTCATGCTGCTGGTCTTTGGCTCATTATCTTGGCTCTGTAAAGAAACATGACACTGTTTCAGATGGAGGAAATGTTAAGAAAAAATAAATAAATAGAACAAGAAGAGAGAAATGGAGTCTTGGCACCCTTTCAAGCCCATCTCATTTTGCTCCTTGCAATTGGGGACATATTAGCCAGGGATAGCTGTTAATCCAAGTCATGCATTGGCTAGTTTTGCAAAGTAAATAAACGATCACTTCCTAATTCTTCCTCCTATGCCAATGCAGGGCTTTCTTTGCCAGTAGAATGGCATCTAGATGCCTTTAAAAAGAAGTGGCTTCCTGCTGAGAAGATTGTTCCCATTATCAATCTTCTACTCCAGCAGTGCCTTGATGAACAAAGTGACCTGAGAGTTTTGGGGGAGGCCCTGCCTAGTTAAAAAAACCCCACATTCCAGGTAAGCAGAGCCATAGCAACTGGCCAATATGCCCCAGCAGAGTCAGAATTCGTCACAATCAAGAAATTGAAAGTTAGGCTTGCACATTGTTTTTTTCTTCTTCTGAATGCCATCTGCTTTTTTGTTCTCAATAGTAAATTTATCAAATGACTGCCCTATAAACTTTTTTCTATTCTGTTGTCCAGGCTGCTATTCTCCTAATTGTTCTTCAATGCTTCTTTTTCACCCTCCTTTTTTAAAATTAGCTTTTTCTGATACCTTTCAAGGGAGAACTCTATTTAGTGTGTAGAAACAGCAAAGTTAGATTGGTGGGTGCATTGGCTTTCCACTTTTCTAGACTTAGGGAGACGTTCAATCCTACAGCTAAAACATTGCCTAGGCTGTTATCCTCAGTTTATTTCAGGTCTACCAACTTCTGTGTATCTGTTAGAATTGTGAAAACAACAGTGTGGCCCATGAGTGGACACAAAGATAAGACCAAATCCCTTTATAAATTTCCTTAACTGTCCTGATGTGAAGTCACGTATAGAGGCTTCATTGTGCAAGGGCAGCAAATGACCTCAGGGTATTTTTTTTTAACGTATGCAATTGATTGTATTATTAGATTTGACCTTTCCGGGTCTTGCAACCTTGGAATACTATGTGTTCATTTTTCCTTCCTTCTCTCTTTCTATTTTATTTTTTAAATCAGAAGATCTGTCCAATAGTTTATATCCAGCTTAGATGCCCTTTAGTAAACTTGAACGGTAAGCAAAGTCCTAAAGAAACTTGTTTGATGACATTTTCAACAGAATGAGTCACTTTTAAACTTGATAAAAGGGTGTGTTTTGCTGTCCAGAAGTTTATCGAGATTATCCTGTTGGAGAAAATTTATTTATATATGTGCGTGTGTGATATCTATATGATATATAGATATATAAATTTATATATATGTGGTGTGTGTGTGTGTGTGTGTGTGTGTGTGTATATGTATGTATATATATATATATATATATATATATATAATATATACATTATACACTGCTCAAAAAAATAAAGGGAACACAAGCAGAAGACATCCGAGACCTGAATGAATGAAATAGCCTTATTAAATACTTTGTTCATTACATACAGTAGTTTTGTGTTCCCTTTAATTGTATGAGCAGTGTATAAACTACTGTATGTAAAGAACAAAGTATTTCATAAGGCTATTTCATTCATTCAGATCTCGGATGTTTTCTGCTTGTGTTCTCTTTATTTTTTTGAGCAGTGTGTGTGTGTGTGTGTGTGTGTGTGTGTGTGTGTGTGTGTATATATATATATATATATATATATATATATATATATATATATATATATATATATATATATACACACATACATACATACACACACACACACATACATACACTTATAAACATTTTATACACATAAAAAACCTTCCAGCTGTCCTGTCTGTTTAAAAGATGTATTCCCTGTACTAGGAAGACCTCCAAGAGTTTATGGTGTCTCTAATTACAGATGTCTGGAGACAGGAATGAGTTCCATTGCCAACACTTTCAATAAGACTCAAGAGAAACATTGTCATTTGGGTTACACTATACAGGGAACTTACCCTGAATCCAGCTACTTCTCATGAAAAGCAATACTTCTTCTCTCCTCTCAATTGTAGGTACTAAGATGGGATGACAGGAAACATTTTTTCTTTTAAAATCTAGATAAATTTGGCAGGATAAAAAAAAAAGCCTGCTCCAGTATTGCCTCCTCCCTTGATAGCCTATCAAGGAAGGAGGCACTACTGAAGATCGTGCAACTCACTTTTTTTTTTTTTAACAAGAGGAGATTAAATAAAAAAAAAGGATTATTGAATTAAAAGGAGAGGCAAAGATGCTGGCCCATAGTGGGAAAGTGACATACCTTCAAAAATTGTGTTCAGGAGAAGGCTTTGTTTTGTTTTGAATACTATCAAGAGTTACACTTCTTAAAATATAACTGCATCAATTCTTCATCCATCTCTATGGAAGCCTATTCGTGACTTAGAAGTGAGTTGTTTGACTTACACAGAACAATGTCTGAAACATTTAAACCCCTCCTGTACACACAGAGAATGTAACATGTAGCTCAAGAGGTGCAGATCAAGTCAGGGGAGAAATCTACTTACCTTCCTTACCACGTGCACGCGCCACAAAACCAGGAAGTAATGACATCCGGGTGGGTGGGCAGAGCTTAGCTCCACCATCGCTACCGGATCGCCGAACCAACGGCCAAGATCATTACTGGACCAGGTGATGCAGTCCAATCCAGGAGCATTTCACCCCTGGATCAAGCCTAATAAATTTCCTATCATTTCACAAGCATTCCAGCATGAGTTGTTTCATCAAATGTTGTGGGCATTAGTAACAAAATGGCCTTTTGTGGTATATTTCCTAACAGACATATTTTGTATGCCATTCTCTTAACAGCTTTCTCCCCCCCCTTGTGTTGGTTTTGAGCTGGATGCCAATGGACTTCAGGAATTGCATACCCATGTAGGCTTTTGTGGAGCTTGTTTACATTCTTAATGTAAACAGGTGCTTTGTGTTGTATGTCATATTTTCAATCACATTTATGTAATTTTTGTCATCCAAAGATTTGTAGTTTTGAACTCTCAGTATAAGCCATCTATTTCACCACACAAAGATTGCCCGGAATTCTCAAGAGCCAGTCAGCATAGGATATGTAAGTACCAGTAAGTAAGTACTGGTAGTCAAGAATTATAATCCCTGCCATAATGAATCCTATGAGAGTCAACTCTTTTATGGAAGATATGGCTTCTTTGTGTGTGTTGTTTAATTTGTAAGACTCTCAGAACACTTTAGTTACAACAGGGCACGGTTATCTAATAGTCCTGTAATTGGGGAAAATTGAGAAGTCAGCCAAAATTTTTTTCTACCAGTTCTGTGGGCGGGTGTGGCATGGCCTGGTAGACATGGCAGGGGAAGGATACTGTAAAATCTCCATTCCCTCCCCAATTCAGGGGAAGGTTACTGCAAAATCCCCATTTCCTGCCAATCAGCTGGGATTCAGGAGGAAGAGAATAGATGGGGGAGGGCCAGTCAGAGGTAGTATTTACTGGTTCTCCAAACTACTCAAAATTTCTGCTACCGGTTCTCCAGAATTAGTCAGAACCTGCTGAAACCCACCTCAGAAGCCAGCCCATGTGCTCTGTCCAAGACAGTAAAGTGTTAACTCCAGCTCTCTCTCGTAGAAGTCTTATCTCTGTTTGCAATTTCACGAGAGTTCTTCTGAAGAAAGAATGAGTCCATTGCACGGGATGTACATGAGGAAGTGCTTCTGTAACAAAGGAATATTTCTTCCCTTAGGAAAAATGCAGTTTGCCCACCTGTCTCAGCTAAACGCTCTGCTGAATGTCAAGGGTGTGGGTGTAGCAGGCTCTGGTTGATGGACTTCACAATATCTTGCTTGCGAGAAGTCCCACTGCTCCCCCCACAATGGTGCCCATGATTGGGATTGTTTTTTCACTTTTTTAAAAAAAGAAACATGATGCTCCCCTACCCTTAATCAAAAGCAGCATTTGGAACACGAATGTTCCCTTGGATATTGTGGCATTTCTGCTTCTCGGGGCTATTGTGGCAGGAGCCATGAAACATCGCAATACTCCTGAAGGCATTAATCCTTGGGCACATTTCTTCCATCATTTTAGAATCCTATGGATTTTATCTCCTATAGGTTATTTCCCCTTGTCTTTTAGAAATCTACTCCAAACTCTCCTACTCATGTGATTAACACAAACCAGTTTGCATAATGTACCGTATTTTTCGGACTATAAGATGCACTGGACTATAAGACACACCTAAATTTGCAGGAGGAAAACAAGAAAAAAATAGTTTTTGGCCTCCATGTGACGGATTTTCGCCCTCCCAGACTGCCAGCAGCACTCTGGAGTGCTCCACATGGCCAGTTTTCACAAAAATGGGCCCATTTTTGGCCAAAAATGTAGCCATTTTTGGCCTGCAGAGTGCTTCTGGGGGCCAGGGAGGGTGAAAATGCAATGTGCGGAGGGCTTGGGAGCTCCAAAAGAGGCGGAGCACTGCAGAGTGCTTCTGCGGGCTGGGGAGGGCAAAAATGTGACATGCAGAGGGTTTGGGAGGCCAAAAATGCCCATATTCGGTCTATAAGACGCACCTACATTTTCACCCACTTTTAGGGGGAAAAAAGGTGCGTCCTATACTCTGAAAAAATACAGTATCTTGTTCTGTACATGGTCAGGGCCACAGAATGGAGAACAATCTGAAAAAGTGTTTGCATGATCAACTTCAACTGGATGCAATATAGGATGAAGAAAACCAGGAGTAAGGAAATTCTGACCTTCAAAAGTCTTGCTGAATTACAAATTCACATTGTTTGATTTTGAATGCCTTTTATATCTTAGTAAAGCATTTTCAGACTACAAGTTAATTACATTCTCATCAGTGCAGAATTCTCTTTTTTGCTGTGGATAACAAATTATTTGCTTTTAAAAGGTGGGGATGTATAATTTCTAAACATCTCCTGATTGAATAACTAATACAGGGTTGCTTGACTAAGATAAGATGCACCATTATGCATGTCTCTGTGAAAATATTGTTTTATGAAATCTCCACCCTCTTTTTGAACCATAAAAATAGGTTTAATTAAATCTCTTTGGACCAAAGCTTCAGTTTTCCAAATAAATAATTTTCTGGGAATGGGATTGAAAATATTTTTTGAGGATTAGATTTATGAGTGTGCACTGGCCCTTTTCAGAGTAACATGCTTCCACACACCCTCTAAGATGGTGGATAAAATATTAGGAAGGAAAACAGAACAAAAATCCTACACTGTCAAAGAGTTGGTAGAAAAGACTTTCAGCTGGTGTGAAAGACAGAGTAGAGATCAAAATTTTAGAGGATTTTTTTCTGTGTTAAAAACTGTTACTTTTACTTGCCAGATACCCCTTGTCTGAGATTGGCAATAGAATATGGAATATATTATTTCAGACTTTCAGGAATATCTTTAACCTTCCAATAAAGAAGGATTAGATCGTCTGTGTGTGCTTCTTGTCTGGATTACCTTTCAAGACTGATGCTAATTTTGCAAGACTGAACGTATTTGTCCCTTCCTCTCTTTTTAGTTTCCAGAAAAACTAGGAGGTTCCTTCTGAAACGCTTCCTAGAGCCACAGACCTAGCTGTGACTTATCAGACCATTGTCTAGACTGTAGATCTTTCTCCTGTCCCCCACAGTCATTGCCACATAACATTCCATTCAGTGGTGAAACGCAATTTTTTTCGCTATTGGTTCTGTGGGCATGGCTTCATGGATGTGGCTTGGTGTGTGTGGGTCATGTGACTGGGTGGGTGTGGCCAACTTTTTTTTTTTTACTTTTTAAAGCATTTTTTACTACCTATTCGCCCGAACCGGTAGTAAAAAAATACTTTAAAAAAGTAAAAAAAGGTTTCAATGATTGCGTGGCGCAGCTGTGATCGTTGGAACGTTTTTTAAAAAAACTTTTAAAAGCCTTTTTTTACTACCGGCTTGCCCGAATTGGTAGTTTTTATCACTATTGGTTCGTGTGAACTGGAGCAAACTGGTAGCATTTGATCCCTGATTACATTCCTACTTAAGGCACCTGTCTGGCCTCTTTACCTGGATGAAGAGAATGGTGCCATCCCAACTGTTGCAAAATGTCTCATTTGAACAGAGCTCAGAGTGACAATCAGGTTGACCAAAGAGCAAGAAAAACTAACTTTGAGAAACTTGAATATGTAGGCATCACCCTTCCAGTTAATATATTTTCCCTTGTGAATAAAAGCTTCAAGTGCTGAAAAACAGGATTCAAGCCCTAAAAAAGTAGCTGATCTCACTTATAGGGTAGAAGAAAAAGAAATGGATGTTTAATCCAATATAGACATAGATGTTCCAGACCAGCCAGAAGTCAGACTAAAAAATGAATCTTAGAATAACAGAGTTGGAAGGGACCTTGGAAGTCTTCTACTCCAACCCCCTGCCCAGGCAGGAAACCCTACACCACTTCAGACAAATGGTTATCAAACAACATCTTAAAAATTTCCAGTGTTGGGGCATTCACAACTTCTGCAGGCAAGATGTTCAACTTAGTAATTGTTCTGTCAGGAAATTTCTCCTTAGTTCTAAGTTGATTCTCTCCTTGATTAGTTTCCACCCAGTGCTTCTTGTTCTACCCTCAGGTGCTTTGAAGAATAGTTTGACTCCTTCTTCAAATGATCTTGAGTGTCATTTGGAGAAAGGCAGGAGACCTACTAATTTATTAAATAATTACTTTCCTAGCTTCCTTCGGCAACATGGTGCTGCTCGGATTAGCTTGTAACCCAGCCCACATCTTGGTCTCTAAAAACAAAATAAAAAGGATGTGTATAATTTCAAAAAAGCGGTCCTTCCAACATAAAAGTACCACATGCTAAGCTGCCCCACCACCAAGGGTTGCTTTACAAAAGAAGAAGAATGGTAGTAAACAAAACAAACCTTTACAGCCTTAATAATGTCTATACCCCAACGGTCTTTTTCTTGTTCTTAATAAATTGCATTGTTCCTGTCATCAGAGTCAAACTTCTCAAACATTTCTATAAAAACACTTACACTGGCAGAATACAAGGAAGCTGGATAGTGACTGATGTCAGGAATTCAGCAAGTTTGGTGTATTCCACTCCCTGCCCTTACTTTCTTGGGCATAAAAACAGTGAGGTTTACAGGGTTAATTCACAGCCTCTTTAACTCTTGTCTTCCTTTTTAATCTACATGTGCAAGTAGGAAAATTGCCTTGCAATTCATGCTCAAAGGCAGACTTTTCCCCTAAGTGCTTTGGCAATTTGAGGCAAATACTGTAATTTGAAATGAAAACCTAACACTTCTGGAAAAAATAATTTTGCCCCAAAAGTGTGAGCATTTCTCTTCAAAATTAAACTGTCCCCTTCATAATATTTGGCAATTGACTGGGAAATTTCAAACAGAATCTTTCCAGCTCAAAAATATCTTGCCATAATCTAAAATTGATTTAGAAATGTAATGTAGGAAAGTGTATCTATATTAGAATTGGCCAAATAGGCCTCACAGTTACTACTCAGTTTATCCCGATTTGTTTAGCGACTGTTCAAAGTTATGAAGATACTGAAAAAAGTTACTTACAACTTACAATCAAAATTTGGGTGCTTGGCAATTGAGACGTATTTACAATAGATGCAAAATTTATGAAGGGCATAATGGTACTTGGTCTCTTTTGTTGTTGAAATCCATAGGAATGAAAATGCATGGTAACACAAGGACAAAACTCAGATTGAAATGATTCCATTATATTAGAAACCTGATCAAAGGCTAACAATGAACAAGGAAAAGCAGCACAATGCTTCCCTTGCAGCACCTTAGGGAATGCTATTCACACAAATGCAAAGTATGTAGATTAAAAGCACTGAAACATAGCATCTATTCACACAAATTGCAAAAGTATTCCCAGGGGCCAGGAACTTGTGCTAGAGGCCCACACCATAAAACATTGCTTTGAAACCACGTTACCTCATGGCAGCAAGACTATTAATTTAGGGTTTATAGCTGGAAAAGATGTAGGCATTTACAAAAGCCAGGAGAGCGCTTCATTACAGGCTATCGTACTGATCCAGAGCCCCCTTGCTTCCAGCATGGAGAACATAAGTCATGTTGCATTTCATTCCTGGCTATAGGAACCCACAATGGCAAGAACTGTGGTTTAATTACATCCTGTTGTCTCTCTTCTCATTCTCATCCTTTTGTTGCCATGTCCATCTCCGCTTTCATCATGGTAGTCACTAACAGTTTGACTCCACGTGTTTATTCAGAAATGAGTTTTAGCAACTATGGTGGAATTGACTGGAACATAATGAGCAGAAAAAGCTGTATCCCTGGCCTATATTTGTTTAGCACTATTTATTGGGCAAAGAAAACCCCCTTTTGGTATCACTAATGGTATCCAATCTTCCTACCACTACCTTAATTTCTCACATTTTCCATCTTCTCATGTCCTACAGTCTACAGTAAGGTTCATTGGTTTGCAGTTGAAGCCCAATGGTAATATAGAAGAACATTAACTAGAATGATTTCCCTGTGCCTTTTTCAGAGGAATTGTGTTTTCAACAGCCTGACAAATAAGATTGGTGGTCTGATGGCAATGCAATCTTGATAACGGAGATACCATGTTTCTCTCCCATACTTTAGGATGGGGCTGTAAATTATCTCCTCTTGTACCTTCCTTCCCATCATTGCAGTGAGGGACAGTTGAGACAACAAAGTGCAAAGTGTGTGCATGTGTGTGAATGGAGCTACCACTGCATACACCCTTGGAAAGTCTCTTTTTCTGGATGAAAATAACTTTTTCTTCTTTGAAACAAATGCAAAATTATAGCATAATAAGGCAATAATAAGACTTTATTTTTTAAAAAAAATATTTTTGTTGAACTTTTTGTCTGAAAAAAAATCTATTTACCGTGGCTAATTTTGTTTTTTTGTTAGCTCTCATTGGTTTCCCTGACTTCTGTCTTGTCCTAACTGTTTCAAAAATGTGCTGCCAAGTTATTTTTTTATTCCCCCGTATGAATTTAATTAGATTTAATAGAACATGTTCAAACAGTTTGTTCATGGTTTGATGGCTGTAACTCTATAGGGAACTTCTTGAAATCATCACTGTCTTTTCCCCCCTGAGCCTAGATGATTAATTTTGCTATCTGAAACAGAATGCATACATTGTCCCCTGTGTCAATTGCTGCACCAGAGTTCAATTCTTGCCTTCTTTATCTAGTCACACGCACTTCTTCCCAAATTAAGTCACTAGACTCGGTAGGAAAGTTAAACAACCAGGATAAAGATGATAAGATGCTTTCTCAATATTCAGAGCTCAGATGAATAAGTTCAGGAAATATTTGGGGGGGAGGGGGGGAGATGCTTACATGATCACCAGGCAAGATCTGCAGTCACTTTTTCTTGTCAACTTGTAATTCTTTTTTAAACAAAATGTATTGCCACAGTAAAAAGGCAGAACATTCTTGGTCACGTCCAGGGATTTCCCCCACAAAACACCTTTACCGTGTACCTGATGTGAGCTTGCATTGTGATGCTGCCTGATCACGTAGCAGACCAGGGACTATGACTGGTGGTTCCCTCTGCTGAAACATCTACCTCATCTGACATCCACACCTCACAGTAATTACTCCATGTTTTGAGAGTTTGGGTTCTGTCTCTTGGTTTATCCTGTTGTACAATTGACTGTTTAAAAAAATTTTTTTTTAAAAAAAAATCTTTATTAACTATGATTGCATCATTCCACTGTTGAACCACAGGGTAGTAGGAAAAAAGGCCAACTGTTTTGCATCTGGCTGCTGTGTAGTGACCATCTTGATGTGTTCAGGTGAGAGATACCACTGAACAGTAGAGGTTTGACAAAGGGGTTTCTCTTTGGGATCCATATGTGAATTCCAAGAACAAAGAATCAGGGTTTCCTTGGAAGCCACAACATCTGGAAAGGGAATTCCCCAAGGCAAGATTCCCCAAATATAAAAGCAGAGAGTTTTTAAAATTATTATTGTTGTGTCCTTATAAGGACATCCGCCGGGGCTTGGTTGAGAAATCCTCCGGCGGGAAGTTTGAATCCCTGTCAGGGGGCGGTGCGGCTGCCGGAGCGAATATAAGGAGAGCTCCGGCAGCGCAGCGCCAGTTCTGTTCCTGTTAAATAAAACTTGTTGCATGAACTCCGCTGGTCTCATCTTCATTCCTGCGCCGATCTAACAATTATCATTATTATTCCATTTTCAATTACATGTCTGAAGCCAGGAATGGGTTAGTCAATTTCAGTTTGCCCTCCTTTGTCCACACAGGTAACAGCAAAGAGTTATTTACATCTCTTGATTGCTTGCTTTATTGATTATTAACACAAGGGCTGTCCAAACAATGAATCGATAACAAAGCAATGCAAAGAATCAAGCTTTTTCAGCAATGGTTTCCATGGTGTTTGCTTAACTGGGAACAGTGAAGGCAATGTCAAGAACAGATGCTCTGTGCATTGCCTGGATAATTGCTTGGTCATCCCAGTTGCAAATGAGGGTGATTCCAAGAGATCCAGGTTCCACATCAGACTGGAAGAGAGAGGGGCAAGCAAACAGATCAGTATCAATAAAGGAGAATATTTGTAGCTCAAGGTTGAAATGAGAGGTCTTCGGTGCTCTCCAAATTTGGTGGGGTTTTTTTTTTTTTTTGCAGATGATTCATTGTCCAAGCCAGGTAACATCATCAACACTTGTGATGACACTTAGTTTGGGTAATGAAATATCTGCAAGAAAGTAACCAAGTTCCAGAGAACACCAAGGACCTCTCAGTTAGTGTCTGAATGGAACCAATTGGAGTCATTAGATTGCCATCATGGAATTCAATATTTCTAACCATCTTCTTGATATACACCAACATACTCTTCATTATCCACAAACAGTCTCCAGAGTCAAAATATTAGGGAAAGCACCTTTTTTCAGTACTTCCACTTAGCACCTTAGCATTTCTTTGGGTTATCTCACTTATGGAAAGTTTCTGAGATACAAGTAGAGGCATGTGGACACAAATCTGGGAGATGAGTAATGAGACATCCTTAATCCAAGGCATGCCTAGATTTCCTCCTTATCTAATCTAGAATAGTTTATTTCCAGGATACCTTCGATGAAAGAGGAACACTATTTTGTCCAAATGTTTGGGCAAAATTTAAAAAATTTTAATTCTTATTTATGAGATACTAAATTCTAGGTACTTTTTTGAAAATTTTTTATACTTAACCTGGATTTCCCAAGGCATCAAAACTAAAAAAAAGGGACTATATGAAGACCCAGTCCATTTGGCAGCCTGTGTTTTTTTTCTTTCTGCCTGCCCATAAAAATAACTGAGAAAGTATCCCTTAGAATGACCCAGGTTCTGCCATTCAAAATCTCCCTTAATTACAGACTTTTCCTTAAAGATAATTTAGAATGGGGCGTAATGCATGGCTGTGTTACACTCTACCACTCTCTGAATTTGCTGTAACTTGTTATTACTACACTAAACTGCAGTGGTCTGTTCAAAGACTTTTCTATAAATAAAGAACCTCCTGGTTGGGCAGATGAAAATCTCCATCAACAGTAGCTCCAACATGGCTGTTCTCCACTTTCTGTTGCAGCCCAGGAAAAGTTTCTGACTTAGAAGGAAGCTGATAAGTCTTCAACAGTCATAAGATCCCCAAAATGTGACAAGCTCTACAACAATAGTTTGCTCATGGAAGTAGCACCTGCCACCCATCTGGTTGTGCATGTCATTTATTTCTCAGAAGGGGAAACCAAGACAGATGTGCATGTGTTATGGGGCTCTGCCTTCCTGGTAGAATGATGAGAAATAATGGATATTTTGGTTCTCCACTTCTAAAGGACAACAGGTTGGAGAAGCTCTATGACCAAGCTGTCAAAGAAGTTTCACAGCGTATTCTCAGTTCAGCTGGTGTACGTACAACATGGCGGATTAATTTGCCTTCCTGTAGGAAGCAGCATTATTGTGTAATATAGATGCCATGTCCTAATGAATGTTGAGCAGAGAGTAGAATGAAGCATTACTGTATTTCCTTAGTTTATAAAGGAGTCAAAAGAGTGTGTGTATGAAAGCTAGTCAGTTACTCATTGTGTCAGCGTGGCAATCAGCCCCGTTACCTTGCGTGGGGTAATTGTCCTCATTTCGAGTTGAATTGTGACTTTTATCCTTCTGTATACTTTGATCAATAAAACCGGGATACATCTTCTAATTAAACTCATATTTATTGTAAGAAAATAAAGACATCTCACTAATCTAAATTAGTTACATTTTTGGCAAAGAATCCTCAGCCAGACCTTAGCTGGTAGGAGAACAAATGAAAGGTTTGGAAGATGAGAAAAGAAATGCAGGACATACGCAGTAGATACTGATAAGAAACTTGGCAAACTACGGTAAGTCTGACAGTTCAGAAATAATAGCTCTGCTGGTAAATATAAAAACGCAGTGACACATTGGGCCATAACCTCTGTGGTATAAGCCTCTCTGGCTTTCCATGTTTTAATTCATCTGTAAGCCAAGCCACCAGGAAATTCTTCCTATCTGTTTAGCTTGTTTAGTAGTGGTGCTACCGTAATCACTATGAGGGAGTCCTCCTATTTACTCATTTTTCTTTCTCTTCAAGATAATCCAACAAATGGTCCATCTAAATTCTCTACTGCAGAATTGGTGGAGAATTTTAAAATGCCATTTGTGCCAAGTTTTCACACAATGCAGTGCTACATCCTCAAAAGTTCTCCGGCTGTGATTAAGATGTAAATTACAAAGATATTTAAGACTTTTTCTGTCCGGGGTCTCCAACCTTATCTACTCATCTACATGTATCTTGCTATTTTTTACCAGTAAAAGAAAGACAACAATCCCAGTTTCTAGGAGCTGATGGTGAGATCAGGTGCATGTAAACTGTCACAGAAAGTATGCCTCAAAGTAGCTCAATTTGAAGCATACTTGAGTACCTGCTGAAGAAACAACATGTAAGTCTAGATGTAAATTTAATTGCTTGATGCACCTTCCCTTTTAATAAACATGATGGATGAGAAAAGATTATTTTTTGACCCATTCTTAATTGTTGATGTAGTTGTTCAAGATGCTGTTATATAACTTTGCGGATAACATAAGGTTTCGGTTCGTGGTAAAGACAGCACTGATGTCAACCAGTATAATGCAAATGATAACATTTTGTAAGTAATATAGAAAGATGTCACCAATATATAAGCATACAAGTAAAAAAAAAATTATATCCAATTGTTATATAAACCCATACATTATCAAGCAATCCCAGCACCATTGCCTTCAAAATTTCTTCATGGAGAATTTATCTTTTTTAATATGTATGTCTCATTCGTCATCGAAGTCTCATTCGTCATCTTCAGGCTGGTGTTCTCGGCTTCGTGCTTCCAAGCATATCGTGGGAGAAGACCCGAATAACCAAAGACCCACATATATAATTTTTTTTCAACATTTAAAACACAAAACACAAATTTACACTCATTACAGCATTTCCATATCAGTATCAATATCATTCATAACATTCATATTTACATAAATTCTATTTCTATGGTTCGCTATCCTATATTATACCATTGTTTAAATTATGATAATATCTACAGTCATATTATCATCAATATTATATAGTTCTTATATATTATACATTATATATCATACTTTATACATCTTATACATTAATTTTACTCCTATTCTCAAGCCAGATACACCATCTACTCCAAATTTGGTAGTACTCAGATTCTTCTCTCTCTTTCAATTCCATAGACAGCCTATCCATTTCTGCACACTCATATATTTTTCTTATTATCATTAGTTCTGAAGGAATATCAGCCTGTTTCCAATTCTGCACAAAAAAGTTTCTGGCTGCCGTTAATATGTGTAATATTATGTATTGAAATTTTTTACCCATTTTCCCATCAAAAATGCCCAAAAGAAATAATTCCGGCTTCGATTTTTTAAAAAGTTATTTCTTCTAACCATTTTTTTATCTTATGCCAATATTTCCTGGCCTTGGGACATGTCCATAGAGAATCTATATCTTATGATAATGGATTTTGTATTTAGGCCTATGAAAAGGATGTTCTTATTTCAAAGAGTACTATGTGCATGACTTTGGCCTTGGATTACAATATTCCAAGTTACAAAAATTATAAGAATATATTACATTTATCCAAGGCTGGCTTTTGTTTAGTATGAAAGCATCTTGCGATAGAAGGTCATTGTCTTAAAAAATTGTCCTGGTGAGAATTTTCACAATGAGTTGAAGGGGTATTTTTTCTAATTAAATTCCTGGATATAGTAGTGTAAAAATTATATTAGTCCAGTTACATTAAAAAAAAACTGGTAGAAAGATAAGAAAAGAGAGTAGTTGAGTCTCAGAAAAGTTCCCTCTTAGGGAAGAGCAGTTCAGGTTCCCTTGGGACAATCTGCCTTTGTACTTTGTCCATTTAAACTGGTTGCCTGGTGTAGCTGTATTTGCTATAATTGCTACAGTTTGTAATTGCAGAACTGTGCATCGCATATATACCCTCTCATTATGGTATGGAGGCAGAGCACTTCCAGTAATTCTGGGTCAGCTGCAGCTTCATGTTCCTTGATAGGGTGGTGGTGCTGTCTTGTAGTAACTTCAGCTAGGATCTCCAAATAGAATCAAGCCAAAGCAAATGTACTGTAATTATTACATAAAGAACTGAGGCCTGCTGCTCGCTATGCATACCTCTGCCAATA
This sequence comes from Masticophis lateralis, assembly GCA_030761175.1. Lineage (NCBI taxonomy): Eukaryota > Metazoa > Chordata > Lepidosauria > Squamata > Colubridae > Masticophis > Masticophis lateralis. The sequence continues at coordinate 116,045,580 of JAUDYJ010000001.1, forward strand.
ATCCATGCAAAGCATTGTAAGGATCTTTGTGGGTCTTTAAAAGTACCTCTCTAACTCCCCAATAAAAAGCAACCTCCCAAGCTGTAGCTTAGTCATATATTGAAGGATAAATATATAACCAAATAGTGCAGGTTCCTCCTTCTTCCCCTCTCTCCTCCTCCTTCTCCTCTTCCTCCTCCTTCCTAGCATATTCCCCCAGGTGCAGGGTCCGCTTTTTGAATCACTGAATGCCACGTTGCACTGTCAGCTTTGTCTCCAGGGTGCAGGCATGCAGCTTGCATATATTTGTTGATGGTGTTTTGCCATCTCTGTTTTGGATGCTCATGAGGTCGCCGGCCATTGACTTCTAGTTGGTAGGCAGTCTTGGCCACAGTGGAAGGTGCTGCTCTCTGGACATGTCCATACCAGTGGAGTCTGCCTTCTCTCATCTTCTCTATAATTGGTGCCACACCAAAATGTTGTTGAATGGTATCATTTGTGATGTGGTCAAGAAGGGAGATGCCATATATCCAACAAAGCGTTTGCATTTCCATGGCGTGGAGATAGCTTTCGGTCCCTGTTGTTGCTGCCCAGCATTCAGTGCCATGCAGTGCAATAGGGCAGATGGTTGTCTTGTAAATCTTAGATTTAAGAGGGGTTGGCATTCGTCTGTCATATAACATACCAGTGAGTTCTCGCTAACGCACCCAGAGGTGCAGGTATCTTCATTGAGCCAAATTAGAAATCAGCTTCTTATAAGCTTTTGCCCTCAAAATAGACAAATTTTGAAACTTTCCATGTAATTTTGGCAAGTTGGATTGCAGTAAGTACTAATATAAACATTATCTGAGCCCCCTGGCAGTTCGGAAATCCCTCTAGAGCAGGGTCTTTCAACAGGCCTCAGGGAGCCCCTGAGGTGGCTACACTGTGTGTTGGATGCTTGTTCATTTTTCCATAGTCCTATTTAGGTCTGGGTTTAAGCAGGTTTTAAAATCTTTTTTTAAAAAATTGCTGTATTATATTATTGTTTTAGCTGATTGTTTTATAGTACACTACCCAGAATCACATATGTGAAACTATATAAGTTTAATAAATTTATAAATAAATAAATGCTGTAAATTATGTATAAAACACTGCAAAAAATTGCAAAAAACAGAAAAACAAAAACTTATGTGGAAAGAGCAATAAAGTGAAGGATATGAGCTGACAATGAAAACCAGAGAGATGACAGGTGTTTTCGTTTACATAAAGACTGGTGATGACTCTTAAGTAATGTCAGCAATTCTTCTGGAAACCCAGAAGCCTGTTCAAAACTTTTAACGATCCATTCCTCTTTCTACTATGAGCATGACTAAACACTGGGACTTTCCTCAAGTTAATCAGACTTTACTTCTTACTTATCAATAACAGTGTTGAAGTCACACTGCCTTTCATTTTTCAATAACACAGTGCCTTTTCTGCCTTGTCACCACCTGTGAAAAGGGTTTTTTAGCATCTCAGTTTTGTACAATCTTAGAGGAAGACTGCTTCATCTCAATGATTCACTAGATCTTACATCAGAGTTGTTTTAATAAGAAAATATTAGCGCCTTTCAATTGCTGTAAGAGGCTCTATAAGAGGATTACCATTCAAAATTGGCATTCTGTTGCCAATTTTGTTGCCAATTTCTGTTTACCAAGAAATTGGAATTTCTTGGTAAACAGTGAACGAAAGCTGAGTCAGTACTTATACATTTCTAATAGCTGGTGGTTCTGGCTGGCTTCTAAGTAAACTGGGAAGTGAAAATCAAAACCAACAAACTGAAGAGAGATCTCTGCTTTGCTTTCAGTGTCACAATAACTTTCTGGAGTTTCTTTGGGAATATTCTTGAGAATAATCAAAAAAGAGATTGAAAGGGATACTTTATCAATTTCTGCCTTCTATTCTTACACTTACAGTTTCAGTTTCAATTTAAGTAGGGATACTTTCAGCCTGTATGTATACAATTCATATTCTTATTCATATCCCTTGATGTCAATGACCTTTAGTTATGATGGATAAAAGGATTTCACATAAGGCATTCTTCTCCTGGCATTATTGAATATCCTGTCTGATGACCAATCAGGCTCAAAATCTCAATTCACTGACCAAAGAATGGGATTTCGCTCAAGTTAATTTCTCTGACGTTCCTCTTTTCTGCTCCAGAGTCAAAACAAAACAAAATCAGCTGCTGCCAACTTCTTCCTATTCCATCCTTCAGTGCAGAGAAACTTCTGCTCTAGAGGCACCATTTCAGATCTCGTCTGGGTTGGAAAATTACAGAAGTAATTTCCAGTTTCATTTGTACCCACTACTCTCCTCATCAATCCCTGTCTCCAAATCAGAAAGAGCATACATTCCACTCAACTGAGCTTGCAAAACAACCACAACAAACCCATAGCTTGATGTTACTTTATTAAACATCAACAAACATCAACAATGGATAAGTAGCAAAATGCGATTAAAAATGTATGAGGCAAAAAAAAGAGGCAAGAATGCACATTACTGTTATCATGAGTCAATCAAACTCACGGGGGGAAAATACTGTGGGCAATTAGCATGGACAGTCTCAAAGGAAGTGGCCTTAGTTATACCAGCCTCAGCCCTTTTTTGTGCATAAGAATGGAAGAATAGAGATGGGAAGTACTGATCCTTCCTCCTTCTGCACCATGGAGCTAACTGTTTGTTGGACTGGGATGATGTATTCACTATCACAAGTTTCCTGTCCCCCAAATGCAGTGCTATGGCTTTACAGGAACAAATAATTAAGACCTGTCAACTGAAGATGCAATCAGTTCTTTTCACATGATGCTGGTAGTGTAGCAAAAAAGGGCTACTTCCTGGGTCCTGTTAAATGATATTGTTTGAGCAACAAGAACTAAAGCAAGTCAACCTCAGCTGTAGGGCGGCCCTTTGGAGCCCCATGGCAAAAGTTTAAACAGTTTTTTTTCCCCTCTAGCCATCAGCTGGGACTCAGGAGGCAGCAATAGATTGGGGATGGGCCAAATAAAAGGTAAGAATAACGCGGGGGGTGGGTGGGTGGGGGGTGCGGGGGAGGGGCAGGGGGCAGAACCAGTTTGGTGACATCATATTGTCACCGCTACCGGCTCAGGAGAACTGGGCCGAACCGGGAGGAACCCACCACTGCCAGAAATGGCCGGTTGCCAACTTCCGATCTCACCAGAAGTAGGCAAATGGTCCATTTCCAGCCTCTGGGGGTGGGAGGTGGAAAAGGCTGTTTTCACCCTCCCCAGACTCCTAGAAAGGCTCTGGAGTCTGGGGAGAGCGAAAAACGGGCCTTCCAGTCCCACCAGAAGTAGGCAAATGGACCATTTCTGGCCTCCGGAGGGCCTCCGGGGGTGGGGAAGGCTGTTTTCACCCTCCCCAGACTCCTAGAAAGGCTCTGGAGCAGAAAACGGGCCCTCTCCTGTTTCCTGACTTCTGGTGGGCCCAGAAGGCCTGAAAATCAGCTGTCGTGTGCTGGAGCTGAGCTTGCATGCCCACCAATATAGCTTCACATGCCACAGGTGGCACACATGCCATAAATTCACCATCACGGACCTAGAGAGTGCTGTAAAGCACTATGAAGTGGTATATAAGTCTAAGTGCTGTTGCTATTCTTGATCATGATTTTTTTACCCATGCTTTGTTTCCTAGAAGTTTTGAACAGGTTCATTTTAATTTCCAGTGGAGAGCTCAGTCAAAATTCCAACTGAAAGAAGAAATGCATTTCTAGGACTTTTCTTGTGACAGGCTATATGCTATATTATCTCTTTGATTTATGTATTATGTTTTACAGCTTGCAAAGGCAGTCTTGCCTTTCTCCATATGTGCCTACTGGAGGAAAACAGACCCTGCAGCCTGCTTTAATGAGTGTCAAGGCACTGTAAATTTTTAAAACAAATGAAAGGCCTTCAGCAGAATGGATGAAGAAAAGCTGTTAACAATGAAGGATTTTGACATCTAATCTTTACACAGGTGAACAAAATCCATTGGAAATCCCTAGCACATTTGCTGGGGGAAGAGATGGAAGTCTTTTCAGAAACAGAAGCAAAAGATAAATTAATCCTCATGGCCTCACTGACAGGCAGTGTGAAAAATAGCTGCCAGGTGGATCACAAATCAGGGATCATTAAAAGCAAATCTGAACCAATTTGTCTAAATGCTCTGGATCAACTGTACATACAATAAATTATCTCCTCTCTCCCCAGGCTGGAAACTCTTTGCCTTTTTTTCAACATAACAAACCATAGTTAAACTTCAGCATGTGCAGAATCGGAGCAGATGCTACATCTCTACCACTCCAGTCATCAGGGGTGGGCTTCAAAAATTTTAGCAAGGGGTTCTTTGCCTGGTTGTTCGGTGGATGTGGCCATGGTGGGGGTGGTCTAGTCGGCCTCCTGCACCATGGGGGGGGGGTGCGTTTTCCCCCTCCCTGGGCTTTGGAGGCTTTTCTCGAACCTCCAGGAGGGCAAAAACGCCCCCCAGGCTACGGAGGCCCTATGGAGGCTGGAAATTAGCCCATTTCCGGCCTTCCTGAACTTCTGGTAGGCCCGTTTTTCGCCCTCCCCGCCACTTACCTGCATCCGAAATGGGCCGTGTGGGGACTCCTGGGAGGGAAGGAGTGGGGAGAGCGGGGCCAGCCAGGAGTGGGATTTGGGGGGGTTCTTCGAACTGCACAGAATCTTAGCTAGAGGTACTCCCAAACACCTGCAAACCCCCGGTAGCCCACCCCTGCCAGTCATAGCAAAATGAAGTACAAAGGAGCCAAACTTAACCTTAATGGTAGACAACAAACGCAAGTAATACTTGCTTAATGACCACCCTATTTTGTGACCTTTCAAAGTTACCAACTTTATGACTAGCCCTTGCACTTATGGTCATTGCGGTGTCGCCGTGATCGTGTGATTGAGACTGGTTGCTTCTCAGCCGGTAGCTTTTTATAAGCATTGCATCAGGCAGTAGCCTTGTGATTGCCATTTGTGCATCTCACAGTGGTTTCTGACAAGCAGCATCAATGGAGAAGCTGGAAGTAAACTTTCAAGTTGTGGTCACCTGATGTCTCAAGTTGTGGTCACCTGACGTCTCACTTTAAGATGCAGGGGTGATTTGCTTATTGACCACAGCGGAAGTGATGACCCTCAGTAGGTGATGTCTTGCTTAACAACTGCATCACTTAGCAACAGAATTGCTAGTCCCAATTGTGGTTAAGTGAGGACTACCAATATATCAATAGCAATGGGGTTTTTGGGGTTTTTTTTTTTTTGGGTAAGGCTATGTTTTATTGACAATTCAGGGCTTATTTAGATTTTTGTAGCCCAGATATCTAATGTCTAAACTTGGGCACTGATTACAAAACGATCTTGCTCTTATCCTGAACGCTCATTTCACTTCATTTCATTTCCTCCTAGGTATCTCCCATTGTCCTGTTTCTCTGCAGATATGGTACCCATTTCTCTTCTGAAGGGAAATTAGCTTTGGGGTCTCAAATCTGGATTGGCCAATTTATGTGTGGGAGGTTTTTTCTAAGATGTTCCAGGTACTACTTTTTCCCCTAGAGCCACTAATACTTTATAAATTACACGTTTGGGAATTCCTTTCTCTACAGCTAGAGAAGAGTTCTGGTACAAAATTATCATGGGGCCTCAGTCATGATAATTTGACTATGAACAGCAGCTGGGACAATCATTAAGCACTTTCACATTTTCCAAGGGATCCTTCATTGTGTCAAAATCTTAAGCCAAGTGATGGTTTCAAGCAAATGGTTCCAGGCCATGTAGTGCTTGCCTCACTTTTCTAGACAACATTTGGGGCAGGTGTAAAAGCCTTGGATGTTATAGCAAAGCACCTAGGATTAAGAAAGTCTCCATCCCAACCTTCATCACTACACAGGAACGTGGCCTGCAGGTTGTGCTTTTTTTGCAACAAGGCAGATCACTAAATTTCTGTGAGATGAAATACTCTCTTAAGGCAAATCCTGGTCTACTTATAGAGATGTAAAAGCATGAGCTTCCTTTTTCCAATATGCATCTAAGCTGCAATTCCGTATTCCGTAGATGAGATACCTGTGGCTTTCCAGGTAATGCTGGACTGTTACTCTGTGTAACATCAGCCCACATTTTTAGTAGTGAGGGATGCTAATGAGAAATATTGGGTGTGTTGGATGAAGCTGATAAGGGATGAACACAGGAAGGTTGGAAGTGTCTCAGAAATAAAATGCTGGAAGTAGAGTTTCACATTATTTTCGCATGGAAAAATGGCATTTAGAAAACTACTGCAGATGCATAGGACACTTTTGATTAAGCTAAATTTTGAAAGGACATGGAAGATAGGTGTAATTGTCAAGAATATGTACCAGCAAGTAGGTGCTATCCATAGAAAAGTTAGAAAGGCTAAAGTACAAAAAATGAAGTATTTAAGGAAAGTTACAAGCAATGAAAAAACTCCTTTTTTTTTTTGACTATGTTGGTTGCAAAAGGAAGAAAAAAGAGGGCTGGGTTTTTCTAGGATAATAATCGGTGATAGGGAGTGGACAATAGTCTTCAACTCCTACTTTACTTTGGGCTACTTAGCAAAGGGTAACAATGTTCAAAAGGACCTAAGAGAACAGTTGAGACAAGGAGGAACTGGCAGCCCAAGGAAATGGTTACTAAGCCCCTGGAATACATTTAAGTTCACAGAACTGGACCAGTAATACCTGGTCCTGAGAAAGTCCTGAGGGAATTTACAAATGTCAGGTCCAAGCACTTTTCTGTAAGCTTTAAGAAACTATGGAGGGCTGGCATAATACCAGAAGATTGAAGAACAGGAAATGTGGTGGCTATCTTCAAAAAGAGGACCTGGTTAACTATGAACAGGTTAGCTCACCATCACTATGGTGAGAAAGTGGGGAGCCCCTCTACCCCAGTGAGAAAAAGCACAAGGAAGTAATTAATAAGGCACTTTGCTGAGGGTGGGTGGGTGGGGGAGGAAGAGATGAATAATTATCAATGGAAATTAGAATATATTAGAATGCTAGAAAATAAGCTCTTATAATTTAAGAAAAAGAAGTAAGTAGAAGTATAGGTTAAAAAGATAATTAATAGACCTACAAATAACCAATAAAGGAGAATATTCATAGCCTCATGTTAAATGAAGGGTCCTTGGTGGTCTCTGATCTTGGTTGCTTTTCTTGCAGATGTTTCCTTACCAAATAAGGTAACATCATCAGTACTAATAAGTGTAAAACCTGAGGTAAGAATAAATGTAAAATTTAATTGATGATATTACTTAGTTTGGGTTATGAAACCATCTGTAAGTAAACAAGCTCAGAGAGCACCAAGGACCCCTCACATACAAATAAGAATGCAAATAAGAATTAAAGTTACATAGATAAGAGAAAAATAAATACAGGAATAAGAGGAAATAAGCAAAGATGGAAAGCATAGTCAATAGAGTAAAATGAAGATAAGAAATCTATTAATAAAAAAATTAATGAATGATTGAAGAAGATTAAGCACAGGTTTCTTGTGGTTACGTTTTCTAGGCAAAAACTTGTTTCTCGATTACATCCAATCTTGGGGCTTAAAACTTACCCTGTGTTTATGTTATGTCAAATTCCTCAAACCCTGTCAAGAGACTGTAATTTTTTTTCCTTTTTGAGAAAAACTGTAATGCCTAGCAGCAAACCTCAATAGTTCTGTTTCAGAAAAAGAGATGTATGTTTGCTGTCGTTATGTACAGATTGCTGCAGAATGATGAAGCACTGTTTGCTCTGCTAATGTTTTTCAGGCATCAATATTAGGGCTGTGCAAAGAATGTGAAGGAGGTGCTTTACAAAGGACTTTAGTGCAAACACAGCACTTCTCTTTGAAAAGGTGGAGAAGCAGCAACTTTTTCAAGGCTCAGCCAGATGCCTCCCTCAAATTTTGGCCCATTGTCTGCGCGAAAGTAGACAACACTTTTGATAAAACCCAGGTCAAGTGAAGTGGCTGGGCAGCCCTTTGCATATGCAAACATGAGGGAACAGATTTTAGAGCTGCCACGCAAGGCTTGCAAAAGTTGGCTCTGCTTTAATCCTTCCTTCCGGCTCATGCACAGCTTCATAGGCTGATTGGAAAACATTTCACAAAGCCAGTCTAAGCTCATCCCCACTCACGGATCAGGTGGCCAATGTAATTCTCAGAACCAGGTTATGCAATCCAAACATGGGATACATCCCCCTCCCCCGCTAACAATATCAAATGTATGAGCACTTATTGTTTTAACTATGAACTGTTATAGATGCAGGATTAGTTTGCTGACGTTTGAGAAAATGGTTTGATATTTATTGTCCATTCCATTAGATAGAGATAGACCAGCCACTTAATCAGTTCCATAGAAAGACTTCACTGAGATTGGCTATAATAACAGAATTTTACAAATATATCTGTGCTCCCCCTTCCCCTCACTTATACCTTAGTAAATCAGGGAAGTATTAGTTTGAGTTGTTCCTGGTGTTTTTTTTTTTTTTTGTTTCCTAGGATTTAAAGAACATCTCATCCCCCTTTGCCTAGGTAACACTTCTTGCATGTTTCCGTCAAGGTCACCTTACAATTTCTTGCTGAATTCAGGTCCCTGGGTGTAGAAACCTGAATTTGTGTAGCCATGAGGAAATCACACTAGATTAATAGTTTTGCATGTGCAAAACTGTTTCATAAATATGCACTCTATCTATGGAATAATAGATAAAGAGCCAATATGATGTAGTGGCTCAGCTCCATTTTGTCACGGAAGCCACAATGGTCAATATTTCTCAGCTGAAAGAAATGTCCAGAGTTAAAAGGGAATGAAGGAAGACTTAATTATTTCATCTTGAGTTCTTGATAATTTGGTGGACTATACACATAAAACAATTTGGGATGGGGCAATCCCATAAATCAGCCAATTATAATTTCATCTGTTATCTACCAAGTGTAGGAGAAGAGGTGGCAAAACCTGGGGGGGGGGGGTTGGAGTAAAAAGAAAGATCAACCTAGAATTTCTATGTAGCCATAAATGATCCAAGTCTTCTCAAATTTCATTGATCCTTATCTAGAATCAAAATAGTGCTAACAATTAATTGAGTAGATTCCCATGCATAGGCATGAGTAATAATAAATCAGTTTAATTGGAACGTTACATGTGGTGCAGGGGTGGGTTCTACTTACCTTTACTACTGGTTCGCAGTGGGAGTGTGCACGCTTCTGTGTATGCACAGATGCTTCTGCGCATGTGCAGATGACCCATGATGACGTCGTGGCAGGTGGGCAGAGTCTCCCGCCGGTTTTACTACCGGTTCTATAGAACTGGACAGAACTGGGAGCAACCCACCACTGATGTGGTTCTGATCTTTTATGCCTGACACAAGTTACACATTAGTGGGAGTTGGTCAGATGTTGAAAGAGGTATTAATTATGCAATTATGCATTCTAGAATGATGAACTTGGGATTATGGCCACAAAGATAATACTGGCTGTGTTCACAAATCTTTCTGAACCAGCACTAAGCATGGTTCATTGAAATGAGCTACTTCATCATAATATTAAGTCTTTATCAGTAGATATCCATTTCATGCTAAATGAAAATAAACAAACTACCTGGTAGCTTAGTTTCATGAATGAACAAGGCCACAAGCTATGATATGCTTCAAAATAGGCTACACGTGTATCAGCATGCAAGAACTACTCTTCTTCCAAATGGAAAAACAACACAAATCATTTAAGAGAAAGTGTTTTGTAACAAACTTTTTCATTTACACACAAGGCTAATCTTTGTGCCATCTTTACTCTGAAGTAAATCTTTCTTGTCTTCTGGTGGTCACTCAAAAGCCAAACAGGATTTATCAATTCAGTTATTGTAATAAAAGCCTCTTTCATTCATAAAAATGAAATTAACAAATATTTATGAATAATGATAGTAAATTTGAAGCACTAACTAAAACATAGTGCAAAGAGAAACGTTTGATTGGTTCATGCTAATAGTCTCATCTTTGTCTTTTATCTGTTATTTTCCACTGACTATAGCATAAATGGGGTTAGTTTTATGGGCAGGGGAATTTTCTTTACATTCATGTCCTCCAATCTGTTGAACTATTGCATCCTTCATCATCATCATAATTCAAACCATATAGCCACTTCCTATAGTTTTCATCACTGCTATCTGATACTTAGGATATTAGGGATTATAGTTCAATTGATCTGAGGATATTAGTTTGGGAAAACAAGAAGAGAACAAAACCTAAACTTTGTTTAAGGTAAAGGCAAACAGTTGTATCTGACTCTAGGGGGTGGGTGCTCATTTCTGTCTCTTAGCTGAGGGAGCCAGCGTTGTCTGAAGATATTTCTGTGGTCACCTTCCCACCAAAGTGGTACCCATTTATCTACTCGCATTTGCATGCTTTCGAACTGGTAGATGGGTAGGAGAAAATTTGTTTATCTAGATTCATATATGTTTTCCAAAGTAATGATAAATACATAAGGTAACGTGTATGATAATCAATATATTTATTAAGTACAATAATAAGTGGCTTTGTTTTTCAGAATAAGACATTTTTCAAGTTTTCTTAAACACTGTTTGGGCTTGTCCGACATATGGAATGCAAATCTGGTTCAGCATTTGGGGATTACATTTTTCACAAGAAAAATAAAAAATGTTTAGTGACTGTTCATTTTCTTTTTCAGATCTTGTGAGCACTTTCAAAATAAGTTTTAACTGTTTCTCTCATTTAAATTTGTTAAAAGCAGACTGCTTTTGAAATCACTTCATTAAAATGTTTGGAAAGCAAAGTAAGCTACAGTGGCCTCATTAAAATTCTGCATGTGTATGTCTCTTGCTTACATCTTTTTTCCCCCCACTACGTTTTCAAGAAACATTCTGGGAAATAAGAATCTCAGAGTGTTGTTTTCAAATAATGTTTAGACAGTGCACATTTTTTTCTGCTCAGACCTGCTTTATAAATTGTATATTTGCAGAAATTGCCTGAGAGATTGCAGGCTGGGTTTCCAATGCAACTGCTACTTTGGCAACCCATCAAGTAGCAGCTGTGAGTAGAAGAGCCTTTGGGTAGGGCACCACTTTTACCCATTTCTGGACTGGGAAACCGTGCTCACTGTCATTCATGATCTCTTGTCTGGACTTGTGCTGCCCTGCGCCCCCTTCCCCCCCACAGCAAGAGTTCCACCCGTATTTATTCAAAACTCCTAAATAGGTCTTCGGAAAGCACTCTCATTGTGCAGATCTGGATTCCAAGTTCAATAGAACAAGGGTCACTGGGTGACCAAGTCCAACAGGCACACATGAAGTCCAAGAACAGGCCAGGATACAAGGCATGAACACAAGGCACAGAACTGGGCATGTTGCTCCAGCAATAATTAAGTCCTCAGGGTGGGGTTAACTAGGCAATGCTGGTGCAGTCCTTCATGAGATGCGAGGTTGCCTTCTCATGAGTACTCTAGCTGACCAGCATTGTGCCTGTCTCTTCTGTGCTCTATGTGTCCTTGGATCAGGAGGAGGTGTGGGCTTCACCTCTTCCTCATTGCTAATGGGCAATGTACAGATTGTGTTACGAAGTGAGATATGTGCAGATCTGTACATTGGGGAAACAAAACAACCACTTCCTAAATTTATGGCATAACATAGGAGAACAAACCTATCAGGACAAGATTCAGCAGTCTATCTGCTTTTAAAAGACAAAGTCTACTCTTTTGAAGACAGCAAAGTACACATTTTGAACAGTGCTGGTTTGAAAGAGGGGTCAAAGAGGCCATCTATGTTAAAATTGAATAGCCTTCTTCAACAGATGGGAGGGATATGTCATCAACTATCTCCAGTCTACAAAACAGTCATTTCAGCATTTCCAAGAAGGCTGTACAGCCGTTTGCACTACTCAGGTGACCCTGAGGACACAGATAAACCTCCAAGTGGCCTCAACGACTCTCTAAAACAGGGGTATCAAACTGGATCTCTTCCTGGGCCAGATCATCATTGCAGTTCTTTCGGGGCCGGTCAGAGGGGGGCAGATGGGATGGACAGTTCCTGCAGCATCCTGCCAGGCAAAATTGGGCATGGGGGGCCATGTGCGCCCCCCGCACCCAGTTTTTGACCTGGATGTCTCCTGCAGCACTTTGCTGGCCAAAATGGGGCATGGGGCCCTCATGCGGCCCCCCTGTGCCCTGTTTTGGCTGGCAGAGTGCTGCAGGAGGCTATCAGGCTGAAAATGGGGCAGGGGGCCACTTGCTGCCCCAATTTGCCTGCCAGAGGCACCACGGGCTAGATTTCAGCACCCCATGGGCCTTGAGTTTGACACCCCTGTTCTAAAAGAATGCAAATGACCAGTTGTCTGCAAGGAGTATAAAACTTTCCATTCCCTACCATGACCTGGATGACTGAGAATCTCCATAGACTTTCATGACTTGAGACCAGGTTACACGTGGGTCTATCTTTTCCTAGTTGTTTCTACCCATTCAATCTGAGTTAGCAAGATGGGCATGTTCTGTGTCCCATTGGCCATGGAATACTGTTAATTGGGACTCAGGTGATGTACCTTTTCTGTTTTAGTACCAACCCTATCAAATATTCTCTCTCCAAAGCCTAGGATGGCCTCTTTTGTAAGTCCCTAAACAGCTGTGCTGCAGTCTGGGGCCCCAAGTGTCTCCTGACTTGGATGGTGACATTCTCCTTGGCTGCTGGGTATTTTAATATTTCTATTTATGAGAAAGGATTGTTTGCTCCCCATAAGTATACAGAAAGTGCAATTGAATTTCCTCTAGCCTTCCCTAAGATATTTTTCCAAGTCCAGGTAGCAATGACTTACTACTTGGAACCAAATTTGAACTTTATAAAAGCATTAAAATAATACAAAAAAAATATCTCCCATGAGACTCCCAGCAAAAATGATAATCAAGTTTTGTCATAAGTAAGGAACAAAAGAGACCTTAAAATGTTTATGGGCCAGACACATAGGAAACCAGAATGAGGAAATTATGTTATTGTTTGGATTCCAGTGTCATACCTTTCTAGAGCATAAACATAATTGTTTATCTATGGTAATTGCTCTACTAATTCAACCACTTCTGTTTAAAAATACTATTTGACTTGGCAGAAACAAAATGTTCTTTTTAATTTTATTTTATAGCAGGCTGTAGCAGGATTGTTGGGATGATAGGTTGTGTGCAAATTTGACTTAAAGAGTATTTATTCTTCTAGTGCTATGAGAAAAAAAATAGCACTCTTCAGTGATACTCTCCAAAGCAGGAGAGTATCACTGAACTGTTTTTACTCTAAGGACAAAACAGGCGATATGATTGCTTGACATAAAGCGGGTGAGTTGCACCACTCATCTGGAATTGCTTTAAGTATCCAGGGGCGAAGTTTCTATTGTCTTGTCATGATGCACATTTTGTTTTCTTGATTATTGTGCATACCTACTGTATGTTTGAGGGATGTGATGGGTGATGTACATTTAAAAAAGATGTTTGGCATGAGAGACAAAAAAAATAAATAAATCTGATTAAATGGCAATTTAATTTAAGTGACTTAACATTATTTTAATTTTAATGTGATTATAATGTATTGTGTGCCATTGTGTTGTTGCCAACACTTAGCAACCATGCAGATAGAATTTCTGTATGATGATTTGTTTCTAGGCTGGTTCTTGAGGCCTCAGCAACAGTGCACTTATTGCCACTCTGAGCCCATCCATCTTCCTGCAGGTCATCATTTTCTTTTTCCTTCCACTTTCCCAGCATTGGAGTGTTTTTTAGAGAGCTGGATCTGATAATTGGAGCCTGGTCATTGGTGGCTCAAGTGAGATCTCCAGGGTGATTTATTTTATGATCCATGTTTTTATTTTCTTGGCTGTCCATTATATTTTTCAGGAGCCTTCTCCAATGCCAACATTTAAAAGAATCAATACACTTCCTATACAGCTTCTTCAAATTGACTTCCACAGAGTGTCACAGAAAATACCATGGCTTGCATAATTCTGATCTTTCATGGCATTTCAATATCTTTCCCAAGGCCTTCATGGCTGTTCTATCAAGAATAACAGAATAACAGAATTGGAAGGGACCTTGGAGGTCTTCTAGTCCAACTCCCTGCTCAGGCAGGAAACCCTATACCATTTTAGACAAACAATTGTCCAATCTCTTCTTAAAAACCTCCAGTATTGGAGCGCCCGCAAGAGATAATCTCCAGTGTATTTCTTATTGCTTGTTCCTTTCCTATGGATGGCTGATCCTAATAGGCACCTCCAGTGTGATACTCCCTTACTGGGGCCCCAAGCCAACTGGCAAAGTCAGGTCTTCAGGCTCTTGCAGAAGGTCAGGAGGATGGGAAGCAATTTTACTTCAGAAGGTAAGATGTTCCAAAGGGCCGGAGCCCAGTTGCAGCAACCATAAAATCAAGTCTGGTCCCATAGTAACTTAACTTAAGACCACAACAGCATATGATCAAAATTCCGGGCTTAATTATGATAATAAATCAAGAACTATCTGTGGTCCATATGTGAAGTGACTAAGGCACAAGTAACTATGAGAAGAGACTCACAAATCCAAGGATAGGCACTTTTGGTCCTTTCTCAACTGAGAATGCTGTATTAATGAAAATGCCAGTATATTTTCATTTTTTTCCCCCACTAATCATTGCTTCTTCCTACAATTTATAGGTATAAAGTCACTAATTACTTTAGTACAATATCCACATGAATAGATATCTAATAATTAATAGCATTTTGAGGGGTGGGGCATTGTATTTTAAGAAACCAGAGCCTGGTTTAGCTCTGCAGACTAAAGCACTATAATTAAAATCCAGCTGTCTGCAATTACACCAGTTCGAATCTTCCCAGGCTCAAGGTTGACTCAGCCTTCCATCCTTTCTAAGGTAGGGAAAATTGAGGACCCAGTTTGTGGGGGCAATAAGCTGACTTTGTATAAATATACAGAAGTATGAAGGCTATTGCTTAACGCCTTGTAAATCGCCCTGAGTCTCCGGAGAAGGGCGGCATATAAATCAATTTTTTTTTAAAAAAATCACCATTTTATTTACTTAAAAATCCTTCCTTAATTCTAAGAACACATTTATTTATGATGGAACTGAAACAAATCCTGGAAATCACTTAATACAATTTCTGATATTAGAAGATGTGCAAGGCATCTCCAGTAAATGGTACTCTAACTTCTACTTAAATTTGGTTCCTCCTCTGGTCCCCTCGGTCCCCAAGGACAGTCTATGAGATGATCATGCAGCTTGTGCTTTAAGGAAGGATGTTTAAGTGGTCTGCTTTTTAAAAACTTCCATTATTCTAGCCCTAGTAGAACAGTTTTTCCAACTTCTCCATTACACAGTCTTAGACATTGGAAAACAGCTACCATTTTCCCCATAATCTTCTATTCTGCAAAACGTTCCCTGTTCTTTAAATTGGTCCTTATAGAACTTAGTTATCAATCTCCTCACCATCCCGGTTAAGCACATCTGGATACATTGAAATATGCAATATTTTAATTGGCCCTGACCCAATTCAATATCAGTTCCAGGCTCCTTTATAACCTTATAAAGACCTGATAAAAAAGAGAAGTACAACTGAATGTTGTACATCATACTGTCAGCATTCAAATTCCATTACTCCAAAATCCCAGATAATGAATTCCAGTGGTGAAATCTAAAAGGCTTAAAACATGGGAGATAAGCAGGAACATTGTGAGAAATTGTAACTTAAATCTCAGATTCAAACAATAATCTCAGACATCTGGAGAAATGATACTGGAATTAGGACTGGAACCTTTTAGTATTGAAATTCGACTCAGAGATAATCCAGAGTCAATGGCATGCTAGTCACAGGCTCTGTGTTAAGACCCACATGCTCTTCTGTGACTTTAATATTTGTTATTTACAAAGATATCAAAAATAGTTAACACGCCAGGGACAGGAGTAGGCTAAAACAATTATTATAGAAATCTGAAAGGAGAAATCTATACTTGATCTGCAACAATATGTTAAGTGATTTGTTCTCCTTCTAAATTGTCCCCCCAGTTTGAATCAAGGTTTATGCGAATTTCATATTATGGTCAAACCAAGAGATCCAAAGCTGCTTGCAAGAAATAATTCTCATTTGCAATCAAAACTGATAAATTTATTTGTTTGTTTGTTTGTTTGTTTGTTTTTTTAATCTAGCCTTAGTGAAGGCTAAATGGGATGGAATGTAGTAAGGAGGTGGATTCCTAGGAGGGAGGGGGTACATTCCAGAGGAGTAAGAGGCAACTCAGCCCAGATACCATATGTGAGAGAAAGAGGGTGAAGACAGCCCCTCCCTAATAGTTCACAGAGTATATTGTAGATACAAGATACAGATAATACAATGCTCAGTCTGGCAAGAATTTATCTGTAAATGTGAAACAATAAACTCAGCTTGGAAGAATTACTATATAAAGTAGCATTCTTGGTTTTGGGCCTTACACTAATACCTCTTCCTATTTTCACCATAATAACCCTATGAGATTGGTTGGGCTCTGAGTGAGCGACTAGCCCAAAGCAACTTTTCTAGTCCATTCAGGCAGGACTAGAACTCACAGTTTTCTGGTTTCTAGCCTGGTGTCTTAACCACTCAACAAAACTGCCTCTGTGTACTAAGAAGACTACCAGGCACAATTTGCTGAATCCTGAAGATATGGCTGTGTTCCTGGGTTTGGGATTGGAATGCCTATTGCAGCCTGTGAACAAAGTTGATTGAGATGTTTGTATTGTATTTGCATTGTGATTGTTTTTTCACTGGTGGTGGTGGCTTTATCTTGGTTGCTGATTGTCTATTTGTTTTGTGTTTGTTGGGAGAGGGACGGCTTGTGTTTTTAAAATTGTTGTTAGTGTAAAGGTCATAAAGAATGTCCTTTAAGGACAATAGGAAGATCTTGTTATCAAAGTAATAATCAGATAAGAGCAACTCAATTTAAGTCCTTTCCAAGTTGAGAATACACCTTAGATCAGGGGTGTCAAACTCATGTGGTCACGGCAGCATCACATGATGTATTGGGACCTCCCCCCCTTCGTTAAACTGGGCATGAGCGTGGCCAGCACATGACACATCTGGCCTGCAAGCCTGGAGTTTGACAGCCCTGCCTTAGATAGACCCCTCCCTAATTCACACAAACATGAAGTGAGGGAGGAGGAAGCACATTCAAATTGCAAGATTCTGCTCCAATTAAAGTAATGTTAGACTACAATAGCATTGGTTTCTTAGTCTGGTCTACCCTAAAGGGCTGACAGTTAGTCCCCCGGAGTCATTTGTTTCCAAGAGACAGCCATGTATTTTGAATAAGCAAACAGACAAATGCAAATAAACAAGCAATCAATGTAGTTAGAAAAAGAATCTCAACTGAAAAAAAGCAGAAGCTATTTAATAGTTGATACTTCTCTCTCCTGTGTACAACAATCCTAATGGCAACAGGAAATAAACATATTAAAATGAGCCAAGGAGAACTTCACATATTTAGATTGTGTTGACATTTCTCCTCAGCTCTTCCCATTTGCAGTGCTGATGTCTGGGTCTTTGTAAAGTAATGCTGTTAGAGCTGAATTTACCACAGATTAGTCCTTTGGTTAATCAGAGCAACAGGCTTAAATTTTGCCATTTCTCAGCAACTCCTTTTTGGAATCAAAATCAAAAAGAAACTGGGAAACTTGATAGGGCTATCAATTTTTGACAATTCTTTTTTTAAAGTTTTTTTATTTTTTACACAAACACACAAACAAACATGCAATGTATTTTTTCTGAACAGAATTTTTGGCAATTCTTGTTTGAACCTGGAAGAAAGCCATTAATCCAGCCTTACCATCTGTGTGAAACATTTTTTTGGGGGGGGGTTCTCTTTCAGGCTCCCCTTTGTTAGTCTTCTCTGTCTCTCCCCCCCCCCCCAACACACACCTTTTACCAGGACTAATAATAATTCTGCTTCAGGGCATAAGCCTCCTATAAAATTAGAAGGAAAACACTATATCTATAGCTTGCTCTGCTTTGATACAATCTGGCCTCTTTTTTCCTTCTTTATCTACAGCTGAAGTAACTTGGGGGTGGGGGGACGAAGAGGGAGCCCAGCCCTGAGATTTTTCAATCACTTGACAGCTTTTTGATTATTCTGGAGAGACATTTCTTTGAGCTCTTTGAAGCTAACTTCTCAACTGGATTGGACAAGGCCAGCCAAAGTGATCCTCCATCAGAGAGAGAGAGAGAGATCTGTCAGGATCCTTATTGAATTATAGTATAGTCCCAAGGTGGTACAGTAGCTTATGTATTATAAGAGCTGAACAAACCCCCTCTGATAGATGGTCTCCTTAGACTTTGAAAGCACAGTCTTCCTAGGTCGTGGCCGATTTGGGATTTACAGCTTGGAATAGAAAACCGGCTTTTCCTGATCAGATGGATCTAGAATCAAACAAAGAAGTAGAATACCAAGGCCCTTTCATACAACTGGTCTAAGCCAGTAGTGGTTTTCAAATCCTGTCACTACCAGTTCACTCATGGGCGCGTGCGTGCTTGCACGTGTGATGCTTCTGCACATGCATAGAAATGTCCGGGCGGGTCCGGGGTGAACCGGTAGCAACCCACCACTGGTCTAATCCTAATCATGGTTTCGGAAAGTCAAAGACAATGTACAAAGTCTTAGGGAGCCCCTGTCAAATCCCTTCCAACTGTTTGAAGATTCTTCTAATGCTTTGAGGACCAGAACTCTGTTTACAAGCTTCAGAGAAAAGTGGATTCTCCCTTTGAGTTAAATTCAAAAATAAGTGTCTGTTTTATTCTCCATTTTTAAGTAAAGTGGTGCCTTTACAAAAAGTGATCTTTCTTCACATGTATGTATGTGAATGTTACATCTTGTAAAACTCTCCCCCTCTTTGCTGTTACATAAAGCTTCCACGATTCTGCCTTTCTTTGTTGTATCAAGGACCTTCACATACCTCTTTTTGCTGTCTCCTGAACATTATCTAAAGTGAGTCACTCTACAGTAGTCAGCTTCCCACATTTCTCCTTCTGCTCTTTTAAACTCCATGCCCTTAACTCTCTTTGCATTCAGTGTGCTGTTTCCCAAAGCAGAACCCTCTCTCCCATTGAATTAATGTAACAATATCAGAACTTCTTGTATTCTTCTCATTGAACTGACAATGTGTTGAATTCTTATAGATTATTATCCTTTGAATGCTTTGTATCAGAGGCGGGTTTCAAAACCTATTGCTACTGGTTTGCTCGTGGGTATGCGCATGCTTGTGATGCTTCTGCACATGTGCAGAAACATCTGGGTGGTTGGGTGGAGCCTCCTGCCGCTGCCGCTACTGGTTGCCCGATCCAGTGATGGGTTGATGTAGCAACCCATCACTGCTTTGTATGTTAACTTTAACTTTAAATACTCCTTATTCTATAGTCCCCATAAATTGTTGACCACTTTTATTTGGTTGCCAATATACCATCAATCTCAAATTTCAGGTTATAACCTTTTTTTTCACAAATAATTGTTCATTTAATAAATAAAATATGGTAACAAGCACTTAGAACAGAGGTGGGGAACAATGGTCCCTTTATTATTTTTTTTATTGAAAAAGTTTTACAAACACAAATTTTTACACTTCCCCCCCTTCCCCACTCCAACCCTCCCCTCCCCCCATGACTTCCCAAGGTGAAATCCAAATCATACCATATCATACAATACCCCCCTACAATTCTACCCCCTGTCTACACTATAAATATCTTCATAAATTTCAGGTTATAACTTGATTAATAATCCAGATTTCATTTTTTTAAAAAAGAATCTGGAACATACAAGCTTGTTTATATTAATATACATTAGAATTTAGTGTAAAGTTCACTCCAGAATTGCTGCTGAAATGGGAGTCAGTTTGCAGTAAATATCTTATTTGTCAATACTTGAATAGGATGTTTTTCAATCAAGGGCCAAAGTAATACAGTTCCTTTGATTCGGAATTATTCCATATATAATGAAAAATGTCCAGGTCTTTCCCTCTTCCACTATTAATGTTTATAATTAAATAATTATTTGGTTATAATTATTAGTTTTGTATGTATACTTCTGTTTCTTCTTTGTATATATGCTTTTTTCTTCTGTTTGTTAGTTTGATACAATAAAAATTGATAACTTTACAAGTATTTTGGAAAGAACGCTAACAAATTTATCAAGGCATAAGCTTGCAAGGACTACATGACTTCATCAGATGAAGTCTGAAAGGTAAAATGTGTGACATTATTAATTATATTGAGATCAGCAAACAGCAACAATTATCATCAAGATGTCTGTGACACTACTGAATTTTGATTTCCAATATTTAAAACAAAATCAATTGTTAAACATTAAAAAATCACTGAAATCACATGAAAGTCTGTGTTGCTAATAAGGTTTTGAATACCTTCAATTTATTTGTTTTGTCAGGCTAATGATGATTTAATAGCTGATCAGCTACTGTAATGTAATACTGTAATGCTGTAATGATGATGCAATGGTAGCAATAAGTCAGCAGGGTTATTTAACTGCTACTGCTTTAAGAGGCTGTAATATTAGAGAGGCCCTGTGAAAGGGTGAGGCGTTCTCTCTCTCTCTGTGTGCTTCCTTGCTGTAGTTGATGATTGCCTGACTTTGCCTAATATGTGTGTGTGTGTATGTATGTGTATATATATATGTATATGTATGTATGTATATATATATATATATATATATATATATATATATATATGTAGGTCTTTGGTTATTCGGGTCTTCTCCCGCGTAGAATTGTAAGTATCTTGGCGACGTTTCGACGAAGTCTCATTCGTCATCTTCAGGCTGGTGTTCTCGGCTTTGTGCTCCCAGGAGCAATGTGAGATTGCAGCTGACCCTTCCTTTTAACTGCTAGTGGGGGTGGGAGCTGATTGGGTGGGAGCTTGGCTGTGTTCTGATTGGGTGGAGGTGTGTTCTGATTGGTTAGAGGCATGGCTGTGCTCTGATTGGATGGGGGGTTGGTTATGCTCTGATTGGCTGGGGGTGTGTTCTGTTTGGGTGGGGGCTTGGTTGTGCTCGGCTTAGTCTGAGTTGCAGGGGGATTTGAGCTGGTGAGCTGCGTTGTTGTTTGGCTTTGTGTTTGTGGTCGTGAGAGCTTTTCATGGAGGGTGTTGGTCTGATTCATGTATGGATTGGAGGGGTTAAAAGTGGCTAATGATGCAGCTGCGGTCTGGCTTCTGGTCCTTGGTCGTGTTTCATTATCAATGTGGGTTTGAGTCTGCTTTCTGCGTGGAAAAGCATGGGAGCACGAAGCCGAGAACACCAGCTTGAAGATGACGAATGAGACTTTGTCGAAACGTCGCCAAGATACTTCCAATTCTACGCGGGAGAAGACCTGAATAACCAAAGACCTACATACAAACACCCGCGAAAACCTCAGAAAATATATATATATATATATATATATATATATGTGTGTGTGTGTGTGTGTGTGTGTGTGTGTGTGCACGTGTGCATGTGTATGTGTATGTGTATGTGTGTATACACACACACATATAAACACACATACACGTTTTTGTTTAAGCCAGGTTTTTCCTACGTAAGCAAGATTTTTCTGCAACCCTAGTTGAGTGAAAGATGAGATGTGGGTGTGGCTTACTGATGATGGCTAATGAGCCAGAAATAGCTATATAAGTCTTTCTAAGTCTCCCAATGGGCAGCACAAAACCTGCTGGCTGCCAGAAGGAAAAGTAGGAAAAAAACCCAGAGAGTAGTGAATGTGATTTCATTCAACTAGGGTTGCAGAAAAATCTTGCTTACGTAGGAAAAACCTGGCTTAAAGAAAAACACACATAAAACCTACAAAAAGTAAGAAAATAGATATTGTACCTTTACAGGGAGGATACATGAGATGTGGGTATGGCTATAAATTATAGCTATATAAGTCTCCCTAAGTCTCCCATTGGGCAGCACAAAATCTGCTGGCTGTATAGTAAATACAGTAAACAGGTTTGTCTTTCAAATAGTGGTTTATCTACAAGGAATATATATATACATATTCCTTGTAGATAAACAAGGATATATATATATTCCTTGTAGATAAACCACTATTTGAAAAACAAACCTGTTTACTGTATTTTGCTCCTGGGTTGTCTCAAAATAGTCACATTGTGCACACTCTAAAATGTTTCTTATCATTGCTGTTATAAAATGATCATCCAATATACCAGCTACTTGAAAAGATTTCTGCTTCATCTGAACTCATTTTTTTAAATTAAGACATTATTTTAATTATCTTTATTTTTCGTGCCTTCAAAACTTTAGCTATAAAGCTTTTTGTCTCTGATATTTATAAAGTATCAGATGTATCCAAGGCTCTCTATATACAGCAACAATAACAATAGCAAGTAGATGGTTTGCTGCTGCCTCCTTCCTAGGGCTGAGAGTGTCTGGCCCAAGGTCACTCAGTTGTTTTGTGCCTAATTAGACTTGAGCTCAAGGTTGACTGGTTTCTAGCCTGGTGTCTTAAGCACTACATTAGACTGGCACACTTATTTACAAGAAAATGAAAAGCATATTTGTATTATCTCAGGACTCAAGGTCAGACCAGGTGAATTTATATAACAAAGTTAGCAGAATGGATCAAATAACTTGGCTGCAACAAATGAGAAACACTGTGTCCACTGGTATTTGATCATTTAGATGCTCTTTTTGTTTAGTTTGGAATGCACAAATGATTCTAGAAAAAGTACTATTTTAAAGAGAGAAACCTTTTGTGTACAATTAAAAAAACCCTCTTCTTACCCTTTAACATTATGATATCAGTTGATCTTTCTATAACATTCTTATATGAATTTTACTTGAATGATAAATAGCTCTATTATTTCCCAAGAACCTTGTTTTTACAGGTCAGTAGCTACATAATCAGTCACCTTCCTGAAAATTAATCCTATTTAGCTGAAGAATTATTGGCTTATCTCTATATTATAGAGGTGTTTTATAGAGACTTGGCTTCAGTTTATTAGAGCAAAGGATAACTCCCCATTCTCCTTTAAATGGACAGAACACTAGATAGGAGTCATCCGAACATCATTTGGCCCATCTCTATTTTTTCTTAATTCACTTGTCCATTATTAGCACATCAATAGTATCACAATTACAACTCATTCCCACTGTTCTTAAATTAACATTTTAGTTGGTGCCTACAAAGAAACCACTTCAAATTGATAGGTAAATTCTACCACTTCCATAACAATATTTGGAAACACAGTGAATTTGATATTATAACATAGTTCCTCAAAGTTTCCAGCAAGGAACCAGTTTGTACTTTAATTAGACAGCTATGCAGCATAGTTTTAAACCCACAGGGCATTCTCGTTTCAGAAAATGTGTAATAGAGTTATAAACATAGGAGTATATATCTATGAAGATTCTCAGTCATCCAGGTCATGGTTATCTCAAAGATGCTTTTCAAAAGGCAACTGGACTTTCTTGAACTGAAGAAGCTTCTTGGATGAGAAGTGAAATGGTTTCAAGAAAAAAGCAAGAAAGTCCAGTTACCTTTTGAAAAGCACCTTTGGGTCAGAAATATAGTATATGACACAGTATCAGTATGAAGTATTACAGTAATGTAAGATAAGGAACATGAACTCCAAAGAAATAGATGTTGCTATCTAGATTATCTCCTATCAATGAGAATGGACCTGACTCAGTAGAATTGTCAGTTTTGGTCTACACTTTGAACAGATGATGGTTTGAAGTTAGAACTTAGAACTTCTGCAAAAGCAGAACTCCAAGACAGGTAGATTCCTCAAAGAACAAGTTTATTGGATGTATTATATCGGCACAGCTAGTGAAAACCAACTCTGAAAGTTCCCATGGTTCTAGCCTAATTAAAACAGCAAATATTTCCCTTCCCAGAGGTCGCTGGTCACATTATCCAATGAAAGTACCTGGCAGGCTGCTCCTCTCCAGCTTCAGCTGCCACCTGTTGGGATGACCTTGGTTCCCACAAGAAAACTTTTTGCTTTGACTGTTAGCCAGTCTATCTCTTTCCCTTCCCTTCCCTTCCCCCTTTCATAGTTTGTGGCATCTATGAGGCAGCAAAAGATGGCTTCAGCCAGGTTCGCTTCAGAGTCAACATAGGGGTAATCAACCTTATAGATATTTCAAGCACCAACCTAGCTATATTTCAGTCAAATTGGCCAAAATATTTTCATTTTTATAGACAAACAAATAAGTGAGTACATTATATAGTAGGATGCCTTATTTCTGATCAAATATTTATTCCAGGATGTTTTTATATGCTGACTAGCAATGGCACTCCAAGATCTTGCATATTCTTCTCATTTTTTTGTAACCTCATCCTTTTTGTGGACATATAAAAGGTTGATAATATATTATAACTACAAAATATTGCTTTACCATAAAGCTATTGTTTCTTCAATAGAAGTGTCATCTGTTCATTTTTTTGCAGGTCACTGATGGTTTATTTTTTATCCAAATAGTATAATATTTTTAGTCTTCTATCTTTCCTTCAGATCAGCCAAATATACAGCCTGAAAAATATATTTTGTGGCAATTTAAAACAACACATTCCATAAGTTTCCAAATGACTTCAATGAGATAGCCAGCTGCTTGCATCTTAAATATTTTCCAATCAACCAAACAGTTAATATTTTCAGGCATTTTAGTTC
Organism: Masticophis lateralis; assembly: GCA_030761175.1. Classification (NCBI taxonomy): domain Eukaryota; kingdom Metazoa; phylum Chordata; class Lepidosauria; order Squamata; family Colubridae; genus Masticophis; species Masticophis lateralis. The sequence continues at coordinate 116,070,241 of JAUDYJ010000001.1, forward strand.
AAGACATCAAACCTGCCAAATTTTAACTAGATTGAAAAAAAATGTATTTATTTTATATCTGCCATTTTCATTGTTTGTTCTTATTACTCTTCCATGTAGCCTTCCTTTGACCTATACAGGTTGTTCCAAGTTTTGATTTTTTTTCAATCCCAAAGGAAAATAATTAAAAATAAATCAAGCAAAAATGTATAAACCATAAATGGATTTTCATTAAGAATCCATTTGTCTAAATTCTTTTCTTGTTTTTCTTTCATCAGAATGGTACATCACAAAATATATTTTCATGTTTGGGCACAAAAATGTTTAAAGAGCTGTTCTCTGTTATTATGCTAGTAACTGAATAATGCTAAATGAATGTTTCATAGACAAAATTCCTTTGTAGCATGAAGTGTCCATTCTACTTGTGGCTATATTTATTTGTAAATCAGCTAAGTACAGAGGTGAATTTTCCTACTTACAAGGTAGGAAGAGTTTTCTCTAGTAATTTTTTTTTAAACCAGGATAATCAATTCAGCATATCAATAAAGATATTAGATTTTGGATTTTCACATTCCTCTGGTTTAAAATCTTTAATTGTTCTTCATTTACCAGTCATGCATAATTTCTTAGTGGCTCAAGTGAGACAATAGGGTTAAAAGTTTTGGAGGAAGAAATAGCCTAATGCTGAAGTCAAGGAACAAATCTAGGGTCTTGTAAAGCCAATTATTTCATTGATAATTTTTATTAAGACTTGAAGAACCTCCATCCTATTTAAACTTAGTTTTAAAACTTAGTTAAACTTAATTTACTTTATTTTCATTGCACCTCATATAACAAAATTAAATGCCATATTCAGTGTACAATGCCATACATAAGAAAACTATAAAAATAAAACAAGAACACACATCCTTCACATTCTATACAATTGCATTGAAAACCCTGATACTGCATTAATATTACACTATATGGTAGAATTCAATAGAGTTACTGCTCTGGGATAGAAGCTGTTTAATTTAATTGTTTTCATTTTTCTTTCAGTATTAATAGTCCAAATTCGAGGCCTTGAGAAAATTTTACTACTACAGAGGGCATTTTTATTTTATTTATTAAATTTATATACCACTCTTCTCACTGTTAACTAAGAGTAACTCTGGGACACATTAGTAACCCAAATGATTTTAGCAGAACAATCCTCTCAACAATGTTATCCTTTTACACAGTGTTTGAGACAATCTGCTGAAAACAGTATGTCATGAAAATTCATATGCTGCAATTAACTAAGATAATGTATCCCATACAAGGGACTGACTTTTTTAAAAAACTTATTTAACAAGGACAATACAAGTGATAGAATATTAAATGTAACATTTGCTGCACATGAATTATTCAGAACCAGTTATAACTTGTAATAACAATTAAAAATAATTAAAATGCGTCCATCAGCTGGAATATATTAAAAAGCACTACCTATAAAAGGAAACAAACCTTTATTATCTCAATGAAAAGGCTCTGAGATACGAACTATGTACTGTATAGGAATATACTGGGTGGCAGCTCAATTATTTTGGCCTAATAAGTGATAGTTTGCCAATTTTCTGCCACCAATTGCCTCCCACCGGCCGGTTCGCTCCCACAGAGAGGGCCTCCTCAGGGTGCCGTCAGCCAGACAATGCCGGCTGGCGACCCCCAGGGGGAGAGCCTTCTCTGTGGCAGCACCTACCCTCTGGAATGATCTGCCTCCAGAGTTAAGAACAATTTCTGACCTCCCGACTTTCCGGCGGGCTTTAAAAACTCATCTTTTTCATCTTGCCGGCTTAGCCTGATTCCTGTAAATATTTTATCACTTTTAGAGTTTTTATTATCTTTTAAATGAACTAGTTTTAATCTACGGCTATTTATATTTGTTCTTTTACGAAATTTTTAACTTTTGTGTATTTGTTTTTTAAATTGGCTGTGCACCGCCCTGAGTCTGTAAGGAGAAGGGCGGTATATAAATCTAATAAATAAAAAAAATAAAATAAAAATTTTTTCCAAATTGAAACATAGTCTTTTTCTTTAATCGGTAGCTGCACTGAGATTATTCTATTCCCTTACTTAATACAGGATGACTCCAAATTTCTTCTCTGTGCTCAGCTTTCATATTTTTTTTTAAATGAACAAACTGGAGACGTAAGGGAAAATCTGAACAATCCTTTAGCCTCCTTGGCTAAAGGATATCTTAGATATTTCTGTTTGTATTCTAACCACTTTCTTTTTAAAATATTAATATTCATTTTGAATATTAATTAAGCTCTTTTGTTTGATACCATTTCATTGAGTATATTGCCTGAGGAAGTGCCTCACCCAAAATAAATTTTGATCATCTCTCACTTTTTCTTACTGCTGTCAGAAAGACGTATTTTCAATATTACTGGAGAGGTGTCAGTGGACTCCTTCATATAGAAGACAGTGACACAGGTTTGTTTGAATTGAAACCAGTTTCCAAACAAATTTTGAACATAATATGTGAAATTTAGAGTTAGCACTGTCAGTGTACAATGTTTTAAGTGCACATTATAGCAGACATAACTATCAGGAAAGTTACGTTTAATTGGGTTTGCTCAAGGGGTGGGTTCTACTTATCTTTACTACCTGTTCGCAATGGGATCGTGCGCATGCACTTGCTTCGCTCATGCATGCGCCTTGCTTCAGTGCACGCGCAGATTCCTTCTAATGACATCAGGGTCAGTGGGCGGAGCTTCCCATAGTTTTACTACCGGTTCTACAGAACCAGTCCAAACCGGGGGGCAACCCATCACTGGTTTGCTCCTAGATATGTACACTAGGAGAACCAGTTTGGTGTAAGGCATTAGGCTAGAAACTGTGAGAGCAGGAGTTTTAACCCCACTTTAGTCAGAAAGCCAGCTAGGTGACCTTGAGCCAGTCACTTTCACTTAGCCTTAAGAAGGAGGCAATGGCAAACTGTTTCTGAAACTTCTTGCTAAGAAAACTGCAGGGATTTGCCCAGACTGCCTCTGGGAATCAGACATGACTGAATATAAAGGGGAAAAAAGCACACTATAACTCTGGGAAAACAGTAATTAATGTTATTTAAGTCAACATGTTAAAAAGAAATCGCAATATCTGCATAGAAAGACTATGCAGTATATTTACTATTTATAGCAGTCTACCATTTCCATTAAAATACTCTGAGTGTTTAGTCCCAACTGTTTATTTCTAGTCCAATGAACCTTATATATAGCAATGCATTTTTAAACATGCACTGTATACCAATAAAAGCTTCTCTACAAGGATAATATTTATTTACCTATACAATAGCTTATACCAATCAGAATTTTTATTATTATAGTAAAATCACTATATTGCATCAGTAAAATCTAACAGATTAAGGCTTGATAGTTAATTAAATATTACATTCAGTGGTGGAATCCAAATTTTTTTCCTACTGGTTCTGTGGGTGTGGCTTGGTGGGCATGGCAGGGGAAGGATACTACAAAATCCCCATTCCCATCTCACTCCAGGAGAAGGATACTGCAAAGTCCCCATTCCCTCCACACTCCAGGGAAAGGATACTGCAAAATCCCCATTCCTGGAGGAAGGATATTGCAAAATCTCCATGCCCACCCCACTCTGGGGCCAGCCAGAGGTGGTATTTGCTGGTTCTCCAAACTACTCAAAATTTCCACTACCAGGTGGAAAACCTACCAGGTTCTGGAGAACCTGTTAGAACCTGCTGGATTTCACCCGATTACATTGCTTCCAAATTTTAGGCAGATTAGATGGGGACTTCTTTCCATTTTTAAATTACCATCTCTCAATCCTTAATAAATATTTTATTTGCTAAGCTTATATATGAAGAAATATTTATTACGTTGGTTTGGGAAAGTATTTGCCACCTTTTTTTTCTGAATTGAAAATGGGTCAACTTCTGATTAATGCTCGTGTATATATTTTGTTTGTTTGTTTCTTTTGTTTGTTGTTTATTATAGAGCATGACTAAAAGAAATAATGTTTTCAATATGAGAACCTCTTACACTGAAGTGTATAAGGATTACTTGTCCAAACCTAACATTCAAGAAGTTGAAATTATTACAGAGTTGCTTTTCTTCAATCTGGAAGCATCCATTTTTGTCTCTCTGAATACACACATGGGAAAGATATCAAATGTTGCCAAGAAGCTGTTGAACTTCTGCAACACAACTGAGTTTGTGTCACGTTTGAATATTAGCAAAACTATTTTCTTACCTTTTCAGTTTGGCAGCCACCTCCCACTTCCTAAGATCAGTTCAATACATATCCAGTAATAGTAAAGTTGGTTTAGAAAATAAATAATGGATCCCTGATATGACTATCTCTATATAGATTGCTTGGGGAAGATAGTCATTTCAAGGACTTACATTGTTGCAAATAAAGTTTAATGTGATTAGTTTGGTTCAAAGATATAATTCTTCCCACAACCTTTTGAGACGAGTTTTATTTTACTCCATTGACTGCTAATTTGTCAATACAATAATTCAAGATTTCAGAATGTAAGGTTTTTAGGGTTGAGTTGAAATCTTCATTGTGTAGCTTACCAAAACGTTTAATTCATCTACTATATCTTTGTGCTGATTATTGCAATCTGCTCAAATATAGGTGTCACAGTTCTGTTGTTAAAAACTATTGTTTAGCCACAAAATCTTTTATATTTCTTGTAAAGTAGATTGTTTTGTCTCTTTTGAAATTTTTATCTAGTTCTTCAGTTTGCTTCTTGGAAAACTCGAATATCCTCACATGATTCATGATTATAATACGAATCATGATCCCCAAGATAATCCTGGTTTAAAGAAAATGGGAGAAAATGCCAATCATCCTACATTTTAGGGAAAGGTTCTTGCTGCAATATACTGAATCTATTAGCAGAATTCCAAATACTTGAATCACTTAAATCATTAGGTTACTCACTCACTTGTTCCTTTGTTAGTAGTAACCCATTAATATATTTTTTTTAGTCTTTAAGTTAATGCAGTGAACCAGTAATGATCCAATGTTTCCTCTTCTTCCCCATAATGAGTGTTTTAAATTTTATTGGGCCAATTCTTGTTTAATTTCTTTTAAATATTTTAAAATTTTATATGTGATGTTTTTACTTTTGGCTGTTCACTGCCCTGAGGCCAGTAGAAGGGGAGTATAAAAATCGAATAAAATAAATAAATAATAAATAAATATTATGTAGCTGTTAGTATCTATTCACATATCAAATAGGAGCCTGGTGGAGCACTGGACTAAGTGCTGTTAAATAGTACTTAGCTGCCAGCTGCCTGCAATTACTGCAAGTTCAAATCTCACCAGGCTCAAGATTGACTCAGCCTTCCATCCTTCCGAGGTAGGTAAAATAAGGACCTGGATTGTGGGGGCAATAAGCTGACTTTGTATAAAAAAGAACACCACTTAGGGTGGGGCCAAAAGCCCTACTAAGCAGGTATATACAAAAGTATGAAGGCTATTGCTTAACACATTGTAAGCCGCCCTGAGTCTCCGGAGAAGGGCAGCATATAAATCGAACCAATAAATAAATAAATAAATACCACAATATCAGAGAATAATAATAAAATAAACCCTTCTCCTTAGGCACAGGCATGGTAGAGAGCAATACCCAAACCAATAAAAAAGGAAGAGGAAGAGGTTATCTAGCTGGGAAATGAAACATATGCCCAAAAACAATTAAGCTTAGAGAGCACCAAGGACTCCACCAATATGGAAGCTATAATGTACAGAGGGAAAATGTCTGACTGCTGCCATCTTGTAGAAAAAAAAACATTTGCAAAGGTAAACCTCCTTATATTGTTAACTAAAAACATGATTTCAGCATTCACTTCTAAATCAGAATCAGACTTTGCAAAATTTTTATTCTCATCAGTCCAAGCAAACACATTTTTCTTTGATTTCTCTTCTGAAAAACTGACCTTTATGTAAAAACATTGGGCAACTGTAATGAAAGCTTTACATCTTGCCACTAAAGTATGCAGAACAGGTCTGTTCAACATGTGATCTTTAGGTCCAATCCAGCCTTGAAGCATAAATTGGCCTATTAAAACCTCAATAAACTTCCTGCTTTTGCAGCTATTCTAGATACAAGAAAATTCCAATATAAGAAAAAGCTTTAAGGTCACCTGATTTTAAATTAATATGCCTGTCTTGTAAGATTTGGAACAAAGGCAATGTTCTATTGGCAATAGAATTTCTAATGAGGAAGAAATGGTAAAAGATATGTAAGAGTAAAAATTTTCAGAATTCTAATGATCAAATCAAAAACATAAATTAAAAGTATATGCTGATGATCATTCACTAAAAGTCATTCACTCAAATGATTCCTTAAAACTGACAATGAAACATATATAATAATACCATTTAATAATATTGGCAAGAATAAGATATAGATATTTATGGAATTTATCTGAAGAGGAAAAACAGCAGTTGAGATAAATAACAGGATTTAATATTTGTGTTAAAAGATTGCCTAACCAGAAACAATAAAGACTTACAGCAATAACAATTGCAATTACAATTGTAATCAATTACATATCTGATAAAAAATATACAATGCATAATGTTTTAAAATGCAGAAGCCTAAATCTATCTAGGCTAGAAGAAAAATCAGCAGGAAAAATGAATACTTCATCAAGGACATTCCAGATGATTCCCAATAAAAATTGAAGAAAAGATGTTGACTCAATTGCAAAAGAAATAAGAATCTCAGAAGGCCAGCATAACTATCTCATGCATGATACAAATAAAAGTGTTCAGTGCACAAGATATCAATTATAAATGGCCTATTAAAATTATGAGATAAATATAAAGGAATATCTGTAGGTTTAAGGCCTCTTTCTTCAGTACTGAACCTTTTTTTTTCATGAAGGCAAATATATTACAAATTAGATTAGTGGAGAAATATTACTTCATGTAGATTGCAAGATTAAACTTTAATAAAAAAGATGTAATCTTTTGAGATTACCTCATTGGAATAATCACAAACCATTCATTGTCTTCAAAGATGATAGTGAAGTTACAAAAAGCAAAGTAGGATACTTAAGAGGTTTGACTAAATATGAAATGCTTACAGCACAAAATTCATAACATCTGCACTGGCTTATATATATATTTACCTACTGAAATGATTCAGAAGTTGTACAGGTCAAATATTGAATGATTAAATGAACGTAGAATTACAGGACAGTTGATATACAACAATATGATTGTCAATAGAACACAGAGATATCAAATTTAGGGTGAATATTATACTCTGAATAATTATATATGTTCCAAAAAAAGAGGTGGATATCTCAAGTTGGATTATTCTTTTATATCTAGTAGCAATGTTACAAAGCTCAGCAATTCTGGAAGATGATCCATTATGGGATGAAAAAAGCAAAATGATTTCATATTCTTACATTTTATATTTCCAGAAAGTATATTGAGTTGGCTTTATACATGATAACTGTTGCTAGAATGAGCTACATCTATCACTTAGAATTGCAATCAATTCCTTGGTTAGAAGACTGGCAGTTTACATCATGAGTGTATGCATCAATATCAAAAATGTACAGGTAATTTGGAACCCATCAATGGGCTATAATTTCATGCACAGATTTCTGTCACATCTGAAATTTGGATTTCTTTTAACATAAGATTTACATTACATTCTGATAGGTTGTCAAGATCCTACTTCATATTAGAAATTCTTGTCAAATTTTTATTTCTTTCTTATTAATTTGACAGACAAATTTTAACAATTTCTGGTTTGATTCCAATCTTTATTCTTAAAGTGTGAAACTCAGGGATGCTATTCAGCAGGTTCTGACAGGTTCTGGAGAACCGGTAGCGGAAATTTTGAGTAGTTAGGAGAAACAGCAAATACTACCTTTGGCTGGCCCCAGAGTGGGGTGAGAATGGAGATTTTGCAATATCCTTCCTGTTTGAACTAGGTAAGGGCCTAGTTCAAGGAGGCCCTGTAACAAATGCTATGAGGAACAAAGTACTAAACTGACACAAATTTTTTTGTATGTTTCCAATTAAATTTTACAGCGCTTACAAGGATAATGGTGAAATGTGTTACTTTTCCCTATCAAGATATTATAATTTTTGAAAGAACTCTTTAATGCGTTAGTTTTCATCTCTGTCTCTCTGTTTTACAATGAAGACTTTAACAAATGTCTCACAAAATATCCTGAAGATAAGGTATGAGTTTCTTTTGCCTATTATTCTGTCTGGAAGCATAAGTCAACTTGTCAGCTCTGGAACCTGTACCAATCCACCTCTCATTTTTCAGAATCCTTTCTGAAAAGAAATTGCTAAACCATCTTTATATTTTGCAGCCTGAATAGAGAGTTGGAAAAGTGGTGAAGTGTTTTGTATTCCGTTGTATTTTTGGGTATGGTCCTGCATATTTTAAGAAATACTCTTCTTAAAAGATTTATTTATTTTCAAATTTAATTGTCATTGTTTTTGGTACTGCAGAGGTTTTTTTTTAATTCTTCCTTTTATTTTTGTTTCTGTTTTATTTCTGTTATCCTTTTTCTAAGGGTGTTTCTTTTATTTCTGTTATCCTTTTTCTAAGCAAAATAACTTCCTACGGGTATAAAAATTATGAGAGATATTTTGCTTTGCAAATTTACGTTATCAATATTCTGAAAGTAGCAATATGTGGCAAAATTGGAATTAAGTGAATATACTCACGCTTAGGGAAGCCATCATCCTTTCCTATTAACCTGTAATTATGAAAAGGATCACAACCAGTAATTAAAACGTCTTTTAAATGGCTTCTGACTAGATTTTGCATTACCATAATGTAATAATGGATAGTTAGGTTTCTATTCTTCCTCTAAAGCACTCAGTACAATTGCCTCACTTAATACCTACAATATAGTCTTCACTGTATAGATGTATAAAGTATTATTCAAATATTTGTTCTTTGTGATTAGTTTCTTCCATAATTTCAAATGACTTTACTTCCTAGTTCTAAACAAAAAGTGCCATAAGTCTTCCAAGAGTTACTCACATCTGATAGAAAAATGTATAAACATTTTTATCACTGCAATGATAATGTTGTGAATACTAAGAATACATATAGGCATGAACAAAAGCAATTACAATTAGGTTTTATAGTGCAGACAAAATATTAAACCAGTTATTTAATGGTACCTATTATTTGACTCTGAGGGAAAATAAAGAACCTTAGAACTTTTTGTCACGCAGCAAAACATAAAAATAAATACTTTGTGTAAATAACAAGCAACTTTTGCAACCTCATATATTTTATTCCTGTATGCTAATTTAACATTACATTTCATTGGTCTTTTAGTCCAAGCATCACCCTGAAGAGATGAGGGAAGCCCTGAACAAAGTTTCATCAATATTTAGTTATAATTTCTTGCTTAGGTTCTCTGTAAACTCTAAATATGTTTTAACAATAGCTATATTTGTACAAGATACTTTTGTCTAGTATTATTTTGCTGAAGGCATGAAATCTAAAACTTTTAATTCTGACAGAATTAAAGAATATGTTCCACAATCTATCAGCCCAAATGTGATGTAATCTCGTGCACATCTGACCAAAAGCAAACTATCTAATCTTTCAGAACTCAAACTTGCGGTGTTCTTTTCCAAATGATCAATTTTAATTTGTTTCAAACTGAACCAAACTATTACAAAAGTTTATACATTCTTAGTTAATATGATAGACTTCCTTCTTTTGTTTGCTACAGAGGAAGAGTGCTTAAAGTCATAATGTGTTAGGATTCATGGAGGCTAAGTTGCACCTAATTAAAACCTTAAAAAATGACTATAGAGCTGTACCCTGAATCCATGTTTCTACAGAACAACAGTGCAACAGGCTATAATTTTTATTTTTAATGTAATCTTTGGCCTTGGATTTAAGTAGTAGCTTTATAGTATTTACAGGAGCCTCAGTTCTATTCCTTTAGACAACAATGGAGATTCATTTGTCAGATATATATATTGATGGTCGTGCTCATTCGGTTCTATGAGAAGTTATTTGGTCAATACAGCTTCAGGTTCAAAAAAGGTTGTTTTAATATTTACAAAATATATACATGCATGAACAGGGTGTCCTGTTGCATTTACCCTAACTGTATTACTCAGAAGTTAAGAGGAGAGAGAACTTCACTTGTTGTCTTGCTGATAGATGAGAGAGAGAGAGAGAGAGATGAAGATATCCAAGGGATCTTTGGGTAAGAGTCCAATAAGAGAGTTCATTGGCTGATATAGTCACATGTGATGTCTGTAAAGACTTAATCCCTTCTAGTCTCTGGTGCATCACATACAGGCAATATCTGACAGTGAATATATGAATATTATTGTAATTTGTGTCTTAATGGGGAAATTGAAAGTTTCTCTGTTAATGTTTCTGAGGCAGATGAGTGAGGAGCTATGCCTTCGTCAAGGAAGGGGAACCTGTGGTTGTGCAGTTGCTGATCTACAGCTTTTAGCATTGGCCATGGCGTGACTGCATGGAGCTTTAATTCAGCAACCAAAGACCACAATTTCCCCACACTCTTGGATAAATGTTTTGGTAACAAAACAGTTCCAGGACAATATAAACTTAATTTTTTATAGACTGTGGTGATACTTTAAATGCATGACATGATCATTTCTTATCTTTACAATAGAGAAGTGAGAGGCAACATAAAAGTGGATTTGAGAAACTTTCATCTGTATTCCATGAGAACACACCTCCTTTGAAGCACAGTGTGAGGATAATGTGGTGACTCAAAGCCAACTGATCTCTGGTTTTATACCATAGTGACATGAAGAAATTAATATGTGATATTCACAGTTCTGTAGATAACAGACTGATCTATGGACTGGTGCTGGTTTTGAAGGGTCTTCAAAGAAAATCCTAAGGCCTTTTTATAGATTTTAATCATTTTTCTCAGCTACCCTGTTTACCTGTAAGATTGGTTATTCTCGGGTAAACTGTAATTTCTAGGCCACAAATCCATTTTTGATTAATGAAATGGTCTTGCTGTGACAAAATTCAGAGCATCTTAATGAAATGTAACTTTTTTTTTTTTGCTCTGTACTTCTTTCTCCATAGGTTTATGGAGATTTTCAGTCGTCCAGGTGATGGTTGCTTGTCCCAAAGGTCCTTTTTCAAGAGGCAACTGGACTTTCTGGGGTTTTTTTGGAAGACATTTCGCTTCTCATCCAAGAAGCTTCTTCAGGGGAAAGGTCTTGAAAAAGCATCTTTGGATTCCCCGTAGGTTGTCTTTTCTGAAGACGCTTTTCTTCATTTAGATGAGTTGAAAAACAAAAGATAACATCGTGGAAGAGTGTAATTGTTTGTCAAAGATTCGGTGTCCCTCGGGTGCTTTCTGAGCGGTAAAAATCAGGCTTGAAACTTAAGGAGGCCAAGCTGAGGGGTGAACATCCCCCCACCCAACCCCCGGCAGGCGAAGGCCGAGCCTAAATTGCATTTGGCCTCTTCGCCGGCAGGGGTCAACATTGCCACATAACCTGTACCTAAGCGGCGCACATAGGCAGGAGCCAATCAATAGGGCTGAACGAGTGCAGCGCGTGCCACTCTCCGGCTCGACTCCCGCGCCCGGTATTGCCGACAGGGGCGCACGAGCCACTTTCCTTTCGGCAATCAGGTCGGGAGACGGAGTTGAGAGATCCTACAATTTCAACCCGTCTTTTGAGAGTTGGCAGATCCTCGGTTGTACTGCAGCAGGTTTAGGTCGACTTCTCTGGGAGAAATTCCCTTAGCTTGGAAAGGGGCTGTTAGAAACTACTAGCCCTGCCTGAGGCAGTCCCCTCTTACATTTAAGCCGCTACTCCAAGTTTGGCTCTTGCAAGATGTAAATCATTTCCAATGGAGGGAGGCGGGGGGGGGGAGAAGGAAGGAAGCGAGAATTGCCGGAAAAGGGCTCTCCCCCCACCAACCGGAGTTCCTAATCCCCGTTGGGGCGACGAGGAGCCCACAGTGTGGCGGCCGTTGCCGAAAATGCCCGATTGCCTACTATGCTTTCAAGGCGGTGATTTAAGGAGGAAACGGGCTCTTTTTACCTTGGAAAGCGCGGAGTTGAACACGCGCAGCGGGACATCGTCGATTTTTTTATTGCTAGTGAAAACTAAGGCGGGACGTGGAGAGCACAAGCCTTCGCTTTTATGTAATGCTGGAAGGGGGGCAAACTCCCCTTCCGGGCTGGGCTGCCTAGTGGTGTCAGCAGGCATGCGGAAGCAGAACATTGCAAAAAAAAAAAAAAAAAAGCAATCCGTGTGGCTGAGACGCCCGAAGGATGTTCAGGCCGGTGCTGCGTACCTCCGGTCCCAAGTAGTAAATTTGTATTTTTTATTTTTTTTTACCAAAGAAAACTCATATTTGGACAGCTTTTACGCCATTGCTTATCGCCTGAATAGCTATGCGATTAAGCAACCGCGGCTTAACACGATGTGGGCAACTGACTCGGCCGCTTGGCTTAATCACCGCTTTCCTTTTCTCCGTGTATGACACACAACACGAGTCGGATAACAAACCGACATTACTGCTGTGCTGAAGCTGAGTTCAGGAATGTGTAAAAGCCAGCGATTAGGAGCCTGTAAATCTTTGCTCAGTGAACAACAATTCTGCCATCAACACCTCCCCCCCCCCCACAGACTCTTTTTACGGCTGCGCAGGGGGCCAAGGCAGGTTTTGAACCCCCGTCAAAGATCAATATGTATTATTTATATTATTTATTCCACAATCCCTGAGTTCATAAACTGCCAAGAGCACCTGGCCCATCGAGTCCTGAACCTACTGAGACGCCTCAGGCAGCGTCTCTCTTACCCGGCGGCGCGCCATTGCGCCCTACGGCGAAAAATACCAGTCACACCCCCTGCTTTCGAAGGACGGGTCGGTCTGTCTGGCCGACCGCGGTTCTTCGCCCTCCCCCCAATCCAAAAATTCGGGATTCTCGGGAAAAAGACGCACCCGAAAAGGCCTTCCTATCGTTCCTTGGTTCCCGCCTCGGAAGGCTCCACCCGCGAAAGCTTGCAGCTTCGCTAAAGCAGCACCCCTCGTTTGTGGGCGCGTGGGCGGGCTGTCTCTCTCTCTTCCCCCACCTCCGCGCGCACAGCTCATTCACACGGATCTGGCAGGCTACGTTCGTCCGAGCCAGCTTTCCAATTGGCTCGAGGCTCCGGGAGCCTGAAGGCAGGAAAATAAAGGATCGCGGCCAAGGCGGCGGTGATTGGCGAAGCTCTTCTCACATCACAGGTCTTTGGAATCGCCCTACAGCTGTTGCTGGAACGTCAGGGCCCGTGACGTTGCACCCCCCCTCCTATTACTGCTCTTCCAATGGGGGTGGGGGGGTTGAGTTCCCCCCTCTTTTTATCGGCCGTGATCTCCTTCATCTTTTCTTAGGAAGCGTGACGGATACCTTTGCATCTGTGCACGGCACCGCGGCCACGTACCTTGCTCTCTTGCCATGCCTTTCAAGTCCTGCGTAGCAACGTTGAAAGAGGATTTGGATTTGCGCAGGTAGAATCCTTCGATTACCGTGCTTTAACTCTTTTAATACTCAGGCCATTGCATGATTGCGTACTGGAGATTTGACATAACGGGTGAAAAAAGTGAGTTATCTGTATTTTATTCTCTCCCCAGACTCCCCCCCAACCCACCCCACCCCTGCATGTGTCAGCCAGTTGGGAACTTTTTTTAAAAGTAAACTTAATGCTTAATAAATTAGATTAATTAAGGCTTTTGAATAAAAATAAAAATCCTTTAATAAAAGGTAACCGCTACTATTAAAGTAGACAACTTTTGCCGAATGTTCTATATTCTGCGCAGTTTATTTGCATTGTGCAAACGCTTTTTAAACTGCGTGACCTACTTGAATACGGTGGGGTCTCTTATTTCTTCGCCTCGTTTGCTGTTTGGCGCTCAGCCCTGCCTACTAACTTGTTAAATCGGGGTGGGTAGGAATGTTAACTTTCGGAGAATAAACGCGGAGGGCGAGAAAGCGGCCGAAGCGACTGTTTTTAAATTGGGGTTATCTTTTCTCTGTGAGAAGATGCGCCAGCGGTTTGACTAACAGACTTTACCGACCGACTGAAAGGTCGGCCCAGTAAATAGTACCCCAGTTATTTATATTAGTACGTTGCTCTGCAGCAACTCTTTTTTAAAAGCAGTAAGTAAAAGAAACATTTCAGCCAACTTCCCTCCAATTGTTTTTATGTTTAGCTCCATACCAGACATTTCTGTCGTCAGGATTACGATCTAATTATTCCCTGCGTCGCTAGAGGCCTGTCCTAAGACGCCTTGCATACCACCCCACCCCCGTCCCTTTCTTGCCAGTTAACCATCAGGGAGTCCACCGGAATATGATTTGGAGTTGGCTGGCCGGGATTATTCGCAAAGATAAATTATGATTTATATCATAAATCAGAAACCTTATACATTCCTTGAGTGTTCTGGCCAAGATGTCCCTTGCTTCAGTTGTGTTGAGAACAGAGGGGGGAGGGGGGAGAGAGCTGTGCTTAGAGGGGTGCTGAGCAATCCCTCTTCCCCATTCTTGGGTTACCTATTTGTTAGCTGATGTCGGTAGATCTGGGTTTTTCTCAAATGACCCCGACAGTACAGCGCAAAGTAGCAAGTGCGCAACGACCGAGAGCTTGGTGTCCCCCCCCCCTTTTTTTTCCCAGTTCCCTTTTTCCTACGAACTTCCCTGAGAATTTTACTCTTGGTTTCCTCCTGAAAAAAAATGCCCCACCGTGTGGTTTAGCCTCTTGATTCTTTCCCTGTCATTACTTGTCAGCCGCTCTGAGTCAAGGTATTGCACCCGCGAGACGGGTGGCGGAATAAATTTGACAAGTAAATAATTAAATAAATAAATAGGAGGGGGTGTTTGCATGGGAAGAGACAACCGGTCCCGTACCCAACCGCTAGCCAATATTCCCTTGCTGCTCCGATCGGCCAACCCCAGATGCAGATGCTAACTTTAGCAATTACCGCATAATTCAGGTTCAGAAGGGCTTTCAAGAAGGGACGAGTATCATTCCTCCACCCCCGCGAGACTGGCTGTCCGTTGTATAGTTCCGCGCTATTGCAACGCTCGCTCTCCACAGGGAGAGCCCAAGAATGTTCGCAGGCTTTGGCTGCTGGCTCTGAGGACCACCCTTATTCGAGGATCCCTGGTTGACGATTAAAGATCGGGCCCTCTTTAAGAGCTCCCCCCGCCGCTGGCAGATTTTCCGAGCAGCTGCTTCCAGGAAGTTCCAGCAGAATCCCCCGTATTCGGACTTTCACCTTTCCTCCTCCTACATTAGGGATAGCTTTTGGGGGTGGGGGGGGGAGAGAGACGCAGAGGAAAGAACTTTAGGAAAAGCTCTGCGAAAAGCAGCTGTTTAAGCAGAGAAAGGGGCGTGTCGCAAAGCGAGAGAAGAAGCGTCCATATGCAGATGAGAGGGGGCGTGGGGAGCGGAGAGTGATTCGGGCCCCGGAAGAGCCAGGAAAAAAAAAAGCCCATATAAAAAAGTACTTGGGAACGTTTTTCCGACCAGAACTAGCAAATAGCCTAGAGGCGGAAGGGCGATCGGGAGCAGCTCTCTGGAGAAGAGCGAATCCGGCTGGCTGGTGGACGCACCGCGGGCCACGGGACATGACTCCATAAATAACTCCAAACCGGGCTGCTCCTCCACAACTGCGCGTAGGTGGACATTCGTCTCTCTGTTTCCCTCCCTCCCTCCCTTCTTTCTTGCCAGCCCTTCAGTACTTCTTCCACGCCGACCCTTAGCGAGGCGGCTTGGTCACGTACACACACACACACACACAGACACACACACGATACTGGCAGGTGGTCTAGAGAAAGCCCGGTGGACAAGGTGTGTGTGTGAGTCTATGTGTGTGTGAAATGGTTAACATATTTGTGCCCCTGGTCAACCTGAGGACGGCGGGGGCTACGCTTCGTGTGCTTTGAAAACTCGGGGGAGCTCGGTGAATAGGAGGGGGCGGAGAAAAGCGACTGCGATCCTCCAGGCTTGAGGATCGCAGCTATAATTCAGTTTGCTTTTGCATTTCTTTCACCCACCCACCTATCCTCCCTCCTATCCACCTCCCTCCCCATCTCACCCGCTAGGAGCGAAGGAAGAAGACGCCTTGAAAAGGAAAACAGTGCCTTTTGTCCATTAGTTCTGCCTGTATCGTTTGAACTCCCCTACACGCGCACTTTGTCTCCACACCATCCTATAAATTAAGCTGGACCATGGCAGACGACGAAAACGGTCTTAGCGGCGGCAGCACCAGCACCACCACCACCACCACCACCAGCTCGAACGAGGTCCCTCCGGAGCCCTGCAGGGACAGTTGTGAGAACAGCCGCTGCAATGTGCTGACTTGGGAGCAAGTGCAGCGTTTGGATCGTATCCTGAGTGAAACCATCCCGATTCACGGCCGGGGTAACTTCCCCACTCTGGAAATGCAGCCGCGACAGATCGTGAAGGTGGTGAGGAGCCGCCTGGAGGAGCAAGGCATCGGCGTGCGCGATGTCCGGCTCAACGGCTCGGCGGCCAGCCACATCTTGCACCAGGATAGCGGCCTGGGCTACAAGGACTTGGATCTCATCTTCTGCGCCGATTTGAAAGGCGAGACGGAGTTCCAGAGAGTCAAAGACGTGGTCCTGGATTGCCTCTTGGATTTCTTGCCGGACGGGGTTAACAAAGAGAAGATCACTCCGCTCACCCTGAAGGTAAATTAAATGGAATGCGCTCTCAGTCCCAGCAGGTGGCTGCTTTAGACAGATGAAGGGCGAGTCTAGAATAAAAGAGGCACACCTCAAGTTTGCATTGGAAAATGCCGATGACAGCTCCGTGAGGATTAGACACAACAATTCGCTCTGTCTCTCCCTCTATGCTTATTGCCAGCACCATCTTTTAATTGGCTTCCTCGCAACTATTAATTCTCCTTTTGCTTTGGAAGAGCAAGAAGATCCCTATGCTTTAATTATAGCCCTGGTCTATAGCTGAATTAAACCAAAGTATTTGAGCTTGTTTAGAGGCTCCTGGTTTTTCTGTGGGCTAACTTGTTTTAATTACAGTTATTTGTTTTCTTCCTTGAGTTGTGGATGGGCCCCGCTAGAGGGAAACAGTGCTCCTCCATTTCCCTGCCCTTCAGATGGAATAAAAGGCTGAGTCCATTCTGCCCAAGGGCTGCAGAAACACTAGGCTTCGGATTAAGGATTTTGAGAGCCTAGTCTCTTATCATGATTTATCACTTGTTGCTTGTATGTACATTGTGAGCTTATACCCCGGAGACAAATTCCTTGTGTGTCCAATCACACTTGGCCAATAAAGCCTATTCTATTCTGTTCTGTTCTGTTCTGTTCTGTTCTGTTCTGTTCTGTTCTATTCTGCTCTAGTCTAGTCTATTCTATTCTGCTCTATTCTGCTCTATTCTGCTCTATTCTGCTCTACTCTACTCTAGTCTTCTCTACTCTACTCTACTCTACTCTACTCTACTCTACTCTACTCTACTCTACTCTACTCTACTCTACTCTACTCTACTCTACTCTACTCTATTCTTGGAAGAAGTGCTCCCTCCATGGCATTACATTAAGCTTAATTATTTTTTGCAACACTCAAGAAGTTCACTGAAGCCAAATGGCCTTTTATAAGAAGTTGGGAACCATCCAAAAACATTTAAGTTATTACTCTGCAGGAATGATCTTGGTTTGGAGGGCAGCGCATAAGCTTAAATTTTATTTAGAAATTTTTCAGTTTCTCCAAAAGGTAAAACATTTTTTTTAATATTTTAAAGATGTAAAAAAAAAAAAAATGAGAACCAGTGTGTTATCTCCTTAATTTTTTACCATAGTTAAATTGCCATTTTCTAAAGTAATTCTACTGCTATTACTTTGTATGCATTTTTATCACATCTCTGAAGGAAAAGACCAAACAAAACTCTTACACAGAACATCCCTTTTGTGCATTTATCATAGCATGAGTCCCCCCTCACCCTCACTGGTCTTTAACCACTGCCTGTCTGCAGAGCACATACTAAGTCTGTCCACATTGTTTCTTCCTTATGCCTGAGCTCTGGGGAGGACAGGGTAAAGTTGGGATCAAATGCAAATGAAAGCTCTAAAGAGGAAGTGCTGCTACTGGTTTCCTGACCTTTTCTTCTCCTCCTCTTTTTTTTTTTTTTTTTTTTTTTTTTTTGGTGGTGGTGGTTATTTGTTTCAAATTGCAGGAAGCCTACGTACAGAAAATGGTGAAAGTCTGCAACGATTCAGACCGATGGAGCCTCATCTCATTGTCCAACAACAGTGGCAAAAATGTGGAGCTGAAATTTGTGGACTCTCTGAGGAGGCAGTTTGAGTTCAGCGTAGATTCTTTTCAGATCAAGCTGGACTCTCTGCTTCTTTTTTATGAATGTTCTGAAAATCCAATGACTGAAACTTTTCACCCGACTATCATTGGGGAGAGCGTCTATGGGGATTTCCAAGAAGCCTTTGACCACCTTTGTCACAAGACGATCGCAACTAGAAATCCAGAAGAGATCAGGGGGGGTGGCCTCCTTAAATACTGCAACCTCCTAGTGAGAGGATTCAGGGCTGCCTCCGAATCTGAGATTAAGTCCCTCCAGAGATATATGTGCTCAAGGTTTTTTATTGATTTCTCAGACATTGGAGAACAGCAGCGGAAGCTGGAGTCTTACTTGCAGAACCACTTTGTGGGACTCGAGGACCGCAAGTATGACTATCTCATGACCCTTCATGGGGTGGTGAATGAGAGCACAGTGTGCCTGATGGGACACGAGAGGCGACAGACGTTAAATCTTATCACCATGCTGGCCATCCGGGTGCTGGCTGAGCAAAATATCATCCCCAACGTGGCCAATGTCACTTGTTACTACCAGCCAGCCCCTTATGTAGCTGATGCTAACTTCAGCAATTACTATATTGCTCAGGTTCAGCCCATGTTCCCTTGTCAACAGCACACATATTCTACTTGGTTGCCCTGTAACTAGCCGGTTTTTATAGACTTGGGGGAACTAACCGGTTTTAAGAGACTTGGGGAAGCAAATAAAAGGAGAGGGTGGCTCTCCTCTTTTAAAAGTGGGAAGTGCAACATGGTTTGCTCTACCTATTTTTTTTTTTGCTGGAGGAAAGTTCTTCTGGTTCTTCTCTCTTGCGTTAAATGAGTTAGAAAAGAACCAAAAGCTATTGGATTCCACCCCAAAGTATGCAACCTGTCTTGAAGAGCAACTAGATCACCTTGAAATAAACCTAGGAGAAATGGTTGATGACAATATGGGTTGGCAATGCTTGCTCCCATAGCTATGGCAGAGCAAAAGTTGGGAAGGCCGCCTTGATTATTATTATTATTATTATAATTATTATTTTAAGAAATGGAATCTGAACATTGAAATGAAAAAGGAACCTAAGAAGAAGAAGAAAGTGAAACAACAACAACGAAAAAAAGCTAAATATGCTTTCAGGAATTAAAAGTTAGATGCAAAAATATACAGTTATGTTGGAATAAGGTGTAATTTGGAATTCTCTCTTTGGAGCATGCATTAATTATGCTGCCCAGCAAGGATTGCCACAGAATGTATAGCTTGCTTGAATAGAATGCTTTTAAGAGAAATTGCTTACTCAAAAAAAGAAAAGGAGAGATGGAGGCTGAAAGAAGGGTGAGGGTGGGAAGGATTATGGCAAATTTCATTATTTCCAGCTGTGTGCACGCTTCACATTTTTTTAAAAAAATGTGGAAAGCAAGAAAACCAGCTGCAGCAAGCTTCATATGCTTTAGGACCAAAGATAAATTCTCCTAGTAAAGACGGGATATGGTAGATTATGAAATATAAATATATATATTTGTATACAAAAATTTTAAACAAAAGTGCCTGATGTTTTCAGAGAATTTGAAGTGAGAAAAAAAAAATATAGTTTTGTGGTTTAATCTTGCATTTTGTTTTTTTTATCAGGGACACAAGAAACTTTAAAAAAAAAACAAGCTTGTGAATAAATGGTGGAGGATATTCCTATTTGTTTTCCTTGCAAATACCTATATAAAGGTTATATTGTTGGTGTTCTACAATCTTTGGTACACAATGTATGTGTATGTTTATTGTTTCGTGTGTGAGTGTGTGTGTAACATGTTACATGTATATATTCACATGTTTTAAACATGGTAGGGAAATGTAGCAAATGTTAAGGAATGTTTTAAATGAGCTATAGTGTGTGTGTTCCAGTCTGCAACAGGATATAATCATTGTGAGGCACTTTGCAGAGATTCCCATAACTGAAAAATCTAGATACACAAATTAGTCCTATATAAAATAGGAATCCAACGATAAAAGTAATTAATTGGCCTATTTATGAGCCATGGGGTTTCGTAATTGGACAAAACCTCTTAACTCTGAATTATTGTACCTTAATATAAAGTGCTTTTAATGTTCAGTTTAGAAATTCCTACATATTTCTGTGGTGGAGCAAGACACCAAGTGGAATGTGGCTTAAACAGGTGGCTCCCCTAATCCCCAGATACTGCTTTACTTGGTAATTTAAATAGTTATGATTAATATTTCTTTTGAAAAGCAGAATGCACTATGCATTCTACGACCACTATAACTTAGCAAATGTGAAACGAACCCTTTGTGATGCACGTTTGTGTGCATGTATGTGTCTTTCCACATACATCAAACATCTTCGATTTGATTGCCGCACTCTATTTTGCAGCTTAATATTGTGTCTTATTCAAAAGGAATCATTTTTGCTTTCTCAAGAATCAATTTACTGCATGTTCTTCCATCCCCTTTGCGTTGATTATCATACAGAAGAGTCCTGACTGTTTGTTTTTCTTTTTCCTCCAGCCACTGGTTTTTAAAAGGAAATGAATCTAACTGTAACGTTCAAATACAGAGTTAAGAGATCTTTACGTTAATTAATGAAGGAACTTACATTTGGATTTAAGGCTCGGATGCTTTATGAATTAGGTTGGAGCCTGGCTTGTCTGCTTTCCCCCATTTTTAATGATCTGACATTTGTAGTACTGATGGAGGAAGGCCACCAACACTTGTAGAATCAAATATTATTTAGATACATCCCTATCAACAATAAAACAAGATGAAATATTTATAATGTAAGGATTAGTAAATTGCTAATCAGGCAATCTGTCCTTGGCCCCCGGAAAGCTATTCGCAATGTTATTTTCTCTATTAGCTTTTAAATTATGAAAGATTTTCCCGTATCTACAATAATTTTGTGTTAGTTGAGTAGGATTCCCCAGGTGTTTATGGTGCTCAAAAATTTGTCCCCCTCGGTGAATCCTGTCCATCGTTTGTTCTGTCTTGAAAGCACTCTCTGCTTGCCTTTGCTCCTTCTCATGCCTGATAGGTGTGATCTTTTTTTAAAGCATATTTCGATTAGTGCTTAGTTATAAACCAATGTTAACACAGTCTCATCTGTGGTGGATGAAAAGAGAGGTAAAAATTTGTGTTTGGTAAAAACAACCAGACATTCACTTATTGTCTGTCTTTATTCCTGTGACCATCCAGAACAGAATAATGAATGAATCCAACTCAGGGTAGGAGTTGAGGGTAGGACAGAGACAGACAGGTAAGGGTAGCTGCTGCAACTGTACAAGTTTGTTCCTGGTGGAAACTGAGCTGAAGGCTGGAGAAATGGGATCAGCTGGTAATGTGGTTTTTATCTTTTCCTTACTGCAGATACTTTGCTGCAAAGAAATGAGTCACATCCACTCTAGCAAGGGGTTGGGGATCACTGGCAGGACCTCGACTATAAAATGCTGAGAGTATATAGCATATTTTCCTTTGGAGTAGTTTTTTCCATTTTTTTTAAAAAAAATCCTTATTAGTCCAGGCATTATAGGTGCCCCCAGCCCACACTCTATACCACATTCCATAGTTCAGAGTTTAGTTGCTCTTTACAGCAAATGGATGTGGTAAAAACCTGGCAATTATACTCACCCCCCCCCGCCGCCCCCCACACTTCAAGGGCTCAGTAGTTTTGATTAACTTACACACACATCTACACATTTATACTTGGGGTGGGGACTTGTAATTGGTGGGGATTTTTAGTAGAAAGTGTCTGATGCTACTAACTGGTGGTCAAACAAAATCTGTATTTTCAAAATCATTTAGTTCTTGTGGGCGCATATTTAGCTCTTTCTAGGGTTTGGCAATGTTCACCTTCCTTTTTCAATTTTGATGGATTAATAGTTTGAGGAGAAAATGCTTCATACTGTTTAGGGTCCTGTACTGTTTCTTCAGTAGATTTTAAAAGTTGTTGCAGTATTTTTAATACAAGACGTCTCATTTATAGCTAAATTGATTGGGGTTCTAGTGAATTATCTCTGAATCATAGAAGATCTGAATTTGTTCTAATATGACATTGGCTGGAAAGAGAAAAGACGAACGTAAAGTTTTGTATTCTATTCAATTTTAAAAGAATAATTTTAATAGTGAATATTTTGAAAATCTCATTTGCCCGTATCTGTTGTGTGGATCTCAAATGATTGGAAGTGTTATTTTCAAGTCCCAAATTGTTCAGTGAAATTGTACTGTATATAATCTGCAACATGCACACATGAAACAAATTATTTGAAAGGAAACAAGCAAAAATTAAGAGACAATAAAAAAAATGCCAGCAGAATTATTGTTTTCATAACTCATTTTATTTAAAGGCTTTAAAACTTACTTGCTGCTAGGTATTGCACAAAGTTTCATGCACACGTTATAAATGCCTATTGTAAAATGCTTTATATGCAAGTTATATTATTGAAGGCTCTTATTCATTCAGAGAAAGCTTTAAATAGTTTGTGGAGTTTAAAATTGTGTAAAGGAAAAGAGACAGAGAAGGAAATATATCTAATGACATATTCAGCACTTTTTTCTCTTTTTTTTCTTTTTGTTTTGTTTAATTTGTTTTCGGATGTCTTTCCAGTTTCCATTGCAATGGACAAAAATCCAAAGTCAATGTATACGTTTTGCTGTTTGCTATGATTGCAACTACTTAAACTTTGGAAAGCCTACGCATTCTACAATGCGCTGTACATGGCACTGCAAGCCCTTGAAGTCTATGGGAAGTATTGTCAATTTCATTCTCCCAAATTCCACAGAATTCTGAACTTGTAGTCTTCAGCAAAGCATCCTGTTGCATCCAGCTGTTCCTTTGACTGCTCCTGCTATGGGAATTTGTTGACTCTGGGTTCGGTTGGTGGTTGAACCAAGTAAAGGATGGAAAACAGACCCTTCTTAAGTAACAAAAGCATTTGCTTCTGGGCTAGAGGAAACAGATTGTGAATTTTGTTTACAGCATCCAATATTTGGAATATTTGTAAATAAAAATGTTATTTTTTCTATTTATCTGTGTGTCTGATCTTTCCAGTGTCAAAAACTATTCTGAAATCCATTGTCTGTTGAGTTTTGCTGTTGAATTGTCCAAAAAGGGATTTTTACTTTATTGCGTGGCCTTAAGACTGCTTTGGCTTACTAGAAAATGCAATTAAAGATGCTATGCAGCATGGGAAAAAGCACTGGTTTTCTTCCAGCATGACTTTTGCAAGCACTTTTGCAAGTTTTTGAACTGAATTCTTCATGGATACGATCTTGGTAATGCGTATGCCAGCCTTCTCCAATCCAATCCAGGTGTGTTTGACTTGAAATATCCATCCTAGTTGGAAATTAGTGCTGGGGTATCAACCAGTGGTGGGTTACACCCGGTTCAGACCAGTTTGCAAGAACTGGTAGTAAAACTGGCGGCAGGCCCCACTGCCCCGGATGTCATCATCGGCGATCTGCGTATGTACAGAAGCAAGATGTGCGCGCGAGCATGATCCTGTTCTGAACCAGTAGTAAAGGTAAGTAGAACCCACCCCTGGTATCAACCCATCCTGAGGGCACCAAGTTGGAGAACTGGATTAGTCATGAAAACATGCGTTTTCATTCAAATTACAATCTCAAATCATAATGAGAGCAAAACCAATCCACTTGGCTGGTTTACTGGGGTAAAAGGGATTATCAAAATCAAGGTGTGCTTCTTAACCAAATACCTCTTCTACTCAAAAACTAAACCAGAGGTGCACATTTAAAAAGAAAAAAATATTTCAGTGTGAAGTATCTTGATATAAAATCTTCATGGAACAGTTGCATAGCAAGTAGCCACTTCAATGTTAAGTCTAATTTTAAAAAGAACATTTTAAAGAAAAATAAGTTATACAATTTTCTTGTATACAGACTGGAACACATTCATGTACTGATTTTAAACTCTGTACATTTAAGTTTCCAACAAAGCAAATAAAAAATGCATCAAAGTCTGAATTTCAAGAACATACTTTAAAAAATATATTTTTACTAAAAAAGTAAAAATTAATCGTATTAGGGAAAATTGTAGAAAAGTTGTACGATTTTTATTACCATGTAAGATACCAAATAAACTGCCATAAATTAAAAGCACTAATTATCTTTCCAGCTGTAATGCCTTTATGTGATGAAAGCACAATGGCAAGACTGAATTTATAACTAAATTAATAGAGCGTAAAAAAAAAAGAAAGTGGCTGATTCACGTCCATGAGAAACATGGAAGTATGATGCCTCCTTTCTGAAGTAGAAATAGGAAACAGGTTTTCAGGGAAAGAAAGGGGAAAATCTTAGCAATTGAGAGCACCATTTAAACGCTTAAAACTTCAGAAACACAATTTTCTAGTATACAAAACATTTCTTATGTTCACACAGCAAGCATAATAAGATTATTTTTTGTTTATGCACTGAAAATCCATTCAGCCCCCCCACCTCCGCCCGGCACTACAAAGGTGCATCATTTTTATGCCACGCCAGTGCCCAGAGAATCTTGGGAATTGTAGTCAGGCTGCTGAGAGGCTCCTCCCAAGTTACATCCAGTATTCTATTCAGAAAGGAAATGACTTTGGAAACTATGTTTCTCCATATTAGCAGTAGTGCTAAGTATCTTCCTTAGGAATGTGCTTTGGAATAACTCTCATGGATATTGAACGTGCTTATGGAAATAAATTTTAAAAATTGCCTATGCCCCTCAACAATCTGAGCCCTCATTTTACTGACCTCAGAAGGATGGAAGGCTGACTCAACCCTGAGCCAGTCGGGATATAACATTTTCATCTGACAGTTTCCTCTCCACTTTTTTTTAAATGTGGAAACAATCTTCACATACACAAGGATATTTAAGAAAGATTTCTATATTGTGAACTGTTGCAGTTTTTATTTATTAATGGCATGTAGATATTATTTGAGAAAAGCCATCTTCATTTATCCAATGGGGACGCAATAGACATTATGGCCACACTGCCAATTTTAGAGACTCATCTTTTCTGCTATCTATCCAACCCTTTTATAGGTTTTTTTAAACAACTGAATTTAAAGTGTTCCTGATTTTATTAATACTCAAGGAATTCACTCTGCAAGTTTTTCAACCAAACAATTCTTAGCATTAATAATTCATAGCATTAAGCTTTGGAAGCTTTTCAGAGGACAACTCATGCTCATCTAGCTCCTAGCATTTATATGTTAACAACCCAAAATAAAACTCCTCATTTTTGAACAATGGTGGATAATGTTTACATGAATCTTTTTCTCATAAATCAACAAAGACTGATGTAGCTATTGGCTATTCCTAATGGCAGAAGCTATCCAAAATTTCAGAGTAAGATTTTTCTCTGGTATTAATGTTAAAAGCTCAAAGCTGGTAGAACACAGAGCAAGGCCTCCCAGGTCCTGGGTGAGGAAGTAGAAAGCAGAATGGAATGACAAACAGACCCATTGGGTTCATCACCAATCACCATTTACATTAGACTGAGATTTTGGAAGCTCATCCCATCAATCCATTAAGTCTCCACTGTACCCAGCTGGTATGTTGCATGCTGAGAACAACTATTTCTTATGAAGTTTGAATTCAGAAGACACGCATGAAGATACTACATGTAAAAGTCATAGGAAGATCCTATGGTACATAATGTGGCCTGTTAGACTGAATCTGTGTATTTGAACCAAAACATAATCATAAGTTTAGTTGTCAAACATATATAAGATAATAGGTAAAAGTATAAACATAATCCGAATACATGAAAAGAATAAGTAAAAAGGAATATTAGGACAAGGCCGGTAGGCACTTATGCATGTGTGTGCCAGTGGTGGGTTGCTCCCGGTTAGCACCAGTTCTATAGAACCAGTAGTAAAACTGGCGGGAGGCCCCGCCCACTGACCCCGACGTCACCAAAACACTTCTGCACAGAAGAGCGTCTGTGCGGCCCCTCTGCGAACCAGTAGTAAAGGTAAGTAGAACCCACCCCTGGTGTGTGCGATATGTGGATGATTTTGCAAGATGCCTAAATCAGTGATATGTTGATGGAATTGGAGAAACATATATTGATAGTCTCAGATTGGACCATTCCATGGACTGTGAGCGACAACTGGTAGAGAACTTGCAGGAACCGAGAATCCAGACTGTGCTACATCTATTCTGTGCATGCTACACCAGCTGTCTATTTATTTTCAAGGCTGTTTTAAAAGATGCACATGCTGGATATCTGAGCTTTTTGGAAGTATATTTCCATTTATATGAACCTGGCAAACTTTAATATCTCTATCCATGGTCTTACTTTCTGGTTCGCCATTAAGAACACCATGAAATACAGGTATGAGTTAAGAGACTTCTCTGTAATGATTCTATTTCTTTGATAAGCCCACTCCAGATAATATCCATAGTTGTTTTTGCTCGCTGTTGAAGGATTTCTAAAGCTTATGTCTTATTTGCTCCATGGTGAATTATAACCTGCTATGCTTCTAACTAGTTTTATCATATTGAAAAACATAAATGTAATAAATGCTAGTCCTTTCCCTTTTATTATGCATTGAAATGGTTTGTGTATGATACTTCTGTAATGGCTTCCCTCCAGAGCCTAAGGCAACAGGCATACTCTTCCCCTTCCCTTTCCCCTTTATCCCCAAAATACCAATATACAAAATAGCAATTAGCCAAATCAGCTAGTGGCATGGTCCCATCGGAGCCTGGTTTGGAGGAGGAGGAAAAGTTGGAACCAGGACTGGAGATGGCATGTCTCCCTTGGAATACTTGAAGGGGCCAGGGGCTGAGGATGATCCTGTCCCAGGCCACTCAGGCATTGGGGGAGGTGGTTGACCAGACAGAGAGCTGCCTGGCCTCACAGACACAGGAGTGGATCGGCTGCAGACAGCTAGTGGTGCTGATAGGCAGCAGATCCCCTCTGATGAGGAACAGCTGCCTCCCACATTTGATCAAGGGCACAGAGAGTAGAGCGGAGGCAAGTTCAAAAGAGGTCTGTGAGATGACTCAGGAGAAGCTCACTTCCCTCTCCTCACAAGGAACACCTGATCCAAGGGCACGGAGTGTAGAGCAGAGGCAAGCTCAAAAGAGGTTTATGACATGACTCGGGAGAAGGTCGCTTTACCCCTCCTCACAAGGAACACCTGGTACGGGTTGACTTAAGGATAACCTGGGGGTGGGGGGTGGGAATTTGTCTTTGTCAGGAATAATTGTTTGTTTTGGTTTACACTCCCTTTCTTTGACTTGTGCTCTTTCCTGTGCCTTGCCCTTTGCCTTGCAGATTGCCTTTTGCCTTGTAGATCTACTTTTTGCCACATGGACTTGCATTTTGTCTCTGTGGACTGGGTCTATGACAATTCGCCATAGCCAGCTCGCCATGACCCAACCTACCACAGCCAACTCACCATGACCAACTCGCTGCAGGACAACTCACCACAGCCATTTCGCCACAGGACAAATCACTGTGGGACAAGAGTTACACTAATATCAAAGATATGGTGGAATAGAATCATTAAAGAAAAGATGCAAAAGGAGGAACAGAATGAAATTTGAATGGCAAGAGTTAAAATAATTTTTATTTATTTTAAATAATTAAATAGAATTGTTAAATTGTCCTGCAACGAGTTGTGTTGTGGCGAATTCAGCCTCTGCAAGTTGGCCCATTTCCTTGTGGACTTACCTTGCCCTTTGTACTTGAACTCTGACCTTGTCCAGTGGGCTTACACCTTCTCTTTGGACTTTTTTGTTGTTTACTGGGTTTGGTTTGGGGGATTGAGGGTAGCTGCCTTCTAAGTAGTATAGAGTGGAGCCTTACCGGCCATTGTAGGGCCAATTTTTGTGGCATTTAATAATGCCTGCCTCTACTTAGGTGACCTGTGTCATAACAGCTAGCGAATGATGCGATGAGCAGGGATTTGTTAACCTGAATCTTTTATTCTAGCTAATAGGAAGCAGCACTTTTGATAATATATACCTGTGAGCCATTCCTGTTTGTATATAGTTAGTGCACTATAGATATTGAGCCACTTGATGAAACCTGTTTTCTTTTTGGGGAGGGGGGAAATTAACAATTTTTGATACTTTTTCAGTTGTTTTCCCCCAACAGCATGCACAAAATAATGGATGCATACTGATGCATAATAAAAGTTAAACATAAAAAAATAATATAAGAGAATTAAAGCTACATAGTTTTAGCACGAATTGAATTCATCCATCAAAATAATTAATAATCAAATGTTGGAAGCGTAGTGGTGAAGCAAGCGGGAGACATGACTCAGAGCCCACAGCGTTTTGTGTGCTCTCAAATCCCTCTTTTTGGTGGATCAAAATTTTTTTGGAGTCACGCTGCTGAAATTTACTGGCATATTGAGGAACATTAGGAATACGATTTCCCATGGAATTTTATGAACAGACTTCGTTCAACCTACATTAAAACAAGTAAACAAGAAATCATATCAGAACAACTTCAGTCTCTAGATGCAAAAACATGTTTGTTTGGAGAAGAGATAATAATGTAGGCAGTGGTGGAATTCAGCCAGTTTGCACCACTTTGGGAGAACCGGTTGTTAACTTTCTGAGCAGTTTGGCAAACTGGTTGTTGGAAGAAATCATTAGGGCAGAGAACCGATTGTTAAATTACTTGAATCCCACCACTGAATGTAGGGATCAATTGTACCTTGGCTGGCATCAATCCACATTTTGGGTTTGTTTGGGAACCAGATTGGGATGACAGATTCTGAATAGGGGGACCTTCAATAGATTCCTAACAGCTTACTAATAATTCTATCTACTTTCTCAATTTATTAACATCCTCCAAACTTTTTTACTTGTATTTTTACGGAATGTGTGCATAATTATCTTCCAATTTATTTACTGTTCTGAACTCACAGGGGTGTTGTTGTAGAGAAAATAAGAGGAGAAAGGAGTGTTGGAAATGTTACCTGCCTTGTGTTATTTGTAAAAATAATAAATATGGGATTCAAGCAAGTAAACAAAATGTATGTCTTTACTCCAGTGCATACCTTTTTCTATGGAATTCTTCCAAACAATGTTATTTTTTTAAAAAAAATTGGAGTTGACATTTGAGAATGACAAACAGCAATAAGTAACATCAGTGGTGGATTGCTCCCGGTTTGGATCGGTTCGCAAGAACCAGTAGTAAAACCGGCGGGAGGCCCCGCCCACCACCCCTGATGTTGCCATTGGCGATGTGTGCATGCGCAGAAGCTTCCTATTGTGAATCAGTAGTAAAAGTAAGTAGAACCCACCCCTGGGTAACATCCACTGTTGCACTCTGTGCTAAAGCAGAGCCTGCTAAAGGCAGACCATTGGCTTTTTCTAGATTACAGGCCAAAGAATAAAGAAATAATTTTTCAGCAAAGCATTGAATTGCAGCCCCTACTGCATTACTGTATCTCAATGACAAACTTTCCTATCCTGGAATCTGCTAGAAATGTTATAAATATTTATCAATAACAATTATGCATAATCCTATAATTCAATATAGCATCTACTTCACTTAAAGTTATGGGAACTATTCTCCAATGTATCTGGAGGCTGTGGGTTGAAAAGTATCTCCCAGTACTGTTTCATGGATGGTGGGACAAAGTGGCTCAGTGGCTAAGATGCTGAGCTTGTCGATCAGAAGGTCAGCAGTTCAGTGGTTCGAATCCCTAGGGCCGCGTAACGGACTGAGCTCTCATTACTTGTTCCAGCTTCTGCCAACCTAGCAGTTTGAAAGCACATAAAAATGCAAGTGGAAAAATAGGGGCCACTTTGGTGGGAAGGTAACAGTGTTCCGTGCGTCTTTGGCATTTAGTCATGCCAGCCACATGGCCATGGAGATGTCTTCGACAGCTCTGGCTCTTTGGCTTAGAAACAGAGATGATCGCCACCCCTAGAGCTGGAAATGACTAGCACGCATGTGCAGGGGAACATTTACGTTCACCTTTACTGTTACAGGGAAGTCACACTGGATTGTTATGACCCAAGTGGTCAAGGCAAGGCAGCCTTCTAGAGAGTCTTTTATTTCTCTCAATAAATATTCCAGAAAATGGCCCTCCAATGACCAGTAAGGCTCCACCCCCCCCATTACTGTGAAGGCAGTCCACCCTCAGTCCCCCAAACAACAGTCCCTATAAAGTCCACAGAGTAGAGCATGCTCACAGGGCAAGTCCAGTCCACCTGGCTAAGTGTGTCCACAAGACAGAGCCTTGACAAAGACCAATGGCAGTCCTCGGGGCAAAGACAAGGTGCAAGGCAAGAGGCAGTTCTAAAAGCAAAGCAAACAAAGTGCCAACAGCAGTCTACAAGGTCTAAGACAAAAGGCAGTCTTCAAGGCTAGGCAAAACAAAAGGCGAAAAGCAGTCTTCAAAGCAAGGCAAGGCAAGGCAAAAGGCAAAAAGCACAAGTCAAAGCTGGGGGAGTGTAAGCCAAAACAAACAATTGTTCCTGGCAAAGACTAACTCCCCACGGCTTCTCCTTAAGTCACTCCACTCCAGGTGTTTCTTGTGAAGGGGATGGAGCAACTTTCTCCCCAGTAGCCTTGCAGCCCTTCTTTGGGTTTGCCTATGCTCTGCTCTCAGTGCCCTTGGACCGAATAAAGGAGGCAGCTGTTCTTCATCAGAGGGGACCTGCTGCCTATCAGCAGTACTGCCTGTCAGCAGCCGATCCTCCCTTGTGTCTGTGAAGGTAGATAACTATCCGTCTGCTCGACCACTTTCCCTAATGTCTGGGACAGCATTGTCCTCAGCCCCGGCCTCTCCAAACATGCCAAGAGAGATGTGCCATCCCTGTTGGACGGTCCCGGTTCCAACTTCTCCTCCTTCTCCTCTGAACTGAGCTCCAATGGGGCCACGACACTGGATAAATAGTTGCCACGTAAAGAGAGAAGACCGTGTTATCTTTAACCTTTTGCTGTGTGCCTTCAAGATGCACTCTGCCCCTCTCATGGCTATTGATCTCCAAACACTCATAATGTTGTTTGGCTGGCTGAGAAACATGGCGTAGGTGACCAAATACAGTAGTTGCGAAGTTCCAATTCTCATTTTTCTGTGGAATGTAGAATTCACAGGCTCTCCTGCTGAGTGGGAATTCAGTTGCTTCTCTTTGTGGGTCACCCCCTTTTGTTTTCACAGAGCCCCTTATCCCTGCAAAAATGTGTTCATGCAAATATAATAATGCAGACAACAGTGCTACAATATGTTCTTCTTGAGATGGAAGAGATACAGATATCCTGATGGGTCCCTTGACTGCACTAGGATGGCTTCTTAAAGATTTCCCTGCAGCTTTTTTTCGAGCCTCTTTGCTGAGCCAGAACAGTGAAGTGACGTGCAGCCTGTGTGATACAAGGATTTTATAAGTTTGAGGAGAAGCCATGTCAAAACCCCAAGTAATGGAATGTTCTCTCCAGCATCTCCTATGCAAACTATAGATTGATTTTCCAGGACACAAAGTACCTCTCCTGAGTGCCAGAACTTTCTGGTGGATCCATTGATGGCATTGTAAAACTGCCAAAAGTGCAGTCTTTTTCTTCTAGTAAACTTCAATCCATTTCTGACGATTGTCAAATTCTTTTCAGAAGTCCATATAATAGCAGGGCCATGTTTGACCGTGTGCTGCTCAAGGTTTGCTGATGGCAAAAGCTCAGAAATGTTCTCAATAATTCATGACTAAAATTAATATCTGACCTTAATGATGTTATAAAATTCACAGCATAGCCTATGATGCTTCCCCAACCCCCCCATAATTTAAATAACTTAAGCTTAAATAGGGAGTTCCTGAGAAGTTTTGGAAGAGGTACCGAACTGTTTGCAAATCACAAGCCAGGCCTAGTTCAGTGAAATAATTAAAATCCAACATGTATGTAATTAAGGTGGCAATAGTTTGCATTCTTGGCTGCAACTACAAAAAAAAAAAAAAAAAAAAAAAAAAATCCCAACACTAAGTTGGCTTAAACTGAACTGCATTGTTCACTCCCATTTAAAATAATTAATTTGCCTCTCTTGCTGCAATGTTATTTCCTGCTATGAAAGACTATTTGCAAACTGTCTGCAGCAAACATCGACAAAGAGTTATTCCCCAATCTTCCAGTAGGGGCTGCCGCACAGAAGAGGGAACCAGGCTATTCTCCAAAGCACCTAAAGGCAGGGCAAGAAGCAATGGATGGAAACCAATCAAAGAGAGAAGCAACTTAGCACTAAGGAGAGATTTCCTGACAGTTAGAACAATTAATCAATAGAACGAGTTGCCTCCAGAAGTTGTAAATGCTCCAACACTGGAGGTTTTTAAGAAGAGATTAGACAACCGTTTGTCTGAAATGGTATAGGGTTTCCTGCCTGAGCAGGGGGTTGGACTAGAAGACCTCCAAGGTCCCTTTCAACTATGTTCTTCGGTTATTATCAGAACAGGAGATGAGGCATCCCCATCCTGTACCTATCAGTGAATTGAGACTGAACGAGGCCCAGATAATCACAGGTTGTTCCATAGTTGATTTCCCACTTCACTCACAGGCTCAACCACCTTGTAAAACAGTTGAATCCAGGGAGAACCTTATAAAAATAAGCACAATGTAGATTCCTTCCTTCAAATCAGTGAGAGTGTGACAATCTTCTGGATTCAGGGGAGCACATCTGCCCTAAAGTGCCAAGAAGGACCTGGATCAAGCCCATAGGTGACAGAGGGCACCCTAGGCACATCACAAGCATTTCCAGAAAACATGGCCAATTGTTACACCAGCCATTCCTTGGAGTGGGCCATGAATAGACAAGATTTTTGAGATTTTATAAGCTTTATCAGCAAAATGCTGTGCAAATTGATGGGAGATCCTGATGCAGATGCCTTTCTCCCAAAGGGAAATTAGCCATGTAAATAAGGATGTTGGATGATAGCCCACCCACTCAATAGGATAAATAGAAATGTTTGAACAGGGACTACAAGCCCTATATGAATAATTCCTCTTTTACAGGAGGTCATTAGTAAATTGATACCAACATAGAGAAACTGCTAATGGACAGTTTTATCACCTTATCCACCTTAATGTTAATTGGCTTGAAATGGGTCCATCGCTAAATTAGAAGTCCCCCTTCCCTAAAACGTCTTGGACAACTCGCTGCAGCCAACTCATCACAGGACAACTCGCCATGGCCAACTCACCATGGAACAATTCACCACGGGACAAGAGTTACACTAATTTTGAAGGAATAGTGAAATAGAACAATTAAAGAAACGATGCCAAAGGAGAGACAAAATTAAAAGTGAATGACAAAAGATAAAATAATTAAGTTAATGAAGAAATTGAAATGTTGAATTATTTGGGAGAAGTTCTCTGACAGCAAGTTGGCCATAGTGAATTGGCTGTGGTGAATTGGCTGTGGCGATTTGTCCCATTTCACCTTCACCCAAGGACTGCCTATCCAGAATTCCTGGTCTTATGTTAGTTTACACTAATTTCAAGGTATCTTATTTTATCTTATTTAAAGAAGATGTGGTCCATTTCTTCAAATATTTTATATACACTGTAATCGCCTAGAAGAAATGTTATTTGTGAGTCTGATCTGGTTGTATAAATTACTAGTTATGGTAAATGAGAAATGGAAAACCATTGCACCCACAAGTAGCTCTTTAGTTTAAACAAAGCAAAAACAAAAAACAAACAAACAAAAAAACCCCGAAGCCAGTGTTACAAATTCCATCTTTCAGCATTACAGTGGGAATGGGAAACTATTATGCTCAGACCTAGATTGTTGCCACTGGTCTCATCTCTATTACCATAGATTCAGTTGCAGAGTTTTTCTACTAGGCAAGCTATTTGTAGGGAAACATCACAAAATATGGTTCAAAGTTACCCACTGCAAGCATCAAGCTCAGTGGTGTTCTAATAATACCCTTATTGGTAACTGAACAGAATAATGTAAAGCTCATCAAAAACTTTATAAAGTTGGGCACCCACAAGAGCTGTTTTGCATTGCTCTTGTGGGTTTCTGTTTCCACCATAAACAAAATTCTTTATGATATTATTATTTGGTCTAAGATTTCCATTACTTTATTATTTGTCTGTGGTTTACATTCACAAAAGACAACATAGTCAACACTGTGGAACTCCAGTCTCTCTCTGCTCTTTGGGCTAATGGATTGTGGAAAACATTGTACTGCAGTACTGTGTGTGAAATCTTCCATTTAAAAAAGGTGAAATCTTTTATGAAACATAATGATACCACTTAAGGACACAGAGTCTTGCACTTATAGAAATTG
The DNA here is from genome assembly GCA_030761175.1 of Masticophis lateralis. Classification (NCBI taxonomy): domain Eukaryota; kingdom Metazoa; phylum Chordata; class Lepidosauria; order Squamata; family Colubridae; genus Masticophis; species Masticophis lateralis. Next base: position 116,104,809 of record JAUDYJ010000001.1, read on the forward strand.
GATCCATGCTCTCTCCCAAAAACTGCAGTAAAATGAGAAATTTAAGAACTTGCAAAGAGTAGTAATTAATTTGTCTGCAAAAGTGGTCACTGAAGTCAAGAAAAACATATCTCAAAGCTATAAAAGTATTTCCCTGAGCAATCATCAGTCTATTTCAGTATCCATTCCAGATGTGATGGATGCATCATGGGCAGTAGCCAATAATCTCTTTGCTCAGATTCCTCTACATTCTAAGTTTAATTCTTCCACAATTCCAAAAACAATCCTTTAAAAGTTGATCAAATAATGTAACTGTTGGACAGTACAGTTTTTGATTGACTCATCCTATGCCATCAAAATGTAATCTCTTAGCAACCATACAAATCAGAGGTGGGTTTCAGCAGATTCTGACCAGTTCTGGAGAACCAGTAGCGGACATTTTGAGTAGTTCGGAAAACCGATAGTAAAAATTCTGACTGACCCCTCCCCCATCTACTCTCTGCCTCCCAAGTTCCAGCTAATCAGGAGAAAATGGGGATTTTGCAGTAACCTTCCCCTGGAGTGGGGAGGGAATGGAGATTTTACAGTATTCTTCCCTTGGAGTAGGGTGGGAATGGAGATTTTATAGTATCCTTTCCCTGCCATGCCCACTAAACCACACCCACCAAGCTATGCCACGCCCACCAAGCCACACCCACAGAACTGGTACCAAAAATTTTTGAAACCTACTACTGATACAGATACATTTTTTTTTTCTCCAGGATAATCTAACCGAACAGGTCATTCAGTTTTTCGAATGATGCACTGATTGTTAACTACAACCAAGTTCATTCAATTGACTGCTGGTCATTCTCTCTTTTTCTTTCCTTCCATCTTTCCCAGTATTGCAGAACCCAATCTGAATCTGTTACCGGGACAAGACGTTTAGTCTTCTGAGCTTTCGGACTCGTGTTGGAGTCCATCCTCAGGGAACTTCTTTCTAGCAGACGCTGAGAAGGCTCCAGCACGAGTACAAAAGCTCGGAAGACTAGATCTCTGAACCCAGTGGCTGATCCAGATTGCACCCTGCAACATTATCCTGGGACACATATATTCATCTTCATTCAGTAAAAGCAGCCTTCAACTTATAACTGTTTAACAACTGAAGTTACAATGACACTGAACAAAGTGATTTGTGACCTGTCCTCACACTTACGACCATCACAGTATCCTCACAGTCATATGATCAAAATTCAGGCACAACACATAATATATTTATGATGGTTGCAGCATTCCTGGGTCACATGATCATCATTTGGGACAGGGGGCTTCCAATAAGCAATGTCAAGGTGAATTTGCTTAATGGCCCTTTCATTCACTTAATGACCATTAAATCAGGCACAGCTCACTTAACGGTTGTATCAGTTAGTGCCAGAAGTTCTAAGCCCATTTGTGGTCATAAATTGAGGATGACCTGTGTAGACTGCTCAAGAGAAATATATATATATATAACTATCCATTTCTTTGTTTTCTTGATTATTTGTGATATTCTCAGGAGTTTTCTCCAACGTTAAAAATATAAATACTCTTTATATCCTGCTTTTCAAAGTCCTGCTTTCACTTCCATAGATTGTCACAGGGAAAAATCATTACCTGTACTGTATATTCCTGATCTTTGATCTGTTACAAGTTTTGCTACTATTCCAGGTGTGATTTTTGGCTTATCTCTTGATTTCTGTTTTTTTTTAAAATAATAGCTTGTCATTCCTAAAAGGTAGAAGGTATTCACTGCTTCAAAATTTTCACTGTCAGTTCTAAGGCTGATTGCTGTATCTCTTGTCACTAGTGCGGTCTTCTTTATATTTATCTTAATCTTATTTTTTTTTCACTATGCTCCTTAACTTTCATTATTAGAGTCTTGCAGATCAACAGTTATTGGTATCATCAGCATAGCATAGGCTAGTGATATTTCTTTCTCCAGTTTTAAACCAATTTGTACCAATCATTCAACATACAGATGAATAAATAAGGGAAGAGTATATAGCCTTGTCTACTTCATTTGCCAACCTGGAGTTAAATTCTTTTGTCTCATGTTCCATCTGGACTATGGCTTCTTGACCTGTATATAGGTTTGCATGAGAATTATGAGTATTTTTTGTATTATAAGTACATTCTACAATGTGATGTTATCAACACAATCAAATGCCTTTTTAAAATAATCAGTGAAGGACACACTGATTTCTTTTTGGTATTCTTTAGTATGCATCCCATTGGAAACAATTGGAGTGTTTTTGACTTTTGTACAAGTAAGGAGCTGGGTGTTTATTTTCAGCCTTTATTCATATTTCAACCTATGACCATGAAGATCTAATCTTTATAGCCTTAATGTTCCCTGAGCTCCTTATTTGTGGTCAGTTTAGAGCACTGCGTTTTCTTCCTTAACTTACGTGCAAGTTATCATATTACTGTTATCTGAGCAGCTCTGTAATTATCTCTTTCCACATTGAATGATTGTACTTTATTTATTTTTAAATAATTTGTGGCTGTTTGTTTTACACATTGTCTTTTTGAAATAATGACATTTGATTTCAGTGAGGATAATGTCTCTTCCGAAAGCATCCCAAAGGGAGAAAGAAAATGCAGAAACTTCTCATCACTGCCTCTCTATGGTACAATGCCAGGAGATGACACTATCTAAATTATTTGAATTTTAGCATTGTTATTTTTTTAATTACCAGAAATGTTACACAAAGTGTGAGTACCCTATTTGTCTCTCATGCTAGAGTTAGGTGGTAGACATCCAGGAGGTATCCCCTGGAAAATAACTGGGCCATGAGGAACTACTAAGAAAGAACCAGGAGAGGAGAAAATGGCACTCAACTGGCAGTTCAGCGACTTCCATAACATTCTTTGATTTTATTTATTTATTTATTTATTTATTTATTTATTTATTTATTATTTATTTATTAATCAAATTTGTATACTGCCCTACTCCCAGACGGGACTCAGGGCAGTGAACAGCCAAGATAAAATAGAGTAGCATATAAAAGTTAAAAATTGTTTAAAACAAATTAAATAATTAGGCTAGAAAACAATTTAAAAATCCAATTGTGTAAAACATTTTAAAAACCCAGTATACAGAGGAGGTTCAAGTCAGACCAGCCTGTTGGAATAAGAATGTTTTTAAGGCGCAGCGGAAGGTACGTAGGTCCTGTAACCTCCTTATCTCAGGGGGGAGCTCGTTCTAGATGGCAGCCCTTGGGGGCTGCCAGTTGACACTGTTTGACTGACGGCACCCTGAGGAGCCCCTCTCTATGGGAATGGACAGGTCAGTGAGAGGCTATTGGTGGCAGAAGGTGGTCCCGAAGATACCCTGGTCCTAAGCCATGGAGTGCTTTGAAGATGGTAGCCAAAACCTTGAAGCGCACCCGGAAGACCACCGGGAGCCAGTGCAGCTCACGCAGGAGGGGAGTCACATGGGACCACCACATCTCTCCCATAACCACCTGCGCGGCGAAAATCTATATGAAAATCTATACATATTTCTTTGTTTTTAGATATTGGCAAGGCTTTTGAGGCTGGCAAATTCAGGAAAGAACCACTTGGATTTCTGGAATTATCTTTATTACTAGTAGGGTAATGTAACTGGTAGGATCTGTTGGATATATAAACAAATATTTGTGATGGAATATTTGAAAATATATTCCAAATATCAAAACTTTGCTTAAAGGTGTATTGACAACTATAACAATATACAGATTTCCTGACTATATATATATATATATATATATATATATACACACACACACACACACACACACACACACACACACACACACACACACATATATATATATACACACACACATACATACATACATACATACATATATATAATTTATTTTATTAAATTTAGATACCGCCCTACTCCCGAAGGACTCAGGGTGGTGAACAGCCAAGATGAAATGCATACAATATGAATGTTAAAAAAGACATTTAGAATACAATAAATATTTTTGCCCAATAATTTAAAACACCCAATTTGGGACAGATTTAAAACAATTAAAAAGGGAAAATTAGGCCAGGCCTGCCTGTTGGAATAAGAATGTTTTAAGGGCACAGCAGAAAGTGCGCAGATCTGGGATCCTCCGTATCTCCGGTGGGAGATCGTTCCAGATAGTAGGTGCCCCCACAGAGAAGGCTCTCCCCCTGGGGGCCACCAATCGACACTGTTTGACTGATGGCACCCTGAGAAGCCCCTCTCTATGGGAGCACACTGGTCGGTGAGAGATTACTGGTGGCAGAAGACAGTCTCGTAAATACCCTGGTCCTATGCCATGGAGCGCTCTAAAGGTGGTAACCAGAATCTTGAAGTGCACCCAGCAGACCACCGGGAGCCAGTGCAGTTCATGCAGGAGGGGAGCCACATGGGAGCGCCATGTCGCTCCCATAACCACCCGCCCAGCTGCATTCTGGACCAGTTGGAGCCTCCGGGTGCTCCCCAAGGGGAGCCCCATGTAGAGAGCATTGCAGTAGTCCAGGTGGGAAGTGATGAGAGCATGAGTGACTGTACTTAACAAGTCCCGATCCAGAAAGGGACGCAACTGGCTGAATCAGGCAAACCTGATAAAAAGTCCTCCTGGCCACAGCCATCAGGTGCTCTTCTAAAGATAGCTGTGAATCCAGGAGGACACCCAAGTTGCGAGCCCTCTCTGTGGGGGCCAGCGATTCGCCCCCAATAGTAATTATATATAAATAATTGCACATGAAATTATATGGTGAAATCTACCTTTGCCTTTGCCTTTCTAAAATGAGCAATAAAAATCAATTCAAAACATAATTACTGTAATGCCATGTGAAATAAACATATCTTAAGATTTATTTAACAGTTTTTAGCGATGGGCTGCATCTATAGATATATTGTCCAGATTTACTTAATTTCCTACTGAAACAGATTTTTCCCCCCTTTATCCTTGCTAAAAACTAAGGGCAGGTAAGTATTTCAGACATTTTTTAGACTCAGAGCTAGAAGGTCTAAATTCTTTTGAATTTAGAATCAGAATTCTATTGATTCTTTTGGAATGGTTTGGAGACTAGTAATCATGCAAAGTTTTCAGAAGTTTTTCATTCATTTTTTTGCCATTGATTGATGAAGGTCATCGTCAACATAGCACATCCTTAACTAACTTAGCGGGATCCCAGGAAATGGCTTACCCATCACTTTTTCTCCCCAGCTTATCTTTCTAAAATCTAGCATCTGATAACTGATCTCAGCCATCATGATGCCTTCAATCTAGTATTATCAAAGCCAATTGGAGAAAGTTTAAAGAGTGCTAGACACAGCTTTCTGGAGGAGGGGTATTTCAATCTATTAATCTGACCAAGATTTCCATCCAGAGAGGGAACCCATTTAGGTTTACCCAAAACTACTTTATACCTGGAGTTAGTCATATTTCTTGAATATGGGTTCCTGGCAATTCTGTCATCAACAAACTCTACCTGAAATGAAGGATAAATGCTCCTCATTCAAAGAGATTGGTATGAATGGGGCTTAATTTGGCACACAAATGAGTCATTTTTTAAGGTGGGGGGGACTGTGATTCAAGCCTGAATTATTTCCTCACTTCATGAGAGAGAAGTATTGCAGTTAAAAAAAAAAGATTCTCTAAAAGGGCAGGAAAGAAAAGAGCCGTATTTGTCAGGAGCAAGAGAGGGAATGATGAATTGAAGCTTTAAAAGAATACAGAAACCTTCCCAGGCTGAAAATTAGAAAGCAAACACTTCCCTCCAAATTCACTTGAGAACTATCTGCTATGATTTACCCAGGTGGAGCCACAAAATCCACACAGGCAAAAGCAGCCATCATAACACTGTCCATCTCTTTCCAGGTAACCAAACATAAAGATTGATAATGTTTCCTTCAAATTGTCCTACATGAGGAATTTGTTCAAATGCTATAAAATATGTACTTCCTCAGTGAATCAATGTACTTCCATCTGATTTGCATAATGCTGCCGGCTCTTTCAATACTTGTAAGAAGGATTTATTCTGAAGGTTAAAATAACCTGCTCACTGTAAATCATGTTGTTAAATAGGAGATTGCAGACCTTTAAGCCTTTTCTGTAAGAAAAACTTGAAGGAAAAGAAAGCCAAAGGGATGATAAGGGTAATATATATAATTACAATATATTGTCCACTTTGATGAATTTTGTAAATACTGGGCAATCTTTGATTGATCTCTGACTTAAATCCAATGACCTATATCCATGATGGTGAACCTATGGCATGCGTGCCACAGGTGGCACGCGTAGCCATATCAGTGAGCATGCCAGCTGAGCTCTGGCGCGCATGCGAGTGCTGGCCAGCTAATTTTTGGGCCTTCTGGGCCCACCAGAAGTAGGGAAACAGGCTGTTTCCTGCCTCCAGAGGGGCTGGGTGGGGTGGGATGGGGAAGGCCTGTTTTTCTTTCTTATCTGGCTCCAGATTCTCTCTATGCATCTGCGGAGGGGGAAAACAGCCTTTCCCACTCCCTTGGAGGCCCTCCAAAGGCCTGAAACGGCCCATTTCCCAACTCCCGATGGGACAGAAAGTGATGTTTTTTGCTGTCTCCAGCCTCCAGAGACATCTAGAGAGGCTGGGAACAGCAAAAAACGTCACTTCCTGTCCCTCCAGGAGTTGGGAAATGGGCTGTTTCAGGCCTTTGGAGGGTCTCCAATGGATTGAGAAAGGCTGTTTTCACCCTTCCCAGATAAATACAGAGGATCTGGAACCAGGTAAGAAAGAAAAATGGGCCTACCAGGCCATCACGTGCCAGGAGCGGGGGGGGGGGGATTGGGGGGTTGCAAGTGCATATGCAGGGCAAGGTGCATAGAATTATCAGTGTGGGCATGCATGCACGTGACCCTCCCCTGCCCCCCCCTCTCCTGGCACACGATGACAGAAAGGTTAGCCATCACTGACCTATATCAAGAAATTTGACTTCCATTCAGAGGTCATATATTTGTGGATATCCACAGACTGAAGTTTTGGCTTTTGCTAAAGCAAAAGAGAAAAGGATGAGTTAAAAATCAGAGTTTAAAAACACTAAGGGAGTTAATGAAGATTGTAAGGATTTTGCTGGGCTTTGTAAAAAATCTTTCATTCATACCAGAGGTGGGTTTCAGCAGGTTCTGACCAGTTCTAGAGAACCGGTAGCAGAAATTTTGCGTAGTTTGGAGAACCGGTAGTAAAAATTGTGACTGGCCCCACCCCCATCTGTTCTCTGCCTCCCAGTCCCAGCTGATCAGGAGGAAATGGGGATTTTTCAGTAACCTTCCCCTGAAGTGGGGTGGGAATGGAGATTTCCCTGCCACATCCACCAAGCCACACCCACAGAACTGGTAGTAAAAAAATTTGAAACCCACCATTGATTCATACAGATAGACACAGAGTCTAATAACTAACAGAGCTTTGGATAGCTCAACAGGCTAATAAGCAGACTAAAGCCTGTTATTAACATCCAGCTGTCTGCAATTACACCAATTCGGGTCTCACCAGGCTCAAGGTTGACTCAGCCTTCCATCCTTTCTAAGGTAGGTAAATTGAGGACCCAGTTTGTGGGGGCAATAAGCTGACTTTGTATAAAATATACAAAAGTATGAAGGCTATTGCTTAACGCATTGTAAGCCGCCCTGAATCTTCGGAGAAGGGTGGCATATAAATCTAATTAAAAATAAAATACAATAAAATAAAGATAACAATATACACAAAATATGCATTTCTGTGATTAATGTATAGAATTTTAGAAAATTTGAAATGTTTAACTCTACCTTTGTGAGGTAACTTTATCATGATTTAAACAGTTTTATTCAGTTTGAGACCATTAATGGGAGGAGACTGGTTCTGCTGTATCAGGATTGGCCTCATGTAGTTTTTTTAATGCTGTTGAATATATGTATGTATGTATGTATGTATGTATGTATGTAAAATTCCTGGCTAATAATGTTTCTGGCTTCAGTGGCTGATTGAAAGCCATTTAAAAGATGATAGAGGCAGTCAAGCTGTGTTTTCTAGGGAAATATTAGAAATGAATGGATGTGGTGGTTCAGTGCTTAGAACTGTGATGGCAAACCTATGGCACGCACATGGAACCATATCTGTGGGCATGCAAGTGTTGCCCTAGTTCAGCTCCAGTGTGTATGCGTGCCCTGGCCAGCTGATTTTTGGGCCTTCCGGGCCATTTCCGGCCTCTGAAGGGCCTCTGGGGGTGGGTGGGGAAGGCCATTTTTTTTGCCCTCCCAAGGCTTCAAGAAGGTCTCTGGAGCCTGGGGAGGGGGGAAAGGGGACTTCTGGGCCCACTGTTCCATTGTGTGCCAAAAGTGTGCCAAAAGCGTGGGGAGCGTGGGGAGGGGGCAGTCGTGCGCACATGCGTGAGGGGCAGGGTGTGGGGGGCAGGGCACGGGGGGCATTGAATTATGGGTGTGGGCACATGCATTTGCAACTCCCATGCTTCCCCCACTTTTGCCAACGCGACGGCAAAAAGGTTAGCCATCACTGGCATAGAATGTAGTATTGCAGGCTAACTGCCCACGCTCTGGAGTTTGATCTTGATGGGCTCAAGGTTGACTCAGCCTTCCATCCTTGATGAGGTCAATAAAACAAGGACCCAGATTGTTTGGGCCAATATGCTGGCTTTGTAAACTGCTCAGAGAGTTCTGTAAAGCCCTATGGAATGGTATGTAAGTCTAAGTCGTGATGGCAAACCTATGGTATGCATTCCCAAAGGGACACGCGGTGCCATGTCACCTGGCACTCGCAGCATTGCCCATTCCACTTCCGGGTTTCTGGAATGCATGTGCGCATGACGATCAGCTGGCTGGTACACATGCTCACACAGGAAAATGGAAGACTAGCTCTTCCAGTTTCTAGCACGGCTGCACACAAAAAGGCCAGTTGATCATCACGACCTGGAAGACTAGCTTGCTGGTGTGCATGCAGGCGCCTGAAAACCAGAAGTTTGTTTTCGGGCATGAGCATGCAACCTGGGCAGCTCCTCTTCGGGGTTGTGGTCCAGATGTTTGCCATCACTGGTCTAAATGCTATTGCTAAGTGCTAGTGCTATTCTGTTCTGTTGATTAGGGTCCATGTTTTGCAAATCAGCTCCTATGGCAAATACATATGAAAGTCCCCTTTTCAACCCCTGGTATTTTATTCCTGATTTAATCAGTTCTCTCAACAGGAAAATGAGAGATTTTTTAAAAAAGCATGCTAATACTGAAGCGTTCCTTTCAAATACTGAAAAGCCTTGAAAAAGAGACAAGTAGAATGACCTTGTCCCTTTTTCAAAAAGCAAGTACCTTACTCTTCCACCCACAGATTTTTTTAAAAAAAATCTCTCTGGAAATAACGCAAAGCATACCCCGATCTGTGATTTCCACTGTTACCCCCAAGCAATACAATACCTGTTTGCAAGATTCTGCACTGTCCATGACATTTTTAAATGTTCTCCTTTTCTGGAAGGCAATTTTTATTTAAGTTGAGGTCCACTGAAGTAATGCTTTCCCCGATCCTCCTTGAACTTTCTGCACAAGTCATAGATTCTTGGCTTCACCTCTGATTTCCAGGGTTAACCTGCCATTATTATTATTATTATTATTATTATTATTATTATTATTATTATTAATTATTTTGATTTATATGCCGCCCTTCTCCGGAGACTCAGGGCGGCTTACAATGCGTTAAGCAATAGCCTTCATACTTTTGTATATTTTTTTACAAAGTCAGCTTATTGCCCCCACAAACTGGGTCCTCAATTTACCTACCTTAGAAAGGATGGAAGGCTGACTCAACCTTGAGCCTGGTGAGATTTGAACTTACTAACTGCAGACAGCTGGAGTTAAATTTCAATGCATTAGTCTGCTGAGCTATCCAGGCTCATTTTGTAGTAAAGTTCTACATTAATTTTACTGTGATCCTCTTCCCCACTCTGCCTCCCTTTTTCTAAAGAACTGTTTAAAATGCAAGGCAGGTTCCAAAGGCTACACATTTCGTTATCCCTTCCATTTAGCTAGATGCTCTGATTACAAGTATTTGTGTGGTGTTTACTGCAAACAGATGGAGTGTGTTCTTCAGGGAAGGAAATCATTAGCTTTTTTTTTTTTTTTTTTTCTGTGGAGGGGTGTTGATTTTGCAGGCATTCTTACATTGCTGAGATAGCAGAAAGGATCTTCAGAGGGAGGCAAAGGATGGCCATACATTGGACAGTTTTGATCCAATCAAATTCTACATTTGGCTGGAATCCCTCCTGTAATCAAGAGGGGGAAAAAATAGAGATCTGAAGAGATGGTTCCATTAGATGTCATATCAAATCAGTCTTTTAAACGAATCTTTGAATCATTTCTCGTATCATTTCATAGTGTTGGACTGGATCAGGTGCTCTCAAATTGCTCTGGAGAGATTCCGTGGTGATTATTTAATAAACTTTATCGCTTCACCATTTCTTGAACATTATTACAGCCTTCTTTGATACATAGATAAAGCTAAGAGAGAATTCACTACTGTAATTAACACATGTACTGCAGTAAATCGAGAGACAAGTTGGTCTAGTGGTTAAGGCTAGAAACCAGTTATAATCCTGCCTTAGGCATGAAAGCCACTCACTCTTTGTCAGTCCACGCTGTCAGATTTGGATAACTAGCTGTTCAGTCAATTCCTGTCACAACAATGGATCAACATTTGATTTGAATGAAGGAACACACTCACACCCACACACAAATTCTATATCTCTAGTATATTGGCTTATTGCACTTTAATGCTAGTATCAGGTTGGATTGGTTGTGATGCCTCGTATTCCTTTCGATGAATGGCTGCTGCCCTAGACAGTTGTCCACTGGTCAACAGCTGCTTAAAAAAAAAAAAGAAAAAGAAACAAAAGGCAAAACATAACATTGACATTGATTCATAAAATTGACATTGATAGTTCACCTTAAATCAGTGACCTATCCTAGAAGCTCATGCTTCTTTCATCCAACCCTTACATCTCCTAGTTCTGGTTACTGGCCAGGCTGAATTGCACTGCACTGCATTTGGTTTCCGACCAGAGTATTGCAAAATGTAACTCTCCTTCCTTTCCCTTATTATTCTTTTTAGCAGCTTAAGTTGCAAAGCAGTAACATTACTGCTTCATTGCTAATTCAGCCAAGAAGCTGAATTATCAGGTCTTCCTCACTACGAAGATTCCTTGGATTTACAAAAGAACGTAGGACTGAAAAGAACTTGTTTCCTGTTGCCTTGGTGATTGTATGGGTTATGATGGTATGGGGGAGGAGAAGGAAGAGGAGGAAGAAGAAGAGGAGGAGATGATGATGATGAGAAGGAGGAGGAGGAAGAGGAGGAAGAGGAAGATATGGTTCTCACGTGTCCACATGTGTGCAAATTCTTGGGCAAGAAAAGGCAAGAGAACAGACTAGTGATGAAGGAAGAATCCCTAAAAGACAGATGCTGTTGGACCAGTCCATCCACCAGCCAGCCAGCAAGACTTGCCTTCCTTGAAAAGATGAGAGGAGAAGAAGAAGGGAATGACTATTCAGTGGATTTAGTCTGGACAGAACACAGAGCCTGGTTACGCTGCCAATCCATTTTAATCCAGACTCAAATTTCTGAAATCGATTTATGAAACAGCCAGGAGCTTCATGGTAGACCTATAGCTTAGGCTATACTATGGGTTTGCACATAGTTACTTGAAATCATTCATGCATTTATCTGGATAATAAAGAGTGGCCAGGTCATCCTGCCCTGGGATGATAGCTCTTGGAAACTGTTTTATCCATAAGGATGTAATTTAAAGAAACAAATTACCCAAATTAGAAAGACTTTCCCAAGAGAAGGAAGAAAATAAAAATATCTAAGACCAATCAGAATGCATCACACAACAAATATGAATAAATGAACAATGCTCTTTAGCTTTGACAGATAAATTTGACCTCCATACCTTTGCCATAGGAAGCAGCAAAGATTCTGTGCTACGTTTGGCTTGACTTCACCCGTTTTCTCACAACAATTGAAGCAGATTGACCCTATTGAACTTTTCAGTGTTCAGGCCATGGTTATAAAGTGATCAGAGACAATGATGGCAGCAGGAAGGAATTCATGGATGGAAGTTTTGGACCATAGCTGTTTATTGAGACTGCTACTGAGTTTGGTTTAGTTATAATTCTACCATTTCCATCCCAACTGCCTGCTTTCTCAGCAGACCTAAGAATCCTATAGGGCTGAGGTTGGTAAGTGCTTCAAAATGACATCCTCGGGCTAATCAGGACTATGTACAGAGGTGAGTTTCAGCAGGTTCTGACCAGTTCTGGAGAACCGGTAGTGGAAATCTTGAGTAGTTCGGAGAACCGGTAGTAAAAATTCTGACTGGCCCCACCCCCATCTATTTTCTGCCTCCCAAGTCCCAGCTGATCAGGAGGAAATGGGGATTTTGCAGTAACCTTCCCCTGGATTGGGGAGGAAATGGAGATTTTACAGTATCCTTCCCCTGCCACGCACACCAAACCATGCCACGCTCACCAAGCCACACCCACAGAACTGGTAGTAAAAAAATTTGAATCCCACCACTGACTATGTATGTATTTACATATATGCAAACATACACACATAATGTGTTTCCTCAAAAATAAGACCCTGTCTTATATTTTTTTGAAGCCTGAAATAAACACTTGGCCTTATTTTCAAGGAGGTTTTATTATTTTGGGGCGCGTGGAGCAAGACGGGGCTCCTCTTGTCAGCTTACCTGATTTTCAGCTCTGTCTCCCTAATCCTAACCAGAGGAAATGGCGGGGACTGGCTGTGCATACGGTTAAATATTTTCAGGGAGGGCTTATTTTTGGGGGGGGGTTATTTTAGCGCATGCACTCAAAAGCCTGATTGGGCTTATTATCCAGAGAGGCCTTATTTTCGGGGAAACAGGATACATACATTCAATCATTTTTGACCTTATTAACTGAAAGAATGAAGTCTTCAGGAGCTAAACATCAAACCTTATAACACCTTTATCATCCTTCATCAACAGATTAGCTCTGGCAAAAAGAAAATATTGGACTTATATCTTATCTAATGTAGGGGAACTTTCCTATTTATTAAATTTTAAGCGACTACAAATATTGAACTACGCACATTTAAGGACACTCTATTATACATTTTCCACCTCTGTACTTAAGTTGGATAGTTAAAGATGTACATTCTAAAAGCTTTAGTAAAATCTACTCTTATAAATGTTATTTTTTTATCCATAATGGAAGTATTTTTCTTTCTTTTTTCCCCACATTAATCCCATGGTAAAGATATCAGGCTTCAGTTCAGTTTGTGTCACTATCTAATGTCCTTTTCATATTTGCGTTCTCATTACAGTACAAGGCATCCTATCTTACTTTATGGTTTAATATGATTTTTTTTTCCAGTAGACTGTTTGATTTGCAGTTGGCAAGAGCCAACTAAAATACCAGTTTTCCAATGAAATAGATCTGGTACTAAATCTTAGTAATTAAAGTTGATCTCGGGTATTTAACTTAGGTTGTCCTTACGTATAAAACAGAATTTTCCTCTTACTTCGTAGTATGATTTATGATGGGCAGATCTGGAATATACTTATAGTAAGTGACAACATTCCTTTAATAGAAAAAAACCCTAAAGTAATATACTGGTATAAGGTTATTTGAGGTACAATTTCTCATTCAAGAATGGTACATCTAAAGCAGGCACCTGGGCCCTTTCTTCTCATAAAAATGTTTCTGCATTCTGTGAATATAATTTGCTTCACATATGTTTTGCTGGGAGCAAATTTTTAAATTCATCTCCAGAAATTCAGTGATGGAACAATCTATTAGATCTCTATAAATCAGCTGCCAGCTGTTTCCAACATTCTGCAAAGGTGTCTGGAAAAATGGGATTTCCTCACAGGTATGAGCTGTGCTAATTTATTTAAGGGATTCCTTTTTCATGCTCCCTTCTTATTTCTTTTTTTTTTCCCTGTAGATTTTGTGTGTGTTGTAAAACACTTCAAGGTAACTATGCAATTTATTATAATCAAGTAAGATGCAGAGAGAAACATATACAATTCTGAAGGAGAGATTTATAGAATGAATGAATGAATGAATGAATGAATGAATGAATGAATGAATAAATAAATAAATAAATAAATAAATAAATAAATGTCTAAAGTTATACAGGGATGCTTAAAAGTTTATGAAATCTGAATTTTCAAAATTTATACATAAATATGAACTAAAGCATTTCTGTTCCCCACACGTCTTTATCTAAAAACTAGATAAAGAGTCAACTAAACCAAACAGCCAACAATATGATACTTATCCATTGATCCACTAAGAAAAATAGTAAAATAGCAATAGCAATAGCACTTATATACTGCCCGACGGTGCTTTACAGCCCTCTCTAAGCAGTTTAAAGAGTCAGTATATATGCCCCAACAATCTGAATCCTCATTTTACCAACCTTGGAAGGAAGGTAGGTTGAGTCAACCTTGAACCCTACTAAATTCAAACTCCAGGCTGTGGGCAGAGTTAGCTTACAATACTGTACTTTAACCTGCATGGCTCCAAAAAGGATCCAAAAGTGTTCTCCAGAGGAGAAGAGGGTAGAAGTGACCAAACACATTGTGACATGATGCCAACTTCACCCGTTACATATGCCGTGCCACAATCTAACTATGAAAGGGCAAAGCTTGCACCATGATATTAGAATGTATGATTCATCCTATTGGAGTCATTCTAGTTAGGAACAAATTCCTAAAAATTGTCTATAGACCCCTGAATGGATTTCATATGGCAGCTTGGCCTTGATGAAACCCAAAATGAACTCTTAATTTCTGTGGTGAGACTAACCAAGTACCCTGACATATGGAGCCTTTTAATATGGTGATGAGAAACCACTGGTTATGTCTGCAGTGGAGGTCTTGGAGTGGGAACAGTGGTTTAGGTCAATGATATCATCAATCCTGAAATGTGTCAGTTGGTCATACATTCAAACTGATGCTTAAGGAAGTGGCTGAATCTCAAGAAGCATCGTAGCCTTCATATTTAAGGAAATAATCTGTCCAGTGGACAGAGAGACTGGCTCTCTGAGAGACTGCCTGTTTCAGGATTAATCTACCTATGAACCTGTTATCATGTTATGATGATGAGAAATCTGATGGATTGACTGTCATAGATTCTAGGAGTTTCATTCTGTTTTCAATTTGTCTGTGCTATAAAAGTATGAGTATGAGAAGATGTCTATATGAGGGTGGGTAGATCAGTAAAATCCACCTGACTTTACTGTTCACATAGTAGGGCAGTATT
Organism: Masticophis lateralis; assembly: GCA_030761175.1. NCBI lineage: Eukaryota > Metazoa > Chordata > Lepidosauria > Squamata > Colubridae > Masticophis > Masticophis lateralis. Next base: position 116,120,099 of record JAUDYJ010000001.1, read on the forward strand.
CCCATCCATGAATTTTTAAAAACATTGCACTCAAGTGAAATGGCCTTAGCCTCAATCCCTTTTGTCATTCTTGCTGTTAGCCATTCAACTCCACCATTAAACATGTTTATGTTTATGTTTATTGGATTTATATACTGCCCTACTCCTGAAGGACTCAGGGCGGTGAACAGCCATAAAATAAAACATATATATACAAAATTTAAAAACAGAATAAAACCGAATTAAACAGTTTGGCCCCAGACAGATTTAAAACACCCCAGTAATTTAAAACAGATTAAAATTTACATTATTAAAAGAAAAAAGGGAAAAGATTAGGCCAGGCCTACTTGATGGAATAAAAAAGTCTTGAGAGCGCGGCGGAAGGTGCGCAGATCCGGGGTCCTCCATATCTCCGGGGGGAGCTCGTTCCAGATAGTGGGTGCCCCCATAGAGAAGACCCTCCCCCTAGGGGCCGCCAGTCAACACTGTTTGGCCGACGGCACCCAGAAGAGCCCCTCTCTATGAGAGTGTACCGGCCAGTGGGAGGCTATTGGTGGTAGCAGGCAGTCCCGTAAATAACCAGGTCCTAAGCCATGGATGCCACTATATGAATATTGTCTTTTCTCATAAACGTAATACTTCATCCACTTCCTCTGCACTTGAAGAACAAGGCAGCTCACTTCCTGCTTTGCTTCTTACTCCCTATAAACTAGTTGGAGACTTTTCTTGCTAAGGAAGACATTCACTTCTAATTTGTACTCAGTGCCTGTTAGTTTTTTTCACAAAGCTGCTTTTTCCAAAAGGGAACTGGACTTCCTTGATTTTTTTTTCTTTGAAAACATTTTGTTTCCCATCCAAGAAGCTTCTTCAGAACTGAAGAGATATTTTCAAAGAAACCAATAATAACAACAAGAAACTCCAGTTGTCTTTTGGAAAAAGCATCTTTGGGACAACCATGATCTGGAGGATTGAGAATCTCTATAGACATTTTACCTGGTGACTTGTATCACCTGTTAGTTGTATAGGCCTTCCATGTCTCCAAGACCATCAGTAAGTAAATAAAATTAATAACTGTTGATATAATTTTAATAATGATTCATTTAATAATGATTGTTTTATATATTTTTTTATAATGTTTGCATTTATACAATTGTTTTTATTTGAGTTTTGTATTCTGCACAGAGTAACCTCCTGTGACATGAATGGGTATATCTAGGGGTGGGTTCCACTTACCTTTTCTATCAGTTCGCAGCGGGATCATGCACACGTGCTCGCTTTGCGATTGCACATACATGCTCTTCTGCACATGCACAGATCACCAATGATGATGTTGGACCGGGTGGGCAAAGCCTCCCGCCGGTTTTACTACCAGTTCTATAGAACCGGGCAGAACCAGGAGCAACCCACCACTGGTATATCTGATAAATAAATAAATAAAAATGCATAAAACCATAAAACACATTTGCAGTTGCTCCTGATACGTTGAGCCTTTGTATACATTTTCTAAAGTAACTTAATTTTTTTTTCATAAAAGGTAAATGGTTGTGCTTTAATTCTTTGGATAAATTTTTAAACATATAATTATTATATCACTGTTTGCATTAAGTTTCAGTAAGTAGCTTCTTTTAAGTTAGATTTTCTTACTGAGAAAAGAGGAATATAAGGCCAAATTGGTTGGAATGGGACAACTTGTTGCAGTCATCTCATCATGGCCCTCTCACCACAGCCAACTTGCCACGGCCATTTTGCCACAGCCAACCTGCCACAGCCATCTCACTGTGGCCAACTCATCACGGGACAGCTTGCCACAGTCAATTTGCCACAGGACCACTCACCACAGACAATCCCACACAGGATAATTCAGCACTATAAATGCTATCCGCCACTGTTTTTTCGACATTGTTCACATTGACAAAAATGGAATCCATTTTTCACAGCACCAGCTTACTTGATCTGAGCGGAGTTTAATTTGAAACGAGCACAGACTATGTGCACACAAAGTCTTTAGTGCATAATTTTAGCCATGACAAGGCAACATTTTCTCCAATGTTTAAATCAAATCAAATTAAATTAAACCTTGGGTATTTGCAGTTTCACGATTGCAGTTGAAATATAGATATCTGTAGTCAGCATTGAAAGTTTCAACAATTTTAAGGTTATAAAGAACACACAAGTTCACCAGCCACTATTTTGCTTTCATATTTGCCTGGTTTATAATTATGGCACACACCATGAAGCATTCTGAATTCTACATCTCTAAGACACGGGGGTGGGGGGGGGGGCGAGGAGTTTCACGTTCTGTCTCTCTGCAGTAAGTTTGCACCGAAGACCAAAGCATTCTAGCATATTTGGATAAAACATGTCTTATCCGTCTCTAACCTGCAGGGCTATGTTAAATAAGAAGAAGCAACATTTTAGTCATAATGAAAATTGTCTGATAAAACATGCCCTCTGCAAAAATTACAAAATGAATACAACCCAGTAGGGGTCTAATGCTTGATTAAAATGTGCAAAAGACAATTTCCTACATGAAAAATTAAACCCTGGTCCTTGGTTCTTGTAGTAAAGCAGCTGAATTCATAAATACAACTAAAATCCATCTGGGAAGCTGAAAAAAACTTGGATCAAAGCATGCCCATGCTCTGAGGGAAGTAGGAAATGGCTAAGCAATTGAACGCCTTACCTAGCACAGTAAACAAGTGTTATGTAAGATCTTCTGCTGTAGAGAATCTTATCTCCAGCAGTTGGTATTAATGTTAGGTTATCCCACTGAGCAGGAAACATTGATTTATCTTTTTGGTTTCCCTTTTAGAGGACTGAGATCAAGACATTCCTATTGGTTTTAACTGAGATGGGTTCAATTCAATTATTTAATTATTCTGTTCCATGGATTTTTATTTTATCTTCTATTCCATATTTTCTACATTCTAGTAACTCAGATAAATTTACATATAAAGACTTCAAAAGACTACTAAAGTTATTTCCTTTTGTCTGTCACCTACACTATTAACGTGTGATGTGTGGATTTATACTGATAAAATATTGTAACATGACGACATGAACACATATTTATAGTGTGTGTGTGTGAGAGAGAGAGAGAGGGAGGGAGGGAGGGAGAGAGAGAGGGGGAGGAAGAGAGAGAGATGAAGAAAGGGGGGAGAATATTAGTTGTGAAATTCAATTTTTTTTACTACCAGTTCTGTGGGCATGGCTTGGTGGGCATGGTGTGGCTTGGTGGTATTCCCATCCCACTCTGGGACCAGCCAAAGGTGGTATTTGCCGGTTCTCCAAACTACTCAAAATTTCTGCTATCGGTTCTCCAGAACCTGTCAGAACCTGCTGGATTTCACCCCTGGAGAATATGTGTCACAATATGAGACACGGTTTGGTGTAGTGATTAATGCACCAGATTAGAAATCTGGAGTGGGTGAGTTGTAGTCTTGTTTTAGGCATGAAGCCAGCTAGTGATCTTGGGCCCCTCATTCTCTTTCAGTCCTAGGAAGGAGGCAATGGAAAATTATTGATTTCCAAAAAATCTTGGCAAGAAAGCTGCAGGGATTGCCAAGAATCAGTCCTGATTTGAAGCCAGCCAGCCAGCCAGCCAGCCAGCCAGCCATCTATCTATCTATCTATCTATCTATCTATCTATCTATCTATCTATCTATCTATCATCATATTGATTACCATCAGTTTCATACAGAAATTAAATAGTATGGGGTAAACAGCCGGGTCTGTGGTCCTCTATGGTTCAACTGCTGATATCCCTATGTTACTAATTTTAACTGCCCAATCAGGAAGGAATGGAACCCTTGCAAAATAATATCCTTCTCCTCAAAGAAATCAAGAAAGATCCCATGGTCAGTGGTATTAAAAACTGTTGAGAAGACCAATAGGATCAGAAAGTCTGAACCCCCTCCATCTAGATATCAACCAAGATTATCTACAGTACTAGAGCAATCTATGATAGTTTGATCCCCTGTCCAGGCCTATCCAGATAATCTGTTTCATCCTGGACAATCTGTAACATACCACATTCTGCAACATCTCCTTTAGAAGGAAAAGTTGGAGTTTGAATAATGAGATTGAGATAGGAGTGAAATGTAAAATTTGTTACTACCGGTTCTGTGGGCGTGGCTTGGTGTGTGTGTGGGGTAATGTGACTGGGTGGGCGTGGTCAACTTTCTTTTTTTAAAACTTTTCGAAACATTTTTTCTAATGCTTTGAAAAGCCTCTGCCGATCAGGAAACTCAGCTGGGATTGTCAGAGAGACATTTTAAAAAATACCTCTCTGCAGATCAGGAAACTCAGCTGATCGTCAGAGACTTTTCAAAGCATTTTTTTTACCACCTCTTCGGCCAAGGGGTTGCAGAAAAAAATGCTTTGAAAAGCCTCTGACTATCCCAGCTGAGCCGTGCGATCATCAGAGGCTTTTTTTTTAACTTTTAAAAGCATTTTTTCATCGGAAGAGGTTGTAAAAAAAGTGCTTTTAAAAGTTTTTTTTAAAAAGCCTCTGATGATCCTGTGGCTCAGCTGGGCATGGTGGGGGGAGGGGCACAGGAATTTTTGCTACCGGTTCTCTGAACCACCCGCCGCCATCCCTACTGGATCGGGCGATCCAGTCCGAACCAGGAGCATTTCACCCCTGGATTGAGATATGACTTCTTCGGGATCTTCACAACATCCTTCAAAACAGAACTATCAACTTTTCATCTGCCAATTTCCCCACTGACTTTGCTTATCAGAAGGTCACAAAATGTGATCACATGACCCTGGAACACTGCAACCATTGTAAATATGAACCAGTTACCAAGCATTTTGATCATGATCAAGAGTTGTAAGTGTGAAAAACAGTGAGAAGTCACTTTTTTCCAGTGCCATTATAATTTCAAACTATCACTAAATGAATGGTTATAATGCAAGGACTATCTGTATCTCCATCTTTTTAAAAAATACAGCATGGAAGAGCATTTTTACATGTAGTTTTGCATCAACATCTTGAAAATTAAATGCTACAACTGTCGGGCCAATGAGATGCACACCCAATATCAATGGGAAAATAATACACTGTTTTCAGAAGAGTAATAAACTCCAGTTTAGATTTCAAGCTCTAAGTATTTATGCAACTGATGCCGTAGCAATTGTGTGTTACTTTCAGTGTTTCTTTCAAGTTTATGCACAGAACAACAAATGCATGTAATAATTCCTGGAATCTCTTCCAGGGTCACTGTAAGACCCAATCTTTTTTTTAAGGAGCTTAAAAGGGAAAATTGAAATAAATAGCTTTAAAAGCATTTAACATGTGCATGAAAATGAAGTGTAAGCAAACAGTTAAAAGAAATCTTTCAAGTCTGTGGAAAAGTCAGCTGAAATTTATCCAAAAATATAGGCTATTAAAAATCTACTTGTTAGATCAATATATTTACTATCACAGAACAGATCAACCTTGTTACATATTTTAGGCATTTAATCTTTGACATTTCATTTAAGAAGGAAGTATTCTGTTGTGATCAAACCCAGAGAAATTACTTTTTACTGCAACAACACATGCACATCAATTAGAAGACAATTCAGGAGTATAAATATAAATAATGTCTACAAAATCTTTCTTTTATGATATACTACTAACACCTCATTTTCTTTCAGTATCTTTTGTCCTCTGGCTAATATTCCATCCTAGGTTGAATATGAATCTCATGGTTTAATCATTCTGAGGCACATGTGAATTTACACTAAATACCACTGATGGAAACTTTCTTTTCACCTTATAAAAGGATGAAAAAGATATAAAATAATCCAGTTGGGAGATCCAACTATTCATCTCTATGCCCTGGATTGGAAGGAAATATTCATTTGGTTCAGTTCCAAGCTGGGAGAAAGACACAGGAAACATGGAGGCTGATTGGAAAGAAAGCAGGGGTGAAATGCTCCCGGTTTGGACCGGATCACCCGATCCGGTAGCGATGGCAGTGGGTGGTTCGGAGAACCGGTAGCAAAAATCCCTGTCCCCCCCCCCCCCCATGCTCAGCTGAGTCGCATGATCATCAGAGGCTTTTTTTTTACTTTTAAAAGCATTTTTTCTACAACCTCTTCCGACGAAAAAATGCTTTTAAAAGTTAAAAAAAGAGTCTCTAATGATTGCGTGGCTCAGCTGGGATCCTCAGAGGCTTTTCAAAGCATTTTTTTCTGCAATCTCTTGGCCAAGGAGGTGGTTAAAAATTGCTTTGAAAAGTCTGACGATCCTAGCTGAGTTGCCTGATCAGAGAGGCTTTTCAAAGAATTTTTTAAAAAAGCTTCTCTGACGATCCCAGCTGAGTTACCTAATCGGCAGAGAGGTATTTTTTAAAAAGCCTCTCTGACGATCCCAGATGAGTTGCCTGATCGCCAGAGGCTTTTCAAAGCATTAGAAAAAATGCTTTGAAAAGTTAAAAAAAATTGGCCACACCCACCCAGTCACATTACCCCCCCCCACCAAGCCACGCCCACAGAACCAGTAGTAACACATTTTACATTTCACCCCTGAAAGAAAGGTTTACTGATGAAGCAGAAGCACATGTGATTCTTGGCAGCTGACAAAATGGTGGGTTTTATACCTTCTTTGGGCTTTGTATTTCAGCTTCCCATTCTGTGCAAGAACATGTCCTTTACTATTCTATTGGCTGTTGTCAGATTCCTATGGGGGTCATGTAGCAGGTCATGACTGACTATATAGGCAGAAGAAGAAATGCAAATCTTAGTTGTTTGTCTGAGCTAATTTTGTCAACCTTTTGTTGGTTGCTAATCTACCCTGTTTCCCCCCAAAAAAGACATTCCCTGATAATAAGCCCAATCGGGCTTTTGAGAGCATGGCACAATTTCAGGGTTCAAAAAAAAGTATAAGACAGGGTCTTATTTTCAGGGAAACACAGTAAGTTTCTGTCTTGACCCAGTCTTTCTGGATGGATTACCAAAACTGCATTTCTAAAACCTGGCCTCCTCAGTTTCTGCTTCGGGCAGGGAAACTGGACCTGGTTTCTGAATAGGCTACCCCAATCTTTCTTAATGGGCACAAAACAGTTGGGGGCTATTAAGAAAGACTTGGGGGCTACTTCCTGCCTTTAAAAACATGTTTCTCCATTTCTCATTTAGGGAAATATAATATACTGCCTTTTTAGTATTACTCAAAATGTTTCAATCTTCTAGGGGGTGGGGGGCTTCCCACACCTGTATTTTACAATTTCTATGGAATTGAGTTTAGGGTGCCCCTCTGTTTTTTCCTCTGGTCAAATTCCAATTGTTAAGAATTCTGTGGCAGATGTTGCAACAGATGTTGCATTGTGAGAAAATTGTTAATTGTTTCCAATTTAAAAATAAGAAATAATTAAATGTCTAGCTTTCTTCTTTGAATGAAATTGAAAAAAATTGGGTCCCCCACTCCCTTTAATTAGATTTGGGGGCAGACAAAATAGACAGATTGATTTATCCCTAAGGAAAACTAACTTGCAACAGCCTTCTGCAATTTTGTAATTGTACAGCAAAATGGTATTCCAGTATTGAAAACCCATTGTTTTTCCTTGCTGAATCCTGGTCTAGCTAAGGTCCTCATTTTAATTTTAATTAGATTAACCACTGATTGGAGGGATGCTACAAAGGTAACAATGGTGCAATGAAATGATATAGCTAGTCTAACTTATGGTTTAGCAACAAACATACTTGGGATTGGCTGCAGATATCTGGTGTGTGATTTAAAGAATGTCATCTCACTGTGGTCAGTAGGATTATTTTTGTCAGGGTTTGTTAAAATTATCTGACTTGGATGGAAAGATTCTGAGCCGCTACCTAACCAGTAGTCCCAGAGGGATGAATTGAAAGAATTTTTCTAGATATTTTTTCTCTGTAGCTCCCAGGGGAATCCAGACCACTTCTGACTCTAATCCTTCCATTGTGGGCTTCTCCTGCCACATCTAATTTGGTCAAGTTCTCTTTTTAGAAAGTTACTTTGCTGATAAACAGAGGGAAAGATAGATAGACTCCTAAACTTATTTGTCTCAAATATGTTGTCCGTCTTGCTTTAGTTTGGGAAGAATAAATATCAAACCATCTCTAGATACAGCCCTTAAGCTGCCTTTAAACACCAATTGTTCTGATAGCTTTTAAATTAAAGGTAGTAAATCATTAGAATTTGCATAGGAAGCAGTGATGGCTTGACTCTGCCTAAATATGAATAAGCTCTGTTACTTGTCAGTGTTAGAAAGTGCAGCTTCATGGCACAGAGAAGAAAAGGGAAGACTGCAGGAAAATGCTTATAGACACACATTTTGATGAAATCATCTTGGAAACTGAATGGGATGAATAATGAAAAAGTTCATTATTAGTTTAGTGTTAATTCAGTCAGTGTTCTGAAATAAAGTACTAGATGAAAACATTTCACATACTCAAGCTGTTCTAGGAGATATAGCCTATACATCTAAGATTCTGTGAAACCTGGATATGTAATTGCAGTGTAGGAGTAATAAATAAATTAACATAGCTGAATGGCAAACTCTTCCTTTTCTGGGAAGGACCCCTGGTCATGATTTCTTAATGCCAAATGACAGAAGGTGAAGGGATTTGACAGGACTTTGCTCTATCACAACCAGCCTGCCTTCCATTGAGGACCTGTATACTGCACAAACCAGAAAGAGAGCTGAGAAAATACCTACAGATCCCTCACATCCTGGGCATAAAATATTTCAACTTCTCCCCTCAGGATGCTGCTAGAGAGCATTGCATGCCAAAACAACTAGATACAAGTCCGTCCGTCCCCCACCCCATGCTATCACTCTTCTGAATACTTATTTCCCACTGCACTGTCTCATTTCTCATTTTTTCTCATCTTTCCTACTCTGTTCTCCTATTGGTTGCTTATGATTTATCAATTGTTGTTTGTAACTTATGATTAATGATTGTAACTATGATTTATGATCTATGACCTATTGCTTATTGTTTATATGTATACTGTGAGCTTATGCACCAGAGAGAAATTCCTTGTATACCCAATCATACTTGGCCAATAAAGAATTCTATTCTATTCTATTCTATTCTATTCTATTCTATTCTATTCTATTCTATTCTATTCTATTCTATTCTATTCTATTCTATTCTATTCTATTCCATTCCATCCCATCCCATCCCATCCCATCCCATCCCATCCCATCCCATCCCATCTCATCCCATCCCATCATCACAGGTAAGTGATAGAATTCCTGGCAAAGTGCTGGCAGAGACAAATCAGAAATGAGAAATGGAATCAGTTGGGGTTGGAGATGGCCTTTGGATAGTGAGCAGGTAGGTGATGGAGCTGGCAGAAGTAGCTAGCTAGCATAGAGATCATGCTAGTCAGCCATCTGAGAATCCATGCCTAGTGGTAGAATTAGCAAATAGCCAGGCAGAAAAGGCAGAAATAATTCAGTGGTAAAGTTAAAAGTTTGAGCAAAACAGATATAAGTATTGGGATGGGCTGCCTGGCAGAGAAAATTTAAAGATTTGCTGCCTCTGATTAAAAATAATACATGTTTGAACCCTGCTGATAAGTGTTTGCTGGAACTCATGCACTCACCATGAAGAAGTTCAAACAGCCCCAGGCAAACAGCCCCAGAAAGCAAAAACAAAGCTGAGCTTGTCAACACATTTTAGCCAACTGAGAACTGAGAAAGCAAATGAAGCCTAAAGCCTTTGTAGCTTTGCATTTGAGGAAACAAAATCTTGGAAATAATTATTTGCAGGTAATGCAGTTGTAGACCGGATCTTAATTGTAAAGCAATATGAATTTGGACACAATAGTGAATAACCTTGTATTCCATACTCCTACATCTAAGGGGTTAACTTTTAAAAACAAATCTTAGAAACCTTAAAACCTCAGATCTTTGCTGAGAGCTTGAAAGTTGCCCCAAGCAAAAGGTTTGATCTAAGACCGAATACTTGACTTGATCATCCTTGTAATGAGATATTGCTTCTTTGATTAAGCCTACAGGCTCAATGAATAAGAGAGGGAGTTACTTTGAGCAGATGCATTGTACAAAATCCAGTTTATTTACGCTCACTCACCCACAGCCACACACACACCAACAGCAAGAGCACTTGAAACAGAGTAGGGAAGGGCATTCAATCTTTGTGGAGATCCAGTTTAGGCATTCCATTCATCTTCCAGAGGCTCACTGATTCCATCAGCTCAGATTCCAAGAACATTGGATAAATGGCCATAATCTCACCTTCTTTGTTGAACATTACCCCATTCTGAACACTTCTTGGTAGGCATGGATGCTGTTTCTATGCAATGAATTGAGGTAAAAGGTAAAGGAAAAGGTTTCCCCTGTCCAGTTGTGTCTCACTTTAGGGGGTGGTGCTCATCTCCATTTCGTAACTGAGGAAGCCAGCATTGTCTGAAGACACTTCCGTGGTCATGAGGCCATCATGACTTTATGCTGACGTGTATGGAACTCTGTTATTTCCCACCAAAGTGATACCTATTTATCTACTTCTATGTTCATGCTTTTGAACTGCTAAGTGGGCAGGAGCTGGGGCAAGGAATGAAAGCTCATCCTGTCATGTGATATTTGGGTCTCAAACTGCCGACCTTCCGGTTGACAAACCCAATGTCTTAATCACACTGCATCAGGGGTGGGTTCTAAATTTTTTTTACTACCGGTTCTGTGGGTGTGGCTTATTTTGTGGGCGTGGCTTGATGGTCATGTGACATTTTTTTAGGATTTAGCAGAGGTACTGGTCTACCAGGCTTTTAACTGCTTGCACAGCTATACCAGTCTACCCATTTATTTTTGCAGGCACCGGTCTACTCATTTGTTTGTGGAGGCACCGGTCTATCATCACACTGCCTTTTAACACTAATCAGTTGTAAAGTGGCCCTTTGAAGCCCTGCAGCAAGAGTTTAAACAGTTTTAAACTCTTCTAGCCAATCAGCTGGGACTTAGGAGGCAACAATAGATTGGGGGTGGGGCCAAATAAAAGGTAAGAATAACGTGGGGGGATGGGGGGGAAGAATCGGTTCAGTGACATCATATAGTCCCGCCAAACCGGGAGGAACCCACCACTGCACTGCATGAATTGAATTGGGACCCACCTTTCTTTGAAAAATTCTGAGTCTGCATTTGGCTAACTACACTGTACAGTTTACTTGACTGAAAACAAAATTCCAGATATTAAACTATTCTCCCAAATCTTCAAAATGCAATCCTGTAGATATCTTTTTTTTTTTTTTTGGTCCCACTAAATCATTTAAAATTAGGGACAGTTGATTTCAATATTGTACCGTCAGCAAGCTCGTTGCCAGTAGGTTTCTCAGTTCAGTTTAAATTGTTGGATTTAATCCTAAACGGTAAACAGTTTGAACACAAGTTACATGACAGACTGCCTTTGTTTGCACCAGCCTGCTTGCATAGAGGCTCTTTTTATTTACTCATCACCACAGTCTATGAGTTGGGAGATTATAAGGGAGAGAACCGTTTCAATAATAACCTTATTTCTCTGGATTGAGCTTTCATCCCAATCCTACAGTGTAGGTCATGGAAGGTCTCAGAAAATTCATTTATTTTTCTTAGCTTTTTCCTGAAGTGTATTTTTGGTTGCTGGTTTTATTCAGATTTGCTCTACTGGTACCGCCTTTAAGGTAGCCTAAAATTATGCACATGGAAATGCCTAATTTTCAAATGGATGTAGGCAGAGGATATATATATAAAAACCACCCCCCCAAAGTTATGAAAGTTATCAACTAAATAAAATCTAGTAAGTTTTTCGTTTATTCCCTCCTCATTATTTTTAATGTAATGATTTCTAAAGAAGTACAATTTTATTTTCTGATTTTCAGTTCAAGGAATCCTTGTTCGTTAATTATATTTGAGCTCAGGGAGTTCAGCTTACTTTTCTTTGAAGAAGTTCCTGGAGGAAAGCCATATACATTTAGAGACATGATTTGTGTGTAGACATTTTTTACTTCTTGAAGTTCCTCCATGTTTGTCATTCAATGTCATTTTTCATTGTATTATTTAAAGTATTATAATTTTCTCACTAATTCCATAAGTTTCTAAACATTGAGTTCGACTACTTTAGTTTAATTAATTTAATATTTTTTAATCAAGCCAAAACTTTTAAAGGTTTGTTTTATGTCTTTTTGAGTATTTAAACTACTGTTTTATGAATGAAAAAAATGGTCATTTACACCTTTAAAATTTTTGAAATCCCATTTTTGCTGGTACATAATTTGAGATAAGGTATTTATCAGGTGTGGGTTCTACTTACCTTTACTACCGGTTCGCAACAGAAGCTTCTGCGCATGCGCAGATCGCTGATGACGGCATCCAGGGTGGTGGGTGGGGCCTCTTGCCGGTTTTACTACCGGTTCTTGCAAACCAGTCCGAACTGGGGCAACCCACCACTGGTGTTTATAGATGTTACATGCAATGATTCCTATTAGCAGCTTGAATGCAATAAGCACACAAATTATTGGATTAAAGTGATCAGGTGTATCTTTTGTATTTCATATTCAGAAATATTCACTGTGTAATGAGATAGTGATCTATTAAAGCTTGCTGAAATGTTTGATTAAAATGATGTGTAGGAAGAGAATATAGAATGGATAGACGTTGGAGTCAAATTCCATGAATGTTATTACATCTGCTTAAGTTTTGCTTCTTGTTTATATCATATATCCATGTGTTTTATTTAGTTATCCCAAAACTTTTTCCAAATTTCAATATTGATTCCTTATTTTCAGAGGATTCAATTGGTTTTGTGCTTTCAGTTACATACTGAAAAAAGAGGTTGATTATCTGAAATAGCTTATTTTGTTCAACTTGCTTAATCTTACTTTTATCATTTATGTTCTTTTAGAAGTTTACAATACTCTTTAATTCTTCCATGACGTTCGCAGTCATTTTGCTATCCAGATTGGATTGCTTTTGCACACCTGACTTTATTTTCTGACTTTTTAAGTTTTTATTGGTTTGAAATTGTATATTGCTATAATTGTATATTATATTTCTAATCTAATTTTACAATTTGGCATCTGATATTTAATTTAGTGATCTGCTTTCAATTTATTACCCAGTTCTGTTATTTTTACTGCTGTGAGACTGCACTTGAGATGATACATCTACAATCATTTTTTATCTTAATTGATTGGGCAACCATATTTGCATTACTCTGTACCAAATTTTATTTAATTTTTTCTTCTGATTTCAAAGGAGATAAAAACCTTTTCCAAAACCTCTTCTCTTAATTGGCAGTTTCCAAATAAATATTTATATACCAATAAAGGAGAATATGATGGTGATTTGTTTTACAGCACATTTTTGTTTTTCAGTTTCAAATCTTTTACTTCCAATATGTGCCTTATTGCTCCAATTTATTATGTACAGAGACTGATTTTCTCAGTATGAAATGTCTCTAATCCACAAACCATTGTTCAATGATACTTGATTCCAGAAATTTTATTTTCTAAATTTCATACATTCATTTCTAGAAATGACAAATGAATGGATTTAATTCACAATAGCATGTGATCATTTCTTAATATTCACTGAATTTCCATATAATACAGCGATTTCTTTCGAGTGCCTTCTTTCCAGTTCTTTACTTTAGTAAACCGAAGTGAACCTCGTATCCCACTTGCCACTGAATGTTCAGAATCCATATCATTAGATGATTCTTCTTATTGACTTGGGTGATGGCCAATTCCATGTGGAATTTTTTGTCTGCTTTTCACAATTTCAAATGGCTAGTTGGGATACTCTTAGGTTTAATTCCCTTGGTTTTGCATAATGTTCTGGCTGACCAAACATTTCATTAGCATAATCTTTACATCTGATTTAGACACCATGCAATATGATGACAAATTGTCAAAAGTAAACAATCAAAACATACTCCAAAACAAAAACAGATGGGAACTAGATATCTTACCCCCAAATGAGTAGGAGTCATTCTAGCTGTTTGTATAGATAGGTTGGGATCTTGAAGTATTTTTGTGTGTGCATGTGAGTTGCTGAGTGCAGGAATCCGACCCGACCAAGGATTAGTGAAAAAGGATAATAATCTGTAGGAATTACATTGTAGGAATAAGCAATGGTAGCCCCTAGTTGGATACATCCTACCAGGAGGAGAGTCCAAGAAAGTGTGCTCTGAGCATGCACATCTGGAAAGAAAGCCAGAAGGAAGTGTCCACAGTTTAATCATCTCTTAGATCTGTATTTCCCTTAGCGTAGTCTGGAGACTCGGGGGATCCTCAGAGGGTCTGCAAAGTCCAATAAATGGTTATTTGAGAAATAAATTTAAATTTAAAGAAAAGTTTTAATTTCTAATACAGTAAATATTAATAGATATAACCCCCTAAACCAAAGCTCTCTGAGGTACTCAATATTTTTTTAAAAGATGAAGAGGTTGTGGGAAGAATGAAATATTTTGAGGAATATTTTTAAAAAAAGCAGATTACTATATTTCCCAAAGGGAGAAATGGAGAAACATGGTTTTTTTAGAGGCAGGAAGCAGACTCAGTCTTAATAGCTCTACCAGATATTTTGTGCCCATTAAGAAAAATTCAGCAAGCCTATTCAGAAACCAAACTGAGGAGGCCACCTTTTAGATATGCAGATTTGGTAATCCATTCAAGAAAGGATATTTTGAAACAAAGGCAGAATGGTAGGATTAGCCCGCACTTAAGATCCAACACAGGACAAAGTTATTAAGCCACAGTAGGAATTGCCCAACACCCTTTCAGAACACAAACCTTCATTGCATCACCCTCAGAAACTTCAACCAAACTTAGCTCAGACAAACATCTAAGATTTGTACTTTGTCTATAGAGCCAGCTATGACCCCTACATGGCCTCATGGGAGTCTGACAACAGCCAATAGAATACATGTTCTTGCACAGGAACAGGAAGCTCAAATGCAAAGGCCAAGAGAAGGTATAAAACCCCCTTGCTCTCAATTCCATGTGGTCAGCTGCACCAGAACCATGTCCTTCGTGGTTCTGTTCATCATTAAACCTTCTTTCCAATCAACCCACATGTTTCCAGTATCTTTTTCCCAGCGTGGAATTGAACCAGATGAATATTTCTTCCCACAGGGTTCTAAAATCAAAATGTTTGAGCCACTGTCTTAGACAAAAGGACGGGCAGAGGGACAAAGAAGGAAGACAGAGTCAATGTTTAGCTCTCTATCTACACCTTACTTTCCCCTTGTATTCAATAAATCATGATATGCTGACACTGGATTTGGACCTGTATCAAGAAAGAGTCAAGAATGTGAACATTACTATAAACAGAACTCATATTTAATTAGGATATCTAATTGATTCAGTTTCCCTAGGCAAATACTCTTCTGACTACTACTCCGACAATACTAAGAATAAGGGGCAGTACAGGGGTGAAATTCATCAGGTTCTGGCAAGTTCTGGAGAACTGGTAGCGGAAATTTTGAGTAGTTTGGAGAACCAGCAAATGCCACCTCTGGCTGGCTCCAGAGTGGGGAGGGAATGGGGATTTTGCAGTATCCTTCCCCTACCACACCCACCAAGCCATGCCCACCAAGCCACACCATGCCCACCAAGCCACGCCCACAGAACCGGTATTAAAAAAATTTGGATTTCACCACTGGGACAGTACCGTCCAACAATTCCAGATGGCAATGAATTAGGAAATCTGCTTAATGATATAGCCTACCCCAGTTTATGAAAAGAAGTGACAAAGGCTTATTCTGATTTCTGTAATGCCTTAGAACATTTGTCATCTTTTTCATAGTAATGTTAGTAAACGTTAAATTAAAAAGGTAAAAAAAAAAACCCAAAGAAAAACAAAATAATGAAAAGAAAAAATAGAGTGAATAGAAAATAAAAAATAGAAAAATAAAAAAGGAAAATACAAATATATAAAGAAAAATAAAAGAAATATATTAAGAAATGATTTTCCCCTTTCTCATAAATGAAAATTCTTTAAAGCTACTGTTGGAAGCAATATCCTTCTGGGTTCTGTTCCAAGTGGGGAAAAAGAAGTGGAAACATGGAGACTGTTTGGAAAGATGATTTAATGGTGGACAGGATCACATGGCTTGAGTTCCTGAACAGAAAAAGGGGCAGATACAGCGAGTTTCCGGGTTTTATGCTTTCTCTGGCTTTGAACTTCCTGGGGCCCCGAAAGAGTATTTTGATTGGTTGTCAGACTCCCAGGGGGTGGGGGTCTTAGCTAACCTTGCTGGCTGATGCAATTTTCCCAGGTGCCATGTGGTGAATTTTGTCCTAGATAGGTCCCATTATGTTAGTTTCTGTTGCTATTGTGTTGCAGATGTCCTTTGACAAAGGATTGGGTTTCTGCCTCTGGCCCATTAACAAAGGGTGGGGGGCAGGAAAGTGGGAGTTGCTTTGTCTTTAAAAACATGCTTCTCCATTTCTCGTACAGGGAAACATAATATTCTGCCTTTTTAATATTTCCCAAAATATTTCATTCTTCCAGGAAAGGGGTGGATGCTAACTTCCTACACTACAACAAGTTTGCTTTATAAACCCAATACAGGAAATTTGGTTTATTATTTGTTTAGCTCTTTTGGTTATAAAGACATCAGTCACTTTTCTTTGTGTATCTTTGATATTTTTTCCATATCTTGTAGCCTGGTGATTTCAGTCTTGTCTGGTATAACTTGTTTCTCTTTCATAATATTTTTAAAACATAGTCTGCTATAATAGCAGAAACTCTCAAACTTAATTTCCATCATCCATTGCCCTGTTCCAATTGTGTCATTCACAAATATCCCTCAATATGTCCAGTTAAAATATTTTGATCCATTTTATATTAGTAAACCACATTCTTCTCTTTTAATTGTAATATTTAGTTCCTTCTCTTTTCATTATAGTCCAACCTTCAAAGTTCCATCTTATCATTTTTTAAAGAAAGAATTCAAAACAACAGTATTTTTTTTCCCCATAGGAAGGATTCTTATAATTAATTTCAACATCTTATTTCAAATTCACCTGGATTCCTAGTCCATTTGTAACTTTCCAACATTCTAATCATCTGCTTGCTGTTTATTGAAAAAAAATGGAAGCCCTTAAACCTGAATTTAAAATTTCTTTTGTGAAGGATCAAAGAAGGTTCACCTATTATTATAAAACCTGTCATTCCAAAGATTCCTAACAGCTGAAAAGCAATTAATAAGCAATTTCCAAAGTAATTAGGAAAGACAGCACATGTATGTATGTGAATCAAAAAAATACCAGTCATGCAGTGGTGGGTTTCAAAAATTTTTACTATTGGTTCTGTGGGTGTGGTTTGGTGGGCATGGCTTAGTGGGCATGGCAGGGGAAGGATACTATAAAATCTTCATTTCCTCCTGATCAGCTGGGACTTGGGAGACAGAGAATAGATGGCGGCAGAGCCAGTCAAAGGTGGTATTTACTGGTTTGCCGAACTACTCAAAATTTCCGCTACCGGTTCTCCAGAACTGGTCAGAACCTGCTGAAACCCACCTCTGCAGTTATGATTTGGGTAAAACCTGCCAGAGACCACTGTCTTCTCACCTGGAGCAACTATCTGGAGCACTTGTGCGTGGTCTCAAGTACTCTCCTTGTCTAGAGAGGAATCCTGAAGTGCTTGCCCATGATTTTAGAAAATGCATTATGTGATGAGAAATAAAGTGGGTTAGCTAAATAAAATAATGTTGAGTTAAAGGCAGTTTCTGATATTCTAGGGCCACAGAAAAGTCTCTATTATTTTCTATTATATCTTTATATCTGTTATATCTTTTTAAATTAATGCATTTATTGTACATAAAGAGCATGCAGTTCTCTGGTTTTTGTTAGTTTATCATTAGCTAATTGTAGGCTGCCTCTTGAAGCGCGGGACAGACTTCAGTTTTGCTTTCATGAGCTATTCTACATGACAAAAACGCAACATAGATAATGAACCTTAGATTTCACCACATAATTACCTTACAGATGGTTCACGCACACACTAAATGTAATAATAATGGCTGTAGAATTATGAAATATTTGTCATTGAGTACAGCTAATTGAAATAGGGGGAGGACAGGCAGAAGATAAAATAATCTATGTTTCATTGTTATATTACCCTAATCGAAAGGGAAATGCAACAATGAAGCATAGATTATTTTATCTTCTCCCTTATGTGTAAAAATTGAGAAATTGGTGTTGCCTTGAATAACAATGGTATTTGTTGAACATTAAAAAGCAGAACAAAATCGGTCACCTTTGCTACTATTGAGGATTTCATTTTTTTATTGTAGGAATTTCTATTTGTATAATGAACTGAAATATCCTATTCTAGCATTTTTAGATGATTTTACTGATATCTCCCAGGATGGAATAAACTAATACACAGTGAAGCAGTTCTTAGTCAGAATTCTAGCTAATGGTTTAAACAGCAGCAGCGGCAGCAACAACAAGAGTAATTATGCAGATATAAATGTTTTTGATTCCAAGAATCTGAAACACAGCTGCCAGGCCTGAGATCTGATGGGACTCCAGTGTTTAACGAACAGACATCACCTTAATATTTTCCAGATGATTTGAAAATATGGGGTGGGGTGCTCTTATTCATTACAGTTCACTTTTCTAAAATAAAATAAAATAAAAAGTTTGCAAATATGAACTGCATAGCAATGAGAAAAAAAATATAGTTTGGGCCAAAGCTAACAGAGTATACCAGAAAATAAAATAAAAAAATATCTGTTGTGAAAATATTACAGATACACGCTGCTGTGTTATGAAAATATAATTTCTGTCACACTACAATGTATTGTAACTACCAAAGTGGTTTGCCAATGCGGCGCAACTTGACTGAACTGACAATTACAGTATGGAAGCTGTTGGAAATGGTCACAGTGGAAGCCATCTCCTCTCATGACCTCTGTTTCTTAGGTCTCTGCTGCTATTATTACACTATAAGAAAGAGCCACAAATTTAATAAATCTGAGATAGTGAGACAATGTTTACCAACCAGATGCCATCTTTGACCATCTGTAAACCACCACAAACCCCAAATTACCAACATTTCAGAGGGATACCATGGCTATATAATACAAATGCTGGGGAGAAATGCAATAGTAGTAATAGGCATTAAGCTCCTTTCTACTTCCTAAAGTCATTATCAAGGTGACTGATATAGTAGGGCAGGGGTATAAAACTGGTGTTTTCATGGCATCAGTATGTGATGTACCACGACTCCCCCCCTTTGCTAAACTGGGCATGGGTGTGGCCAGCGCATGATGCATCTGGCCCATGGCCATGAATTTGACATCCCTGTAGTCATGCCCATGCCCCTTTGCTCAAACAGCCATTTTCAGTGATTAGAAAGAAGAGCTTCCTCAGTTGCTGCCCCCTTTTTAGGGAACAGCATCCTCTTGGCCATTCAAAGGGCTCCCTCCCTCCTGATTTTAGGAAGTTCATTGAAATATGAATTCAGGCCTAGGTGGCTGGAATGGTTCTCTCTGGCAACAGAAAATGTCTTACTTCTCTATATTGTTATTTTTATGAATAGTGAGTACCAGTATCTTATTGTAATTATTTGATAAATGTCCCAAAGGTGTTTTTTCAAGAAGCAACTGGACTTTTTGTTTTTTGTTTGAAGATGTTTTGCTTCTCATCTAAGAATTTTCTTCAGCTCTTTTTGGATGAGAAGTGAAACATCTTCAAAGAAAAATCAGAAAGTCCAGTTGCCTCTTGATGCACCTTTGGGATAACCATGATCTAGATGACTGAGAATCTCCATAAACATTTAGCTATGATTTGATAAGCAGTTTACCAAATTCATAAGGATTAGGAAATCTGTTGCTAGAATCATTGTCAATTGGAACATCTTATAGAACTAATAAAATAAAACACAACAATAAAACTGTTTCAGTCTCCAAAATAAACTAGAAAGAATCCGTTTCATACAAGAAGACCTGGACATATCTGGAACCTATTCAGAAAACTCATAGAAGTGACCAGGTAACAGAATAAAGAATCCCAGACCTGTATCAGTGTCCTACTGTCAGTTGCGGTTCTACACATTGAAAACTGAAAGGTTGTCAGAGGTTGATAAATTCACATGCATTGCTATGTCTTCATGGTATACAAATGTTATTATTGTACTCTAAATCTTGCTCTTGTTTTCCCTTTATAATATTTTATTCTGAACAGATTAATTTATTCATCAAGATTTAAGTGCTACAATATAAAAGTTTACTCAGCTATTAACCCAACATTGAGCGGCTGCATTTTATAGCCTAACGGGTTTCTTCGGAAGTTAGGAATTTGTAAACTGGATGCTTAAATCAGAAGGAGTAATGGTCATAATGTTGCATCCATTACCATGTGATCCATTATAATGTAAATGGACTATATTTTCTTTTCTGGCATTCTAAACAAAAGCTATTATCATTATAGTGATGCATGTGAGCTATAAAAACTCAGAGTCCCTTGCTAATGAGTTGGGCAGCATATATATAGTTAATGAAAAAAAAAAGTAGGATCCTATCACTTTTTAAGAAACTATGACAATATATATTAATAGGCAAAGTCAACTTTAACATCTCAGAAATGAGTCAAATAGTCTATGACTGAAGCTCCAGCTCAGTATACAAGTGGAAAAACATGTGAGATATAAATATACAACATAATAAATCATAGGACTCAAAAATATTATAGACTTTGGCTTGCATACAGTATAAAAATCCAGCAATAGGCTGAAATACTTTCTACAAAATTTGAGCTGGCCAATTCATAAAATAGCAATTTCCCCCTTTTTTACTTTCGCTTGAAGATCAAAACTTTCAATATCATTAAGATTTGAAGCATCTGGTAAAGTTTTCTGCAGATAGATCTAACATTTTTTGCTGAGAGCTTTGGACATAGTACCCAGTCAAGCAGTGCAACCATATTATCTCTTCTTTGGTGGAAGACCAGTCTTCTAGCTGGAGAGGTCTTCCAAGCTAGTGTCATATGGAGTGTCAGCTGGATTCCTTCTTGCCCTGGGTTATGAAAAAACCAGAGTAATACTCTTTCAAAGGACAGATGATATGGAGAACCAGCTAGAGGTCAACAGGATGCCAATTAACCGCAGAACCTGGATTTCAAGGAGACCTCGCATGCCAGCCAAACATTTAGCATCGCTCATCTTCTCAAGGTTGAGGAAGGATTTCTTTCAGACACAATAAATATGTTACCATCAGCACTTTTAGAGCAAATGCTCCCCAAACTTCTTATCCTGATGAGTTTGTCATTGTGATAGGAAGGGCATGAAAACCATAGTCCTTTAATTATCTGCATGAACTGAGTTGAAACACCCTATCACAGTGATGGCGAACCTTTTCGGCACCAAGTGCCCAAACTGGAACACATGCATGCGCCCCGGGGCACTGGAAACCTGAAGATCAGCTGGCTCGTGGTCCAGCATACGCAAAGGTTAGCTGGCCAGAGTGCCTGTGCATGCCGGAAACCAAAATGTGTGCCACAAAAAGGGCTTTGTATGCCACCTCTAGCACGCATGCCATAGGTTCGCCATCATGGCCTTATCAGATGGTCCTTTATCACTGCTGTGTTCTGATGGGGTTTTGTGAGAGCACTCAGTTGGGCCTTTATAAACATCAAACCCTTTTGAAATAATTCATTGGTCAAGTTCAAACACGTCTTCCTCACAGAAAAAATCATTCTCATTTTTTAAAAAATAAAGACGTCCTCTTCTTCATCATAAGCATATACTTCTCCGTATGAATAACCTGATAGATTCAGGAAACTGGATCATCTACATCCAAACCGCA
Organism: Masticophis lateralis; assembly: GCA_030761175.1. Taxonomy (NCBI): domain Eukaryota; kingdom Metazoa; phylum Chordata; class Lepidosauria; order Squamata; family Colubridae; genus Masticophis; species Masticophis lateralis. The sequence continues at coordinate 116,141,855 of JAUDYJ010000001.1, forward strand.
TCCTTTAAAAACTTCTACTACAATATATTTGTTAAACTAGTAAGCCAACCATTTGTCAGAAATGGTATAGGGCCGTGAATGTGAATCGATGGCACGTGCGAACACCAGCCAGCTGATTTTCGGGCCTTCTGGGCCCACCAGAAGTAGGGAAACAGGCTGTTTCCTGCCACCAGACGGTCTCGGGGTGGGGGCATTTTTCTCTCTCACCAGGCTCCAGAGCCTTTCTAGGAGTCTGGGGAGGGTGAAAATAGCCCTCCCAACCCCTCCCCCCGGAGGCCCTCCGGAAGCAGAAAACAGCCCACTTGCCAACTTCACCGCAAGTGCACCAGGGGCAGGATGCGTAGAATTGTGGGTGTGGGTACGCATGCGTACAACCACCCCCCACTCCTGGCACACAATGGCAAAAAGGTTAGCCATCACTGGTATAAGGTTTCCTGCTTGAGCAGGGGGTTGGACTAAAAGACCTCCAAGGTCCCTTCCAACTCTGTTATTCTATTCTATTCTATTCTATTCTATTCTATTCTATTCTATTCTATTCTATTCTATTCTATTCTATTCTATTCTATTCTATTCTATTCTATTCCTGGCTGTTAACATTAGCACACAAGTTGATTATATCTTATGCAAGGGTTATAGTGTACTTTGCTAAAGAACATTTGATAAAGTTTGCTAAAATGTTTATATGTTGCTCTCAGCTGAACATTTGTTTTCCTTTCTCAAGGTCTGCATTTTAAAAGAAGTCAGATTATGGAACACACTTAAGATTTGGACTTGAATTTCTACTTCAAACCTGATTTTATGAACCTGTGTGGACTGAGTTGGAAGAAGGAAGAAGGAGGCAATCTCTTGGGCACATTCTTCTTCTTCTTGTGCCATATCCGTCATCAGACATTGGAGATCCTGTTGGCAAACCAACCCTTGGGCATATGTTACATAATATGACAGAACCTTCAAACAATCATAAGTTGTCTGCATATGTATTTAGCTGTGTCTTATGTTACAGCTGTATATTTTGAGTACTATCACTATAATGTTCTACGTCAGTATATTTCATTCTTCTGTATATTTTCAATTGTTAAGCAGCAGCTTATACCTGGTCCAGATATCTGGGGGAAAAAAAAGAATAAATCATTGAAGATATGCAATATATTTATATCTTTTTTACTTTCTTCTTACTCTCTAGGGCACGGGTGTCAAACTTGATCACATATTGATACATATCACAATATTTTTTGCCTTTGTGGAACCGGGTGGGCGTGGCCTTTGTGTGATGCATCCAGCCTGCGGGCGGCCAGTTTGACACCCCTGCAGGATAGTAGCCTTGAAAAGCCAAGAAAGAAAAGGGAGAAAGTAAGAAAAATTGGTAGGACATTCCTTTTTACAAAATGTAATAGCCAAATGTCTATAATTCTTTATATTAAAAGGAGCACCATGAAAAAACCACAGGGATAGCTGGCTGTTCTAACTACAATGGTATACTGAATAGAAATCTCTATAGTAAAGGAAATAATTTTACTATATTAACTCAAGAAGGAGTTTTCCCAAACATTAGTGGGGGGAGAGAAATTATGGCATTTGAAAGAGTTTTCCTTTCTGAAATATCAGATTGCAGAAAAACAAAAGCAATGTCAGGGTTCAAAGTAACACCCCCAACGAAAGAAGACTCCGAGACTAGAAGTTCCTCGAAGTTCCATTTTATTAGAGATGTCATATTGGCACATCTGGGAAAACCCAAATCTGAAAGCTTCCCCACCCAAAAGAAAATGCAAGTCCCTGCCCCAACACCCACATGCCCATCACATGGTCCAATCAATGCACCTTCCCAACTGGAGATGCCTCCCAGTCACCCTACTCCAGGTGCAGGCAGAATGTCCTTGACTCTCAGAGAAAAGAATGTTATTATGGCTAAATATCTCCCCAACTCCATGCAATCCCCCTTCCCAATTTCCCTTAGCACTAAGTGTGACAGCCCTGAAGACCCAAAGAAAAAGATGGCTTCCAGGACTGGCATTTCAAAGGAATCTTTTAAATATTTAATTAAATAATTTATTAAATGTATTAAATAATTAATTTAATTAAATAATTAAATATTTAAATTTAAATAGTGATGGCAACTGAAAAGACTTTTTAATGACATTTTTTAGGTTTCATTTTGATAGCAACCAAAGCCCAAGAAGATGGCTTTGCTTTTTTGGAATAAAACAACTTTAGTAATGCAGATAGTCCTCATTGAGTGACCACAACTGGGACTGGTCAGTGAAGTCAAATGGTCACTGAATGAAACTATGACAGTTCTTTCATTTTACTTCAGCTGTCCTTTGCTTTACAGGCCTTGAAGGTCATAACTGCAAGGATTAGTTGTAAAGTTACTTTTTCCACCTCCATTTTAACTATGGTCACTAAACAAGGCAGTTGTTAAATAAGGATTCATTTAAACATGAAGGTCACAGGCAGCACCTTACAGAACTAATTGTAGATGATTGAAATGATAGCCCTTCTATTGATGCTTCATTTGGCATTCCAAACGAATGCCTATCTATTCAGGAATAGATAGGAAGAAATTGCAGGTGGGAAGTTACCCCAAAGTTTGAGCATGCTCAGTGAACTCAGAACAATGAATAGCTGATGTTAATGTAAAAGAGAGAGAGAGAAAAAAAACAACAAAACAAAATCTGGAATTGAGGCACCGAATGGAAAATCTTATTCTAGAAAAAAGAATAACTTGCTGGCTGGAATCTTGTACACAGACCCACAAGATTAAACATAATTCAGATCTGAACTTGGGTAACTACATTATTAGATATTCTTCTGTACCTGGCTAAGATTCTCAAAGCATGTTTACCTATTTATTGTTTACCTAAGCAGCCAAACTTCCAATCCTACTGGGTAGAAAGATGCTTAAATAATTAACTTTGTTTGTTATGCGTTATGTGTTCTTCTATTAGCAACAGTAATTTTATTTTAAATTGCTATCATTGCAGGCTTACATTAATTGCTCATTTGGAGCGGAGGTGAGCAATTATGCCTGTTCCTGGATGACTTTAAATTTTTTAACAGGGAACATCTGAGGTTGGAAAGCTGAACCCTGGTTGCATCAGAGCTCCTTCGAAGTGGGAATGTCATCAAACTCTGTTGGTAATTAAAGTCTGTGTGTCATTTTTGGAGTGGAATCTTATCTAGTCACAGTTAAAACTCAAGCCAAGGAAGAGCGATTCCAACCTTATTCGCTCTTCACTGAAGAGAAATACAAAGTCTTTATCTAAGGCTGTCAAAATGTTGCAGAGGAAATATTAAAAGAAAACAATTAACAGCAACTTTGATTTGCATTTGCCTTCTCTCTGTATAAAAGAGAGAAAGGAAGAGCGATCACAGATAGCATGCTCAACAGATTAATAGTCTACAAAGCCTCCAAAACATTTGACAAGTAACCTTTTAGAAGACTCCCTTTTCTTTTATGACATAATAGTAATACATTGCCAGTTTTCTAGCAGTGGCCTGTCAGAATTGAAATATATATATAGGGAAAAATAGATAAAAACATACTGACTCATTCTGTGTTGCAGAACTTGCTACAGGATAGTAACTGCATCCTGTAAAACTCTTTCCTTCATTTAAGTTTAGTATTCTAGAAGGAATGCTGACACTATCCAGCTGCCTGAATAATCCTTTGAACACATGACGAGATCTTCCTTTGCTGAGGAACACAATGCTCAGCCTGTCGAGAGCCATAGAACAAAACCTGAATTGGTGTGACCTTGTTACAGAGAGGTGAGTTAGATATGCACATAGAAGCTTCCTACACTAATTAATAGTGTCCTTCTGCCACCAATGCCCTAAAATAGGCAAGGATAATAAACAAGCCTGAAAATGGTGAGGTGTTAATTAGCATTCAGAGGCCATAACAAAATTGGGGAGAAGGGGCAAAAGGGACTTTGCAAAACAGTGCATGCATAGACTCGTGCTTAATTTGGCACGTCGGATTCCCCACCGATTATGCAAAATTTGCGCTGATCTTCAGTTATTGGCAACCTTTGTATGTGACAGATGAAGATACAAGATGGCACAGAGACCTAATTTGCATTGTGGCCATGTGGTTTCTTCATTTGTTTTCCAGCACGCTTTTCCTAAGCACAGAACAGGAATAGAGAAAATATCTTATCTACAAGCATGTGAACATTAAGAATGTTTCATCTTGAAATTGATAAGAGGGTATTGAATACTTCAGTGGTCAATGCCTGGAACCAGTGGTAGGATTCAGCCAGTTTGCATCCCTTTTTGGAGAACCGGTTGTTAACTTTCTGAGCAGTTTGGCAAACTGGTTGTTGGAAGAAATCATTAGGGCAGAGAACCGGTTGTTAAATTACTTGAATCCCACCACTGCCTGGAACTCACTACCTGACACTGTTGTGATCTGTCCCCCCCTTCAGAGACCCACAAAAACACAGCCAGTCGAGGGTTAAGGAAGCACTTGGCACACTCCACAGTTCTTATCTCAAACTTGGCAGTGATATGCACACCGTCTGCCAAGGACTTTAATAGTATACAGAAAGAAAAGCACCACAAATATTCAGCAAAGTCTCTGATCAGCTTCAGCTTGTAAACTCCAATACCTAACCAATATAGTATAATTTGTTCATCACAGAAATCAGGACCCACCCTCCTGGCTTATATAGGCTCTGAGTGTGGTCCAGTGACTCATTTATCCTGTGACTCCAGTCCCGTGACTCAGGTCTACTCCCTCATACGTCTCCGCAGCTGCAGTAATCGTTTCTCTCGCCTTCTTTGGCGTGCATCCAGGAATGACGTCTCTCCCTCACTCTCATCTGAGACACCTGTTTCCCCACTACTTGGCTCTCTTTCAGCTGGCACCTGAGATGGTGCCAGGGGGGGGGGGCTGGGAGATCTGGCTGGCTCCTCTTCCTCCTGCTCAGAGCTTCCTTCCTCCAATGGGATAGGCTCAGCGGACGGGGCCACAACATGTTGTTACATCCTCAACCCCCCAAAAACTTTAACCTTAGACTATTTACCATCGACCTCACCCCATACCTAAGAGGTCTGTAAGGGGGCATGCATAAGCACACCAACGTGCCTACCGTCCCTGTCCTACTGTTCCCATTTATTCGTACTCATTTATTATGTATATACTTATACCTGTTTATACTTACATGTTTATATGTTATATTCATACTTATACTTGTTTTCTCATACATGCTTGACAAACTAACTAACTAACTAAATAAATAAATGTGACAAAGGTGATTGTCAAACTGGATCAAAAATAACTTTAATATTTGCAACCACTATGCATTTCTTTGGGAATTTTTAAAGTGCTGATGTTAAGGGGGAAATGTGTTGATTAACTCAAAATAAAATGTATTTTCCAATTGGTGATTTCTCAGTGAAGCTGAGGCTAAAGGAACACACATAGGATTAACCATGCCTGTTTTCTAATCATCAAATCATGGGTATAATTTCCAAGATATCAGTAAGGCATTATGTTTTCCATTTATTGTATATTTCAGGTCATTGTCTAATTTAGCATCTAATTCCTCATCCCCTAAACCAGTGTTTCTGAACCTTGGTGGACTTCAACTCCCAGAATCCCCCAGCCAGTGCTGCTGGCTGGGGGATTCTGGGAGTTGAAGTCCACCCATCTTCAAGCTTCCAAGGTTCAGAAATACTGCCCTAAACTATTATTAGATAATTCTGCAAAAAATATACAGAGAAGCCTCGACTTACAACAGTCATTTAGTGACTGTTCAAAGTGACATTGGCACTGAAAAAAGTGCCTTATGACAATTTTTCACATTTATGACTGTTGCAACATCCCTATGGTAACATGATCAAAATTCAGATGCTTGGCAACTGGTTTATGATGGTTGGAGTGTCCCCTGATCTTGTTATCCACTTTTGCAACATTCTGACAAGCAAAGTCAATGGATCAACCAGATCCACTTAACAAACATATAATTAACTTAACAATTGTCGGGATTCACTCGACAACTGTGGCAAGAAAGGTCGTAAAAATGGGGCAAAACTCACTTAACAAATGTCTCACTTAGCAGCATAAATTTTGGGCTCAATTGTGGTCCTAAATCAAGGACTACCTGTATATGGCTCCTCAGCTTCAACAGTGGGTATTTTTGTTCCATTAGTGTGAGTCCAAGGATCTGTGATTTGACACTTCCTTTTCTGTGGTTGTGATGCTACTGTTAGAATATGGTGTGAGCCTAATGGGTTGTCCAGGCAATATATGTGTTCTGTGACTTTAACATGGATATGTATTATATTACTTTAAGTTTTACTGCTGAATCATTGTAATGCTGAGTCATGCTGCAATTAGATAATCACTAGTTGTAAACTTATTTAAGAAGGGAACTAAAATGTATTCAGTTGATGATATGCTACCATTGTGTGAGGAGTTGCTAACATTGTGCTATCATCATTGATGGATCTGCTACCATCGTGGTACCAGAGTGAACTTGTTATTCTAACCAACTACTGTTTGTATGGTAAGAAGATTTTTGTATCACTGGACTGATTTAACTGGCAAAGACTTGGATTGTTTAAAAGACTATGAGATTGTTTTTTCACTATAAAGTAAACTTTTGATAAACCAGTTTGCACATCTCTTATTCATTGCTCTCAGCAATGTTTTTCTGTGTTCTACACTCTGCTGGTTGATAACACAACAACAATATCCTTAACAGCTAGCAAAAGGAAGAACCACAATTTAATGAGAGTAGGGTGACCAAATACCTGAACAGACAAAGGAGGGGACAGATTTATTTATTTATTTATTTATTGGTTCGATTTATATGCCGCCCTTCTCCAAAGACGCAGGGTGGCTTACAACACGTTGAGCAATTTTTATTTTTATTTTTATTATTTTTATTATTATTAATCATATTTCTATGCCGCCCACTCTCCGAGGACTCTGGGTGGCTTACAACAATCGACAATATACTAAAATAGCATATTGCCCCCAACAATCTGGGTCCTCATTTTACTCACCTCGGAAGGATGGAAGGCTGAGTCAACCCTGAGCTGGTGATATTTGATCTGCTGATCTGCTGAACTAGCAGTCAGCTGAAGTAGTTGCAGTACAGCACTCTAACCACTGCGCCACTTCGGGTCTTCAAAAGTATGAATAGCCTTCATACTTTTGTATATACCTGCTTAGTAGATGTTACCAAGGATTGAGGTTGGACCCAATAACTTACAAAGACAATGTTTATTATTCATCCAGAGTTTCCTTTATTCATGCACATCTGTTTCTTACAGGTATCATCAGGAACTGTACACAGGATCTACGTGTGTGCAGTTAAATACTCTAGAGGCAGAGCTTCAGGTAAGGAGTGACTAGCGGAGGGGGTGATGGGTTTGTCTGGGGGAGTTAACCCTTGTGGTACCAGGTCAATGGAGAGTGCTTGCCCAGGTAGGGCATTTATACGTGACAGTAGGGCTTTCGCCCCCGCCCCCAAGCAGTGTTCTTTTTTATACAAACTCAGCTTATTGCCCCCACAATTTGGGTCCTCATTTTACCTACCTCAGAAGGATGGAAGGTTGAGTCAACCTTGAGCCTGGTGAGATTTGAACTCACAGTAATTGCAGGCAGCTGGCAGCTAAGTGCTACTTAACAGCACTTTAGTCTGCTGCACCACCAAGGCTCCTAGATAACTGGAAGGCAGACAAATGAGGGTTGGTGGCAGAGGGAGAATAATACACTAACTTTCTTGGCATCCACAAGAAAAATTACAGTGAAAAACCACAAAAGAAAACAAATGCATGGACGCCTACACGCATGTGAAATTACTTTTTCCTGCATCAGAAAGACTTGTCTTTTAATTGCAAGGATGGACTAGTGTTAATTAGGAGGCAAAAGTATTCTGTATTGTAATTGCTTGAGGTCTTGTCAATTTCAGACAGCCATGGAAGTGGCTTGAGAGAGGGTTCTAATCAACTAATTAATTAGAGGTGAGCTTAACTTGTTAACTGATTACTACTTATCAGGGAAAGGGACACGGTGGCTCAGTGGCTAAGGCGCTGAGCTTGTCGATCAAAAGGTCGGCAGTTCAGTGGTTCAAATCCCTAGTGCCGCATAATGGGGTGAGCTCCTGTTACTTGTCCCAGCTTCTGCCAACCTAGCAGTTCGAAAGCAAGTAAAAAATGCAAGTAGAAAAATAGGGACCACCTTTGGTGAGAAGGTAACAGCGTTCCGTGCACTTTTGGCATTTAGTCATGCCGGCCACATGACCACGGAGATATCTTCAGACAGCGTTGGCTCTTTGGCTTTGAAATGGAGATGAGCACCATCCCCTAGAATCAGGAACGACTAGCACATACAAAAGTAAAGGAGGGGAACCTTTACTTTTGTTTATCAGGGAAGAGAAAACTTGCACAGGAAGTGATAATCAACAACATGAACAATATTTGCTTTAAAGCAGGGGTCTGTAACCCCTGGGCCACAGAACAGTACTGAGCTGCAGCCTCTTAGGAACTGGATTGCACAAATGAATGAAGCTTCACTTGCACATGTGTGGGTTCTAGATAGTGCACAAACACACACACACACACACACACACACACACACGGGTTGTGGAAAAATTGTTTTCCATAGAAGCAGTCCCTGGTACCCAAAGGTTTGGGAAATGCTACTTTAAAGCTAAGCCTGATGGACAGAGGACATATAAGCAAAATACTCTTAAATCCTTTGTGATATGCAATATATTGGCATCTGTAAATGATTTCTTTCACAAAAAGAAATGTTGACAATTAGTGGCGTTAGAATAGGGGAGATAAGGAGGGGAGGTGAACTTTGAGGCTATTCTCTGGTGATCTATTTTTGTGTCCCTTTGGGAAATATCCATATGATATATATACCACTGAATGAACAGAACTGCATTGCTCAAACATAATGTTGCTATATTGGATCAGAATGCCAAAGTCTTCCTTTGGAAGTATCTTTCAGTACATTCTAAGCTTCATGTTTGAGAGCTTAGACATGTGCACTTTATAATTGAGCTATAAATATGACAATATATATATTTGCTACTCATTGGTTACCATGGAGGTATTCAGCTTGTATCTACTTTAAGCTGCAAGTGAATAGTTTGGATGCCATAATAAACAGAAAGGAGTGTACGCTAAAAACACAGTTCGTTGAACAGAAAAAAGCCTCTTCATCTATTTAAAATCAATTTCATATACAGTAGTACCTTAGTACTCAACTGCTTTTGAAACTCATCAAATTTGATACTCAACATATTTTGATGGGAAAATTTTGTCCCGGTACTCATTGTTTGTTTGGTACTCAACTCACAAGCTAGAAATTGTCAGTGTCACCTGCCTTGTGATTACATTATTCCTTATGGGAAAAAAATGGAATTTGTTTTTGGTACTCCTGAAACCATTTAATGATGAGTACCAAGGTACTACTGTATTATATTGAAATAACTGTATTTTTTTCACATGAAAAACAAAAGAGGCATGGTCTGGTCTGGACAAGTGAAGCAAGATTCAGTCGATGTTGATTTTATTATCTGTCCAACTTCATTTTCTTTTCCGAAGATGACCTACTTTTAGACTTTGTGCTACTTTTGATTTCATATTTGTCCTTTATGTTACTTTTCTTTTCCTTTGGCTACTTCTTCGTCTTTGACCCAGTTATTTATTGAAGCCCCGCCTTGATCCACCATGCCTGCTGGATGCATCAGTCAAATCACACATCTACCAACATTTTTTCTTTCTTTGCAGCACAATTCCTGAGAAAGGTTCAACTTATTTTCCAAAGCACCAGAAGGCAGGAAAAGAAAAATGGATGGAAAATAATCAGGGAGAGAAGCAACCTGGAATTAAGGAGAAACTTCCTAACAGTGAGAACAATTGATGAATGGAATTGTCTTCAGAAGTTGTAGGGGTTTCATCACTGGAGATTTCTAAGATAAAACTGGACAGTCACCTATCTGAAATCATATAAGGTTTCCTGCTTGAGCTAGGGGTTGGACTAGAAGACCTCCAAGGTCCCTTACAGCTCTATTCTGATTGATTGTTTGATTTCTTACTTTTCACACATTTTGCTGCTCTTTTGTATATAAAAGAGTTAAAACTAAATAACCAAAGACCACTTCCTTTTGGATCGTCGGCTAATTATCCATAATATTGTTTCTACAAATCCACTGGCTCTGGAAGGTCTGCCTCATTTTTTGCCAGTTACTTGTTTTTGCTCTCTGTTACGTTTTCAGTAGCTGTGTTGCATGATGTATGCACTTTCTCTAAACAGATGAGGAGCGTGCCAAGCGCAAAATAAACTGGAAATTATCTGCAGTAATTTTCCAATGATCTCAAGGCGAAGGATGGCACTGCTTCCCAATCTTTACATTACATTTTCTTCATTCACTTATAAGATCGTAAGGATTGAAAATGTATGTACTTATGATAGTCCATGACTGTAACAAAGGTTTGGTTTGGTTTGATTGACATAGGTATTTACAGGAATTTCAGCTTTCCGGGTGATAGTTTATATGATGTAGCCTTGCATGGAACCCTGGTATAAAATATTAAACTATGTTTTTGAGGAGGGATTCCTAAGAGGAAAAGATAAATCAGCATAGTTTAGTATGCTCACTAGGGTAAGCTGCTTGATTGCCTGTTGGAAGAAATAAAGAAGACAGGAAGAAAAGGGCAATGAGATGGAGGGAGATACATTCCACAACTGGAGTGATATGCCACACTATAGAAAACATACTAATTGTAAAGTCAAGTGATGTTGTATATAGAGCTGGGGTGGCGCAGTGGGGTTAGAATGCAGTATTGCAGGCTAATTCCGCTGACTGCCAGCAGTTCAATCCTGACCGGCCCAAGGTTGTCTCACTCTCCCATCCTTCTGAGGTTAGTAAAATGAGGACCCAGATTGTTGAGGGCAATATGCTGACTCTGTAAACCACTTAGAGAGGGCTGTAAGGCACAATGAACCGGTATATAAGTCTAAGTGCCATTGCTACTGCTGTAAGAAGTCTATAACCAAAATTTGGCTACTGGGAAATAACAGAAACACAGCCAGGTGTACAGAGACTCTGCAGAGTCTGAAGATCTGACTGCTAACGGAATCATCATGGCTCATTGTAGAATGTTGGATATATCTGAAAAAGAAAAGGTAAGGAGATGGAATGGAAAAGGGGAGACGGAATGCTGAACAGCATTGTATTACCTATTGCAACTTGCAACAATATTTTATCCCAGTCTGTTGTCTTCAGTCCAGGGTGGGCATTCTTTTTTGAATTATTGGCCACTCTTAGAAACTCCCTTACTGCACAACACAGACACAGGAGAATACTAGTGATAGTGTGACATTTCACCCTTCACATTTATTTTAAACATATTAATATACATGTCAATAGGCACATCTTTGATATGATTTCTTACTGAAAAACTGGTGGAAGATTATGACACTTGTCTAAGTGATTCACAATGCAATAAGAACAAGACTTACACACACCACAACATATACATAAATCCTCACTTAAGACACAGTGATAATTTCTGAAATATATATGATTGGAAGTGTAAAATAATATTCTGGGGTGGTGGTGGGGAGAATAGCTGACTATATTTCTTTTCTATAACCTTGCTTTCTTTTTTAAAGGAAAATCTTTAGCTGCAGGGTCAGATAGTTGACAATAAGAAAGACCGCTGTGACTGTGAAGTCATGCTCTGAAAGACCAAACTATCTGAGAAATGAACAAAGAATTAGATCTGAAATTTATCTTCCAGCAGATTCCTCTAGTCTCTAAAAATATTTGCATGCTTTTGGGGAGTCAAAGTTTTGATGTTTAGCATCTGAAAGCAACATTCTCTGCTTGAGAATTACAAAGGGAAGTGACTTTCATGGCTGGCTTTTCAAATGCATATTTATCACTGGATAACATAATTTACCTTGATTCTCAGTCAAAAACACTAGTCATTTTTTTACTGAAAAATCTTATGTTTGATAACACTGAGTCACCATCTGTTATAATTGATTTAACTATGGCTTATTCACACCTGCATACTATCACTGGCAAACAGACTGGTGTGAAATTCATTCATTTGCTGGAATTGTGGAGTGTGTAGGCCCAGTTCAACTTTTCCTACTATTGGATGCTTTCACTTTGCTATAAATGGAAAAACTTGTAGGCCAAAGAAGTAACTTTGGAAGTGTGTGAAAAAGAAACTGTGGGCTGTGGGCAGGGGGCCAAAGGCTAGCTGACCTTGTTTTGCATTTTTGTGGCTTTGTGGGTAGATGGGCATGTGTGACTGAGGAAAAGGGAGGAAATTGTGAGCAGATGGGCATGTGTGATTGAGGAAAAGAGAAAATAGGGAAATAACAACAACCACAAAAAGCTCCAAACCTTCTCCTCATGAAAAGTTCAAAAATATCTTTGTATGTAATATAAGTGGGTTGGTTCAAGGTTCCAGACAATTTTCAGCTGTTTCTGCTTAAAGGCTCTGTGACTGTATTCCTAAAAAGTCCGTGCACATTTTACATTTTCATTCTTCATCAGTGACTCATTGATTTTTTTTTATTTTTTTTTTAAAAACCTCCTTTTGCAAAGCAAGCAGTGGTATACAACTGTCTGGGACTTCTTGAGCAAAACCATAGTTTAGTCATCTGGGACTACAGCTTTTGATCCATAAAAACACAAACAAATATTTGATTTTTATCCTGAATAAGTGCGGAACAACTTCTTTTATTTCTGCACGTATGTTTCTTTCTCCCTTTGTACATCCAACTTGGTAATTTTTTCCCAGTCCTTTAGTTGGGCTAAAGAGGAGGCTAAAGGGGGGCTAAACATTGGGACAATTGTTACTTATGAGGGAAACCTGTGACAGGAATGATGCTGATATTCGCTTGATTTGCGATAGGGCCTCCAAATATGGATCTTTGCACATGCAGGCCTACAAATATCATTGTCTCCCAAATTAAGTTGGACAAAATGCAAGTTTCTTTGCTTCAGAAACATAAAGAATAGAAGTAAAAATCACAGCCCCGTTCCAAGTTCCCTCACACCAGTGGTGGGTCGCTACCGGTTGCTACCAGATCGGGTGAACTGGGAGCGGTGGCAGCGGGAGGCTCCATCCACCCACCCAGATGCTTCTGTGCATGTGAGTGCGCGAACACGGACAAAACAGTAACAAACTAAATTGAAACCCACTGCTGCCTGCACCCATTCTGTTAAAACGGAAAGAAAAAAAAAGAAGGAAATACAGCATCCCAGGTCTTTTGTGTTGTTCCTAAGGGAAGAGAGAGACACTCATGGGTTTTTATCCATTCCCTTCTCCTTTGGGGTGCCACACTGTGGGAAAGTTGGGAAAGTTGTCAAGCCAATATTGTCTTTCAGCGTCAAGCTTAGGAATCAGAAGGAATGGGTGAGGCAATTGAAAAACAGCCCACCCCAAGCTCAGCTCCAGAATTCTCAGCTGGAAACCAGATTCAAAGTAGTTGTTTTTTCACCACAGTTGAATTAAGAGTCAAATGAGGTTACTGCCAAAGAGAGATGACAGCATAGAGTGGTGGGGTAAAGAAAAAAAAAATTCTGTCCAGTGTCCCATGGCTCAGACATGACAGTCACAAGTCCCACCCTAGGCTATTCAGTCTCCGATCTATCCCAATTGTATATTTCACTTGCATTTCTGCACTCTGTTAGCTGAATCTTGCCAGTACCCAGGACATAAAATCTGACACAATTTATTAAGCAATAATGTCAAGCTCAGAAAACTTGAAGCACCATTAGGGGAAACAAAACAACCACTTCATAAACACATGACACAACATGTCTTTAAAAGACAAAGGCTACTCTTTTGAAGACAGCAAAGTCCACATTTTGGACAGAGAGGATCACTGGTTTGAAGGAGGGGTCAAAGAGGCCATCTATGTCAAAACTGAACATCCGTCTCTCAACAGAGGGAAGGGGTACAGCATCATCTATCTCCAGTCTACAACACAGTCCTTTTAACAGTTCCAAGAAGGCTCCACACCCATTTGCACTACTCAGATAACCCTGAGGACACAGGTAAATCTCCAGGTGGCCTTAACGACTTGCTAAAAGAATGCAAATGACCAGCTGTCTGCAAGAAGTATAAATCCTTCTATTCCCCACCATCCTGTCAGAGCTGAAGAAGCTTCTCGGATGAGAAGAGAAAAGTCTTCAAAGAAAGTTACCTCTTGAAAAAACACCTTTGGGGCAACCATGACCTGGATGACTGAGAATCTCCATAGACAAGCACCATTAGGTTTTCCTTATTAGATCTGGAGACCTAAAACTATTTCAAGATTCCTAGCAAAGATTCAATCTATGCGACACCTTTCCCTTTTAGGATAGATTGGGCAACATTTTGAAGTTTTCAGTTAACATTTGGGAAGAGCCCCAGGATCACAGTAGTGATAATGATAATACAAATGGTTTTGCTGTTCTGAGTTTGTGTGAGGACTTTCTTGGCCTTTCTAGACTATGCTAAGTCTGCATTTAGGCTCATATTACAATTTTAATGTGATTCAAAATGTCAGAAGACTACTCAACTCAAGATGCAATTGGGACAATATGGGAGATTACTCCTGCATCTTAACTATATGCTCACATTCAGATCTATACAGAGTGTAATGTAGTATGATTGAACTAGAATGGGAAGATCCAGGTTCAAGTTCTCCCCCTACAATATATAGTTTATTGGTGACTTTGATCTATCAATCTTCTTCAGCCCATCTCAATTCCCAGGACTGATGTGGGGATAAGCAGGTAGCCATGAACTCCCAGAGGAAAGGTGGGATAAAATTATCCTGAAGAGATAAACATTCCACCCTCCCACCAAAAGCCTTACCGCCCTTATAGATTATTTTACTTTTAGGAATGCTATCATGGGTCCTAAACTAATCACATAAATATGGATATAATTAGTTCATTCCATTGACTGAATGGAATTTAACAATCTAAGAATAATAAAGCAGGCAACAAAATTGCCCATCAGAAAAGTATGTCAACCTTTTGTTGGATCGGCTGTTGAAAATGGGATAAGATGCAGAAATAGTTGCCAAGCTCATCAGAAGCTGCTGTCTTCTTTTTTAAAGTGTGTATTGGCTACAGCAACACACATTTCATTTTTCATGGAAAACCAATTGAAATTCTTTTATTGTGTCACTTGTCTAGTCTGATTAAATAGATCTGTGTGAAAGAAACCCTTTATCCTATGTCTAAAGTGTGAAAATCCCCAAGTGTTGAGCTCCCCCACATCTTTTAAAATGACATGCTTGAGTAATTTATCTCTCAGTGAATGTTGGCATTAATGGATTCCTCAAGAATTTTATGTAAATGTTGCAGAATATACTTTGCCACTTGTAAAAGATTGTGTTGGAACATTTGGGTTTGAGGACCAAAGTTTGTCAAGTTAACAGGCATTTTTTTTTGTTTCATCCCACCTGTTCTCTGGAAATCAACTTTAGATGGTTGCACTAAAGACAGGAAAGCTGTTTCTATCTATTGGTTAAAACTAGTCTCAGCATTGATCTTTTGTGGGGACCTCCCAGGCTTTGTAGCAAATTGATAAATTCCACAAGAGGAAAACAAGCTGGAGAGCAAACTAAGAGATATTAGTGCAATCTTATTGAATCCACGAGGTTCTGTGTGAATGAGCATACACACAGACGTATAAAGAGAATCCTGTAATATACGAAAACAGAAGAAGAGAAAGAAGTAGAGGGGAAAAGGAAAAATAACAACAGAAAATAAGAAGGGAAGTGTAAAAAAGAAAGCAACAAAACATATAGGAAATTGTTCAGCCAAATGTTTATAGTCATCAGTAAACCTTGACCACTTAATGTAATATTGGTCAGTCTTTCCATTACATCAGTAGACATTCAGCTCATAAAGAGAAAGTGAGCATCAGTGATCCCAAACTGTTAAATCGAGTTGCACTGACTTTTCAACACTCTAGACCAATTGTTATTTTTCTGTCCTTCATGCTTGATAAATCCATAATGCATCCTTTAGTCATAAGTTCCAATTTTGGGTATATGTTTAAATTGTCCATTAAAATCTTAAAAGTATCCTTTGCAGCACCATATGAATAAATGTATGGATATTAAACTCAATGGGATGATAGTGTAATATGAATACTGTAGACTTGCTTGTCAATAAGCTGACTTAAAAGTTCTATTTTTATATTTAACCATGATAGAGAAATAGACCATACATACACATATCTGCAATATTCAAACTGGAATTTATCAAAGACTACCATATTTTTCAGAATATAAAGCACACCTTTTTCTTCCCTAAAAGAGGCTGAAAATTTGGGTGTGTCTTATACTCTGAATGTAGCTTTTTCGAAGCTTTTTTTCAGCCCTAACAAGGCACTAGCAAGCTATCTTTCCAGCTTTGCCTGCTCCCTCGACTCTCCACTGTGCTTTAATGTGGTGCTAGCGAGTGAAGCAATCTCCATGCTTTGCTCCGACTCTCAGCTGTTCTTTAGAAGCTTTTTTTCGGCCCTAACTAAGCGCTAGCTGAGTGAAGCGATCTCCCCCGTGCTTTGCCTGCTTTTCTCATTGTTGCTTCTTCTCAGCTATGCCTTAGAAGCTGTTTTTTTTAATCTTCAAGCAGGGGATAAAAAACCAGCAAACTAATGTACTGAAGCTGACCAGATTAAGGATGCTAGCCAGATGAATACCTGGTAGGAAGATTTTTTCCCCCCTATTTTCCTCGCCAAAAACTGAACTGAGTCTTATACTCAGGTTAGTTTTATACTCTGAAAAATATGGTATACATTTGTCATATGAAGAAAGATTAAAATTATACTTCTGTCCAAACAATTTCCAAATATCCCTTGAAGCATTTAATATCGGAAATAATTAACTAACTATTGTAATTTGATATACATGGGACTGTCTTTGAAGATCTCTTGGGAGCTTCAGCTAGTCCAATGGTAGCGGATCAAATAATCATACCAGTAGGTAGAGTTCAGTAGGGCCATGTTATACCCCTACTGTAGCACTAGTTACAAGTAGATTTCCAAGTACAATTAAAAGTGCTAATTGTAATCTTTAAAGATCTTTGTGGCTTTGAACTTGGGTATCTGTGAGATCAGCACCCCTGCACACAGAGAGGGTCCCTAGATCAAGAGTGTACTGTCCTCAGGCACCCCAAGGGAGAGTCTTCTTGTTGGCAGCCCACTTCCTTTGGAATAGCTCATCAATGGGGATGTTTGGCCCCATCTCTATTAGAAAAGTGGCTCTTTGAGAAGATCTGTCCCACCCACTACAGTGGGAAAAGAATGTTGACAGTTGCCTTTAAGGAAGAAGTACCAGATGTAGATGAAAGAATTGGAAAAGATGGGGGAAGAGTATTATGTTTTGTTTTGTTATATTTTAAAGGTTTGATCTTACCATTGTAAGAAGGAATGGTTCATAGCTTATTTATCATGCCGCCTAAGCTTTCTTTTATAGTGAATCAGCAACAGAACATCTTTCATATAATAAGAACATATATCATGTATGTCTTTGGGGCCAAAAATGTTGGATTTACATGTTGTAATAAGTCTCTCTTTTGTTTTTGGTGTAGTGTATCATGTGATCCCATCCTTTCTGGCCTATAAACCAAGAGTTCTTGGTTTATAAACTGTTAACCAAAACACACAGAGTACTTGTTTGGTATATCATGGGTAAAAACACATTGGTTTAGACCATGGGTGTCAAACTCGATTGCATCAAGTGACGTATCGTGACATATTGTGATGTTTTTTGCCTTTGCGGAGCCTGAGTGGGCGTGAACTGCACGTGACACATCCAGCTTGTGGGCTGCCTCTTTGACACCCCTGGAACTTTAGTCTGATAAGTGAACCAAATGAGGATATTCAAAGACAACTCACTTTTAGAAGCCTACAAAATATATGATAGGAAAAAGGCAATAGATCATTTCTGCAGACCATTTTAGCTGAACGAGGATAGATTAGGACATTAGTCTGCCCTGATAAAATTCTTCTCTTTGAAGCTGCTAGAGATCACATGGAAAACTTTCAGTTTTTATTAGACTACGACAAAGGGCAAAAGGCCTACATTCTCTGTCTTGTCTATCTGTTTTGGTTTTGATGCTACATATTTTTGGTAGTTGCTATTTATGCTTTAAGTATTTAATTCTTTGCACTTGACCCTATGTACTGTATATTTTATATGAAGTATTTATTTATTCAGAAAATATAAATATATAATTCTTATTGGGATACATAAACAATATATATATCTATATACAAATAAATATCTACAGTCTCTCTCTCTCCCTCCCTCCCTCCCTCCACCCCTCTTTCTCCTATAAAATCCCCTTCTCACCCTATTGATGGTCTGTGTCTTCCAAATCTCTGATCCTCTAGCAATACCCTGGAAGTTTGAGGGTTCTGCACAGGATTTTAGCAGTTCCTAGCCCTGCACTCTTCTGGACAGAGAGCTCTAATGTCCTTACTAGAATCTGTGGGAGCCATTTTCCCAGATGCTCCTACCACCATTTTGGCTGTGAATTTCCACATTCTCACCAGTTTTCCTTCAGGCCCTGGTGTTTTTTCAGTTTCTCATACTCCTTCTTCCCAATGTTGCTGTCACTCGGCACATTTGCCACCCTTCCCTAGAAAGGATTGATGGGAGATGGGAAACTGGTCAAAAATTAGTCAGATAGCATGGTTTCTTGAGGCGAGGGCGAACCAGTCTGTCACCTTTTATACCTCATTTTAATTGCATTGGACCTTATTAAGTTCCCAAGGTGGTTGTCACTATTACCATATCCCTCTTTTAACTTTAGTGCCCAACCATTTCGGTAATCATAATATGGAATAAATTTTACAGAAAAGTTTTCTCCACTTGCATTTGGTAGCTCTGAAAATGTGAGATAAGATTCATGGAGTTTAATATTATTGTTTACAAAAAACTTACCTGGGGAAGGATTTAATAGACATATTTTGAAAGGATTGTTATGGTAGAAACCAAGTTATCCACATTGCTACGGTGCATTAACTTAAATGGGGGGGCCCATTTAAGGTCTGGGGGGGCCGTACGGGTCTGGATGGGGAGGAACAGGCTCCAACTCAATCCTTCCAAGACCGAGTGGCTGTGGATGCCGGTGTCCCGATATAGCCAGCTGGTGCCTTCGCTGGCTATTGGGGGCAAGTCTCTGCCCCCCACAGAGAGGGTTCGTAACTTGGGCATCCTCCTGGATCCACGGCTGTCTTTAGAAGAGCATATGACGGCCGTGGCCAGGGGGGCTTTTTATCAGGTTCGCCTGATATGCCAGTTGCGTCCCTTTCTGGATCGGGACTCCTTATGCACAGTCACTCATGCCCTGGTCACTTCTCGCCTGGACTACTGTAATGCTCTCTACATGGGGCTCCCCTTGAGGACCACCCAGAGGCTCCAACTGGTCCAGAATGCGGCCGCGCGGGTGATTATGGGGGCGACTTGGCGCTCCCATGTGACACCTCTCCTGCGCGAGCTGCACTGGCTTCCAGTGGTCTTCCGGGTGTGCTTCAAGGTCTTGGTTCTCATCTTTAAAGCGCTCCATGGCTTAGGGCCCGGGTACTTACGAGACCACCTTCTGCCACCGATAACCTCCCACCGGCCAATACGCTCTCATAGAGAGGGCCTCCTCAGGGTGCCGTCGGTCAGGCAATGTCGACTGGCGACCCCCAGGGGGAGAGCCTTCTCTGTGGGGGCTCCCGCCCTCTGGAATGAGTTATCCCCGGGGATTCGATTAATCCCAGACCTCCGCACTTTCCGCAAGGCATTAAAGACTTTTCTATTCCAGGAAGGCGGGCTGGCTTAACGTAGATTTTAATGGGTGAATTTTAGGAGGGATTTTAAATTTGGGGAAGCCAAAATTTGATTTAATTACGTTTTTAGATTATTTTTAACTTTTATATTGCTTGCATTTTAATGTTTTAATGTTTGGCTGTTCACCGCCCTGAGTCCGTCAGGAGAAGGGCGGTATATAAATCTAATAAACTAAACTAAACTAAATAGTGAAGTAGTGTTGCATAGTCATATCTTTTGTTATTGATATATTGTCTGAATTGCTAAAATGAATAAACTTAGCTAGGCTGCATCCTGATTGAACCAGCTATCAGTGGTTAACCTTGCTTTCTTCCAAGTTGACTTATTTTTAATTTTTAAAAATAATTTTTAATAGTGAAAATGTAAAAACCACTGCAACAATACTACAATGTTTTCCACTACACCCTTTCCCAACCCAAGTGAATGAGTATATGATGAAGTAAACTAAATATATTAAAGTAATAAATATAGAACCAATGACTTTCTTTAAACAATTGTTTTATTTCATTAGATTTTTTAAATCTCACCTTTATTACTTTATAAGTAACTTAATACAGCAAATATCCATAATTCTTCTTCCTCTTTCTATTTTCCTCACAACAACCCTGTGAGGTGAGTTGGACTGAAGGAAAGTGATTGGCCTGAAGTCACCAAGAACTCCAGGTTTCTAACCTCCTGCCATAACCACTAGACCAAACTGGTTTATATAACAAAGTGAGTCCTGGAACCATTCTTTAACGTCAGAAGAATAATTTTTTCTTTTCTTTCTCCTTTTTTTTTTTTTTTTGGCATAACAATTATTCTGTGCTCTGCCCTCTTTGTCAAAGAGTTTTGACAAAAGGCTTCCTGAGATGACAAATTCCATCAATTGGGAATATAATTTAGTGGTTTTCTGAGATCTTTCTACGCAAGGCAATATAACACCAGAGAACAACCAACAACCAATGGATGCCACCGCTGTCTCCTGGATGACCAATCATTTTCATGTAAGCAGAACATTTTGCTAATGCAGCGGATTAGTAATAAAAAAAACTCCACAAGAGAACTGTGATTTGTTTTTATTTTTTTGTTTTTTTTAAAGATGTCTTCCTTGTGAAGTAATCACATTCTGTTACAGGGTTTGGACTTCCCCTCCTGCACACGCATTATTTGCCACCTTTTGGGTCCTGACTCACTCTCTTCCTTTGTGCCACAGGCTAGGGGAGGCAAATCCTTGGCATTGCATCTTGAGTCTTCCTATGAAGGCTGTGTTGGCAGCCAGCAAGAAGAGATGATTGCCTTGGCTTTGAAAGACTGAAGTGATGACAGCAGCCTGTAATTAGAGAGCCATGTTCTTGCCCCAGGCTGAGAAATGTTTTCTGTTTGTTTTTTTAAGGAATTTTAGGAAAAGGGGAAGGAGGGTGAATTGAAAGGAGAGCATTGACTTTTAATAGTGTAAATACATATAATGCAATCGAGCAATATTATTACACACATATTTTAACCTGAAATACGATCTAAACAAATGTCAACACTTTTAAAGGTTTTGTCAGAAAAAGAGACACCCACTGTTTATAAATATCTCTAGTGAACTTGTACTTCATGTCTTTCTCTGTTAACTTCTATAACTTGTATGGAGTTCAGATTCAAGGTGATACCGTGTGGGGATTTTCAGATGACTTTTATTCTCCTCCATTTATGGAATGTCAAAGGAATGTCAAATTTTTCTGTTGTTTCCCTCCTGCTGGGGCTTTTTATTTCTTTGCCTGACCTACATACACAATCTTCTAAGGAAGGAAAGAAGGGAGAGTAGCTGCACAGTGCTTTTTGTTTTCAGGTAGTCCTCAATGTGCAGCCATGATTGAATGGTAGAATTGTAGGTCATGCTGATTTTTAAGCAGGTCACCATTGACAGCATCTGATTTTAAGATTTTTTTGTAGTGGTTGTTAAGCAAACACTGGGGTTGTTAAACAAACATCACAGTCATTAAATGAATGCCATGGTTCTTTCAATGAACCCATTTTCTTCACTGGGTGTTTTTTGATGGAAACTGAAAGTACAAACAACAGAACATGTCAAAAAATACCAACAACTACAGTCACATGACTGTGGTATCTGCAAACTGTCATAAATGGGAGCCAGTTGCCAAGCACCCAAAATGTCATAGCATAGCTGTGGGTGGGTGCAAGTTACTGTTGGAACTCGAGAACTGTGTCATAAGTAGCGATGGGGACGTCCATTGTAACTTTGATTGGTCACTATGCAACCAGTTGTTAAGCAAAGACTATCTGTAGTAACTCTGAGGTAACCAGTTTACAAGCTCTTTTTTTTTTTTTTGTCTCACAGGATAACCTCCCCTACTATGGTAATCCCATAGCAGAGAACTGGAAAATAAGATAAAATGAATAATGGGGATAGAGTTGTACAGTAGAACCTCTAGAAGGAGAAATTGGCCTTAAAAAAAATTGTGATTTTTTTTTGTCAGAACCCGATTTGTTCGTGGTCAGAAGCGTTCATGACTAGAGGTTCTACTGTACTTACTAATGCATCAGATGAAGATGAGATGAAAAGGTTTAAAGGGAAAGACTGAGAGATTTGAAAAGAATACCTCATAGATGGACAGATTTGAATTCCAGTCACAAGAACTGAGAAATTAGATGTTATGAAGTGTTCTTCTAAGAGGGTCCATGTTGATCAGCTTCCTGGACCAGTTTAACTCCTCTTGAGTTAACTTATACAAGTCATTCAACTGAGATGGGTGGCTATAGAAACTGAATAAATAAATAAGCTTGTCTTAGTTGGCTAGCAAATAACAATATTGAAGCACTGGACAAGGCTGCTAATTATGTCAATGTTAATTTTAATAAATAATAGTATGGTTACATTTATCTCTTATCTTCATAAAGTATTGTACCAAAATAAATTATGTCCAAATGCTTTTTGCATGAAATCCCCATTAAGCATTTCTTATGAAAGATATTTTATATCCTGAAAAAGTTGTTTTAAAATTTATGGGGAATGTACACCTGTTCCCTGTCTGTAATTCTTCTTTTCAATGAATTCCTTCTATACCACTGGAGTTTTTAATAGGATCCTGGTATTTTTTTCCAGCAAAAATAAAATAAAAATAAGCAGCCATTTTGCTTCTCAGACTCAGTAAGGAAATCCATGTTTTTAACCTAATTTTTTTGAAAACATAATAACAGTGCCATTTTAGCAGTAGCACTTAGATTTACTGTATATACAGCTTCACAGTGCTTTACAGCCCTCTCTAAGTAAATTACAGAGTCGGCATATTTCCCCCATCAATCTGGGTCCTAATTTTACCAACCTTGGAAGGATGGAAGGCTGAGTCAACCTTGAGCCGGTGAGAATTGAACTGCTGGCAGTCACCAGAATTAGCCTGCAATATTGCATTCTAACCACTGCATCACAATCGCACCTTTTAGTTGGGCATATTAAAGGTTTTGCATTACTATGGATATTATACTTTAGTAATATAGTACAGTACCCCAGTTATTTGCTCAGGTTTTTCTGTGTATCATTCATAGGCAGCCTATTCAAGTAATATGGATTATGTTGATTTTACGAGCTCAGGGTTGTACAACCAAGCAAAATGAGGTGTTTGGAATGGAAGGTGTTTCCCCACTATCCCACTATTAGAGCTGAAAAAGCTTCTTGGATGAGAAGCGAAACATCTTCAAAAGAAAAAACAAGAAAGTCCAGTTGCCTCCTGAAAAAGCACCTTTGGGACAATCATGATCCGGATGACTGAGAATCTCTACAGACTTTTAATTATTCTAATGATATTGCCCAATTTTGCCTAATGATTTTTCTTAGATTTTGTTTGGCTTCTTTGGTAAAATCTCCAGTATCCATTGCTGAACTTTCACTCCTTCTTCCCCTCTAGGCCTTTGAAATATGTCGGGCTGTTTTGTCCAGTTTTCCTTTAATTCATGCAGAACATGCCTTGGAAACATCAAGCTTCTGTCCACAGAACAGTAAATCTGTGCCAGAGGAAGCCTCCGGCCATTCCCAGACATTGTTTATGAAGAGAGTTCAAAGGGAACTCAGCCAGCTGTCTTAGCTGTTTGTATTATTCCTCTCCCTTGCCCCCAGTTGATTTTTCACATTTTCCACTCCTCAGAGAAACATATCCTTCAGGCATCCTACAAAGCCAACTCTTTACTCGGTTTTCTTTCCTAGGGAGCATTTCTGACCTGCCCAGCATCTCTGAGTACCAGATGGGTCGGTTGACCAACTTTTGGATGTGTATCTTCCATTTCCTTTTGGTGTGTCCCCAGGTTACAACAAAACAGTCCTCTAGGAAATTAGCCTTGGTGGAGACTGCTTGGAAGACGGAAGACGGAACTCACATTTTAAGTTTTATGAAAAATAAAAGTATTTGAATATCCCATTTAGTTATGCTGTTATTCTAGACAAGCTTTTCTCAGTCTAGTCCCTTCCAGCTGGCACCAAAAGATACCAGGTGATAGGAAGCTGATTAATATCAGTTCCTGGTGCTTTTTGGTTTCAAGTACCTCCAAAGAAACATATTTGTATTTTCATGAAGTGAAAAGGAATACTTAGCATTTATATAATGCATATGGGTCTCTTCAAAGCTACAGTTAATAGCAGTTTTATTGGTCTGAATAAAAAAAATCTTTAAAACAGGTCAGTTTTGTTATAAATCTACAAGACATTTCTGCACCACTACTGCTTTAGCTCTCTAACTCTTCAAAAGCAATTCAAAGTTGATGGTCAACTTTATTGTGAGAAAGCAAAGAGCATAATTCTGTGCTTACCTTTCAACATTTTAGGTCATGTTATATCCACTAAGGTGTTTCTGTGTTTCTATATGTGAGATGAGAGGGAACAAAACCTTCAAAGCACCATTGCATTAAACATCCTAGAAAAGAATTTAATTGTGTAAGGATTGGAAGGCAATATAAAAATAATATTTAATTAGTAATCTCTTTTAGTACAGGAGTTTACTTACTCTACCGTCACTAACATCTTGGCAGATGTTATACTGCCAAGTATATGGCAGTATTACCCCAAATCTTTACTGAGAGGGGAAAGGAGCTGTTAACTCTATTAACCATTAGGCATTAAGAATCTGGCTGTTCCCCTGGGCATTGGACAAGAGCTCTGATGTTACTGTTGCCATCTTACAAATTGGGATTGTTGTTTGTGACCTCGAATAATTTTGGACTGGTTTGTTTTAATCGTGATTTTTAATCTTGTCTACTACTCAGAGTCACTTTTGTGAGGCTGATAGCAATAGATATTTCTTAAATCGATCAACTGCTGCTATCTCTGTCAATTACTTGACTGCCCCAGTATAATGTATAATACCTAATTAATAGATTTTAAACTCTTGAGGCTGCCTTTGCATGTTGAAGTAAGAGAGAAATACTACTTTAACGGCATAGCTAATGACAATTTAAGCTGGTTTTACACCATGAGGTGAAATGCAGGCAACATCATGGGGTTACAGACAAAAAATGTTGATGGGCATACTTGTTCTATGGATATGGGCAAGCATAGATATAGTCTTAGTGTGATTTTATATATATGGAGGCAACACAGAAATATCTCATGAAACTTTTAAAAAACTGATATTAAAAGGGATCTCATTATGTATCGCACACACTTCAATAATACAAGAGAATATATGTACAGTAGCTCAGTGTTGAACTGTGGAGTCCTTGGTGCTCTCTGAAACTTGTTTTTTACTTGCCAACATTTCATTACCCAACTAGATAATATCATCAGTGGGAGTGATTGTAGGGTTTGCTCCCTATTTGTATACAATTGCTTGCCCTGCCAGTGTTGATTAGGATATGGCTTTCTCCTTGGTAGTTCCTTGATTAGAAGAACTGTGGTTTTCTATTTGTTTGTCTGGTGTTAATTTCTACTCATCTAGGTGCTGATTGCTGGAGATGATACGTTTTGTGTCATCTTTTGTTACTTTCTCAGTTTATTCCTCTTTTGAATGGTGTGTAAATACAGTTTATATCTATGTATTTATTGATGGCTGATTTGTCCAAATGCCAAGCTTGGATTTAGCTTGGTCAAATGCTTCAAGAAGTTGGGTATTCAAAACACTTCAATAAGTTCAATAACTTGCTGGATCGGGACTGATGGCAGGTAAGACATCCCTACAAGCAGCTCAGTGAGCAAGAATAGCATTGTGGTGGAATTGCTGGCCAGGAGCAAAAGTCTTTCAGGAGATAAGGAGAGATCTTTGGATTGCCCACTTTGTGCTCTAGAAGAGCTGCTCCTCTCAAGGTGATCAAAGGAATTGAATTTCTTGTGGTCAATTGCAAGTTGAGTGCTCAGAAACCGAAGGATTTTACAATATGCCCTTAACTACTGTATAGCTTTAATTGGACATCTGATTGGGGAAAAACTTACTTTCTTAAACACTTTATGACTTAATTATTTTACAATCTAACAATGATATTCTAAACGGCAATGAAAATCAAAGACTTTTGGTGAGGCCTTCTCTTTCTTTGAATTTAAGAGGGGTTGTGTGGAATGCTGTTTTAAAGGATTTTTATTTAAAAGCAAAATGCTTATTAGGATTAGAATCCAAAGAAGTTTTAAGGGGACAGTGATTAAAAACCCCCAGAAGAAATATTTTTTTCTAACAAAATGCCTTTGAAAATCGCAAAAT
The DNA here is from genome assembly GCA_030761175.1 of Masticophis lateralis. Classification (NCBI taxonomy): domain Eukaryota; kingdom Metazoa; phylum Chordata; class Lepidosauria; order Squamata; family Colubridae; genus Masticophis; species Masticophis lateralis. Next base: position 116,168,357 of record JAUDYJ010000001.1, read on the forward strand.
TAATTAGATTAAGAGACTAGATCTTTGTGGGAATGCTAATTGTTCATTAAAACAAGAAGATAAACATAATACGAGCTAAACAGTGAGAGTAACAATAGAGCTAATTGGGACCTTACACTGGTTTTCAGTGGAAACCAGTTACACTGGTTTTCAGTTGGAAAGGGCGGAGTATGAAGTATGAAACAATAACACACCCCTGATTTCATACAATTCTATTACCATTAAGCCTTAAAAAATAAGAATATGAAAACCAATCACCAATTTAGTTAATATTTTTGTTTTGGGTTTTTTGGCTAGAGTTTTCATGTTTTATGTTCAATGCATTCCCTAGTCAAATGTTACTTTGTATACCTGAATTCTGTAATTCTGTAATTAAAGCCTAATTGTTTATACTCTTATCATTTGCCTGCATCAGAACAAGAGGCAGTACTCAGCCAGTTCGCACCAGTTCACGTAAACCATTGGCAAAAATTTGGCCAAGGTTGCCAAATTGGTTGTGATGGCTGGCTGACCATGCCCCTGAATTGGTCCCCTGGTCGCCATTTGCTCGCCCTGCCCGCCATGTTAGTTACCACCATGTTCTTCGCACATACACATTCCATTGCCTTGCAAGTCCAATGGGATGCGCATGAGTGAAGAACATGGTGGCAGTGGCAGAAACTTTTTCTGCAACCTCTGGTACTTTTGGTGGCCTGGGAGGCTTCTTTGCCAGCCATTTTCCAGCAGCAGCGCCTGGCTAGGGGACACTGAAAACTCCGGTCAGCTTGCCTTTTGGACTCTGGATCAGCCACCACGAAGGTAAGCTGCCCAAACAAAGACGTGGTGGAGGGGAGGAAGTGGGGCTAGGGCCAGGGCCACTAAAGGAGGGGAAACGGGTGTGACTAGTGAAAGGAGGACGGGGTAGATAGGTGGAAATTCCAAAAATTTTCCTACCTTTTCCTGTGGGCATGGCTAAGTGGGGGGGGGTGTCATGTGACTGAGTGGGTGTGGGCATGAGTGATGTCAGGTTGGCCATGCCCATTCAGTCACATGCCCCCCACCTAGCTACACCCACCAAACCGGTAGTGAAAATTCATATTTTCCCTGTATGGTTAACTTCCTCAACTCCTCAGTTAGGATGTCCACATATTAGAAGAGCACCCAGGATGGCGAAAGTATTTGGAAGGAAGAACCATCAACAGTGAAAGACTTCTTATATAAGAGGAATCACCAGTGGTGGGTTGCTCCCGGTTCAATCCGGTTCTTGTGAACTGGTAGTAAAAGTGGCAGGAAGCTCCGCCCACCTGCCCAGACTTCATCATGGATGATCTGCGCATGCGCAGGAGCGTGCGTGCTCCCGTTGCAAACCAGTAGTAAAGGTAAGTAGAACGCACCTCTGGGAATCACCTGTGACTTCTCACTTTGTAATCTAAAAACAGCATATCACAACATCTTTCTCAAGAGCCAGACTTCTGAAAGTGTGGCCCTAGGATCCCCTGAAACATGACTGTTTCAGGGGTCCAAGAAATCAAAAAGATTTGCCAGTTTATATTGAAAAATAATACAGTATTAAAATCCCACCGAACAACTGTGAAAAGCAATAGTGGCAGCGGATATGTCAATTTCAGTTTTTAATATGTTAAATATTGATAAATATAACCTATACAAAAAAGCTCAAAATAACTTTTGAAAGTGGGAAAGGATCCTGAGAGGAGAAAAATTTAAGAAACCCGGCTCTAGAGAAATGCCGATGACCTTTTCTCAGACATTCGTTAGGAATTACACTTTGAAAGAGCAACTGCCTGCCTTTTTACATTTTGTGATCCAACTGTTCATTCTTTGTTGAAAAAGACATATTTGGGGAAAGGCTAAAGGATTAAGGGGACTGAGTATTCTTTACTTAAAAGCAACTTACATAATCAGTGTGCAAATAATATCTGTTTTGTTTGTGACTATAGAAACTCTTTGTTCTTGAAATTGGACCCAATAGCATTTAGAAATGTCTTTTTATTAAGTTGGAAACCTCTGTAATCTCATGAGAATCCTTCTGATTATTAATCTATTAACATGCTTATTTTATACTACAGCCCGAATGCCATTCAAGATTCCAGGCACATTAGTCTACACCTGAAAATAAAACCAAAAGAATAACTAGAATTTTTAAGGCTGTTTTCATTTTATGCAACTGTTCTTTTCTTTTTTTTTTTTACAGTTTATTTTTGTCACATTGGAAATTATCCATTCCTGAAAACGAGCAATTAGCATTTGCTCTCCTAACTACGGCTTAACTTCCTTCCCCTGTATATAAGGCCTTGTGATTTTATCCTATTTTCTCTCATATATCCATATATGGTGAATTTAATCTGTAGGCAACATTATTTTTTCCTTTAAAAGTGACTGATTAGCTTAGCTTGCTTTTTTCTCAGCTAAAAAGACAGTATATACATTATTTTGGAAATATAGAAATAAAAACAGTTTAAAAATGTTTATTATCAAAAATTATGTACCTGAAGTATAATTTGCACTTGGCAGCTATGCCTCCAAAATGAACCAGTCTTCACTCAATAAACCAACATGCTCTTAATGATTAAAAAAAAAAAACCCACAGTATAGAAGCAAACAGTGAAAAGTGTTTTCTTGCCAAAAGATTTTTTTTAAAAAAAACACCTTTTAAAAATTTTTTTATTTATATGCCGCCCTTCTCCGGAGCCTCAGGGCGGCTTACAGTGCGTTAAGCAATAGCCTTCATATTTTGTATATTTATATTTATACAAAGTCAGCATATTGCCCCCAACAAACTGGGTCCTCAATTTACCCACCTTATAAAGGATGGAAGGCTGAGTCGACCTTGAGCCTGGCTGGGATTGAACTCGCAAGTAATTGGAGCAACTGGATCTTAAATGCTGCCTTTGTAGGAGGCATTACTCCCCTACGCTACTCAGGCTCTTTGCTCTATGATAGAGTCATAGAGTCTTTGCTCTATGATCATATAACTCCAATCCCAAATGCTTCTGACAAATGCTAGGAAATAGCAGGATTATTGTACCTTGTTTGTTCTCAGCTTCCTAGAGTTTACAAACTGGTACAGAATTTTGTTCTACTTAGATGTACCGGTAAACTTTGGATTAAGCTGGCTGGAATCACCATGAGTTGAGTACCTATATACATTTCTTTACAAACAAAAAGCCAGAGGTGTGCTTCACATAATTTAACAACCGGTTCACCCAAAATAAAAAATGTTAGTGCCTGCGCGCATGCTTGCTTTGCTCGTGCGCACCTTGGGCAGATGCACACTGCGTCCAAAAGACAGTGATTGTGTAGGATGGGATAGCTTCGCTTGTGCCTGCGCCTTGCACACATGTGTGCTGCATCAAAAACACATCGATTGTATAAGGCGGAATAGTGCTGGGACAGGTGGGACAGGGCTGCTGGCTGTAACTATTGGTTCATTTGAACCAGGCTCAAGGTTGACTCAGCCTTCCATCCTTTCGAGGTAGGTAAAATGAGGACCCGGATTGTGGGGGCAATAAGCTGACTTTCTATAAAAAAAAAAAAAACCTGCTTGGGGGGGGGAGGGCGGTGAAAGCCCTACTAAGCAGGTATATACAAAAAATATGAAGGCTGTTGCTTAACCCATCGTAAGCCGCCCTGAGTCTCTGGAGAAGGGCGGCATATAAATTGAACCAATAAATAAATAAATAAACTGGTTGGAACTGGCTGAATCCCACCCCTGACAATAGCCAACAGTATGCGTGAATTCTCCACATGCATTGCTGTGGTTCACTTAACAGAAAGCCTTGTCTGAGAAATGACTTCTGTATGCTTGCAAATATAGCTTATTGTTTGGTCTCATTAAATGACAGTGTAATTGAAATTGCCAGGATCAATGTCCAGAATTTTTACAACTCTTCTTTAAATATGTGCTTCCTGTTTTTCCTCTTAAATGGGCCCGGGAGATTGCTGTTCTATAACAGTTTCCTATAATTGCTATCCCTCCCCCTCCCACATTTCCTTCTTTCATACCAATTTAAACTGTTTCAGCTGCAGCTAAAACCCTCTGCAGGGCTGTTCACTCAGCCTCTCTGTTCCAAAGTTGGTTTTCTTCCATTCCTAAGCTTACCCCCAAATGTATATATCACAAGATATAAATACTTCTCTCTGTTGGCTTCTCCATTCCCTAAGCTGCTTTCTGCTGAGGGAAGGATCAGAAACAGGAGAAAAGTAGGAGAAGAAAGAAGAATCAGCCCTTCCTACAAACTGTATTTATTATTTAGCACAATCTCCCCTTTAAGGACATAAGGGGAGCCCTGTTGTGACAGGCCATATGTCCACCTTGTCCACATGTTGTGACAGATGGTGGCCACCTGAATGCATTATGGAAGCTCATCAGCCTGGATTCTGCTCCTCAGTACTTAAAGCCCGCTGCCCACAATTTAGGCATTAGTAAAACAGCTATCAGTATTAGCAGCCATCGGTAGCCGAAGGTCTGCCAGGAAATTGCACAGCCAGTGTCCAAATGGAGTCAGACACATAGTTTTATATAAATAAATATATTTTACATTTATATTTACAGCAAACAAGATAGTCAGGCATATCATACCTCAGTCAGGCATGAGGTAAATCCTAAAGTAAGTCACAGAACAGCATACAGAGCACATGGAAGAAAAAAAGTTGGGATAAAGGGGAAACGCCCAGAGGTGGGTCTCACATAAATTAACAACCGGTTTGCCCAGCACCGAAAATGTGAGTATGCACAACTTCAAAAACACAGCTCAATAGCACCAGGATGGGTGGGCGCATGTCAAAACTACCGGTTCGCCCAAAACAGTCCGAACCATCAGCAGCCCATCACTGAAAATGCCCCTTTCTCACCTGTTGCGCAACCAATCATAATGTAGATTGCCTCATGCAGGAGCCCACACTCTTCAACCAATCAACTACAACTGTGTATTCTGGCTCACTATAAACTTTACTGTTTCAGCTGTTAAATTAAATATCTTAACATGGTCCATGAACCTGACTAGGACTTGTTATTGTTCAGCAGAGAAATTGAGAGTTCTTTGCTCCTGCCTTCCTTGCTAAGGACAAAGGGCCCACGCCTTGAATGAGCTTTTTCAGGATGAAGATCAGATAAATCAGATACAGATTACATAATATTAAATCGTAGCCTAAACTGACAAATTAAAAATAGACCCCCAAGATGAGATGTATCCATCCAAGAGTTAAAAATTTAGGTATGAAGCTGTTGCTCTTTCCACAGAATTATGCAACTTCTCTTTAATATCAGGAGTTATTCCCAAGAGCTGGGAAATAGCTTGATACCAATTTTTAAAAAGAAATTGAGAACAAAACTTTATCAGGTCTAAAGATGACCTCCTACTTTCCTATCTTTCTTTGGTTTAAACAAATCATAACAAGATTTTTAACAACATTTATGCCATTACTTTTTAATTATTTTAATTATTTCTTTTATTGTATTGATTCAATTATAGTTTTTCTTTAGCTTGTTTCTGTTTGCTGCCCAGAATATTTCAGAATTGGGATGGGCTAGCAATACAAATAAGCAAATAAGCCAGCAAGCACTGATTGAGTCAGTAACTACATAATTATGATGAGATTATTTGCATACCAGATGCTCTATAAATAGCATTTAAATGAATCGTCATTGAAAAAGGACTGTTCTGTCTCCTATATAGTACAGGTATCTCTGGCTACAAGAAGCAACAGATGGCTAACATAGTTCTTGTTGTTCAAAACAATTTGAATAGAGATCCAACTTAATTTACTATCCAATTTCATAATAATGGCTTAAAAAAAAAACCCAGAGAAAATGAAGTTCTTTCTTCAAGTCCTGCCAAAAAGTATATAGACAGTATTTTATGTTCCAGGTTTAATGTGCCAGGTAACATATTCATCTCTTTTATATTACTTTATATTTGGAAAATCAGTATAATAATAGCCATTTGATTAACCACGTTGCCTTGAGAAAAATGTCTTCCATTTAATTCGGATATTCACTGCTTATGATAAATTGAAAGTTTACAGTACATGCTAGAGCCATGATGGCAAACCTATGACACGCATACCACAGATGGCACGCAGTGCCCTCTCTGTGGGCACGCAAGGAGTCGCCCCAGTTCAGCTCTGCCACGCATGGATGCACGCCTCCTGCCAGCCAGCTGGTTGTTGGGTCTCTGCCTCGCATGCGCGGGGAGCGGGGCATGTGAGGGTGGGCACATGCACATGCGTGGGGGGTGGGGCGCATGCACGGGAACCACACACGCATTGCATTTTGGGGGTTCGGGCATGCACACAAGTATTCGCTCACACACGCGCACACTTTGGGCACTTGGTCTGCAAAAGGTTAGCCATCACTGTGCTAGAGAATACAGTAGAATTATTTTTCAAGATATGAATATGAATCTTTAAGATAAAAGATTAAGATCTATGTGCAGGGGTGAAATGTGAAATTTGTTACTACTGGTTCTGTGGGTGTGGCTTGGGGGGTGGTAATGTGACTGAGTGGGCGTGGCCAACTTTTCTATTTATTTTAACTTTTCAAAGCACTTTTTCTGCAAATGCAAAAGGATGCTTTGAAAAGCCTCTGCCGATCAGGAACACAGCTGGGATCGTCAGAGCCTTTTCAAAGCATTTTTTAAAACAATTTCTTCCGTTGAAGAGGTTGCAGAAAAAAATGCTTTGAAAAGCCTCTGAGATCCCAGCTGAGCCACGCTCAGCTTTTACTTTTAAAAGCATTTTTTCGGCAAAGAAGTTGTAGAAAAAATGCGTTTAAAAGTAAAAAAAAAAAAGCCTCTGATGATCGTGGGACTCAGCTGGGCATGGTGGGGGGGGGGGCAGGGATTTTTGCTACCGGTTCTCCGAACCACCTGCCACCATCGCTACTGGATCGGGCGATCCAGTCTGAACTGGGAGCATTTCACCCTTGTCTATGTGGCTGGAGTGAAAAGTACATGTGATGGCTCCCATGTTAGAAAAATAGTATATGGAAGTTTGGAGGGCATTTAAAGTATGAAAATGGCTTGTCTTAGTCAACTAAACTGCTATGAAACTCCCATTAGATTTTTTTCTATACAGCGAAGAGTAATTTTTGAGTCAAATCAGATTGGAGAAGTGAGTGCTGAGAAGAAGGCAAAGTGAGATAATTTATCTGATCTTTTACTCATTCACAAAGGCGCTGTATGACGTGTGAAAATATTCCTGATGAGAAGAAATCGTGCAAAGTAAACATCGCAAGCAATTTTAAGAAAACGAATTTGCTGCTTTTTCCATATCCATCACTTTTTTAAAAAGTGTTTTGTTCTGTTTTGTTTCCTTCCCACTCTCAAATAGGGGCATTGAGCTGGTTCTACTACAAAAATTCACATATAATGGATTTTGACTCTCGGTATTCCAGGCTAATTCTTAGAAGAGTGGAGTGTGGCCTGTAACACTAACAAGAGATGTGGTAGACCTGATAAGACTTGGACCCTCTACGCATGGCAGGAGAGAAAGTTGAACACCTTTCATATGCGCTGTCTCCAACAAATTCTTGGCATCACCTGGCAGGACAAAGTTCCAAATAGCGCAGTCTTGGAATGTGCTGGAATTTCCAGCATGTATACACTATTGAAACAGCAATGTCTATGCTGGCTGGGGCATGTCGTGAGAATGACTGATGGCCAGATTCTGAAAGCTCTCCTGTATGGAGAATTAGTGCAGGGAAAGCACCTCAGAGGGTGATCACAGCTGTGATATAAGGATATCTGCAAGAGGGACCTAAAGGCCCTGGGAATGGACATTAACAACTGGGAAACCGTGATCTCCGATCGTTCAGCTTGCAGGCTAAAGACTCAGCATGGCCTTCTCCAATTCAAAGAGACACTTGTTCGGCAGGCTGAGGCAAAGAGGCAGTCCCGGAACCAGTGAAATCTGTGGGCTGGGCAGGGGAAAGAATGTATCTGCCCTCAGTGTGGAAGGGATTGCCACTCTCAAATTGCCTTTTTAGTCACACCAGATGCTGTTTTAGGACCTCTTTCCAGAGCACGATACCATAGTCTCTTGAGACTGAAGGATGCCAATGAACTTCAAATGGTCACTAAATGAATGGTTGAAAGTCAAGGACTACCGGTATTGTCATAAAACATTTTTTTAAGAATAAAAAGTAAAAGGTACTACTTTTTGAGTGCCTGAAAAGTGCATATAGAGGTAGTCCTCAAGTTACGATCACAATTGAGCCCCACATGTATGTCACTAAGTGAAACATTAAATGAGTTTGCCCCATTTTATGACTTTTTCTTGCCACGGTTATTAAGGGAATCCTTGCAGTTGTTAAATTAGTAACATGGTTGTTAAGTGAATCTGGCTTCTCCATTGACATTGCTTGCTAGGGGGAATTACATGAACCTGGGACATTGCAACCATCATAAATATGAAATATGAAACACTTGCCAAGCAGCTGGATTTTGATCATGTGACCATGGGAATGTTGAAATGGTCACAAGTGTGAAAATCCATCATAAGTCACTTTTTTCAGTGTCATTGTAACTTTGAACAATCACTAAATGAATTGTTGTTAAGTGGAAAACTACCTGTGTATGAAGGAGTCTGTGGCAATGGTGGATTTCAAATGTTTTTACTACTGGTTCTGTGGGTGTGGCTTGGTGGGCATGGCTTGGTGGGCATGGCAGGGGAAGGATACTGTAAAATCTCCATTCCCACCCCATTCCAGGGGAAGGATACTGTAAAATCCCCATTTCCTCCTGATCAGCTGGGACTCGGGAGGCAGAGAATAGATGGGGGTGGGCCTGTCAGAATTTTTACTACTAGTTCTCCAAACTACTCAAAATTTCCACTACCAAAATGTGGTCCACTAACTTGCTGGATTTCACCCCTGGTGGAAACTAATCAAGGTGAGAAGCAACTTAGAACTAAGGAGAAATTTCCTGACAGAACAATTAATCAGTGGAACAACTTGCCTCCAGAAGTTGTGAATGCTCCAAGACTGGAAGTTTTTAAGAAGATGTTGGATAACCACTTGTCTGAAGTGATGTAGGGTTTCCTGCCTAAACAGGAGGTTGGACTAGAAGACCTCCAAGGTCCCTTCCAACTCTGTTATTCTATTCTATTCTATTCTATTGTTATTCCATTATTTTAATTGTGTTTACATAGAGTAAGGATGTAAAATGTTCACAGTCTACTTAAACTGAAAAGGCCTAGTACAATAAACATATAAAGAAATGTGAAAACATATCCATTCTATTTTAAAAGTGGAACAGCTGAGATGTAATCTGCACCTGGTCTAGTGGATGGAGGAATGGTCGGCAACTCCAAGAGGCAGCAAAGTTTAAGGATGAAGTCCCAAAGGTGCTTTTTCAAAAGGTAACTGGACTTTCTTTGTTTTTCCTTGAAGACCTTTTGCTTCTCATCCGAGAAGCTTCTTCAGCTCTTAAATGAGAAGCCAAATATCTTCAGGAAAAAACCAGAGAAAGTCCAGTTGCCCTTTGAAAAAGCACCTTTTGGGCAACCATGATCTGGATGACTGAGAATCTCCACAGACATTTGAGGAAGCAGCTTCTATAGCACACAAAGTGTGATCAAGTGATGATGCATTAGCAGACAGCTGTGTGGTTTCCACCTGCCACTCTGCTAAAAAGAAAAGTGCTTTGGATGACACTATAGCAGGGCTGTCAAAGTCCAGATGCATCATGTGCTGGCCATGCCCATGCCCAGTTTAGTGAAGGGGAAAAAAGTCCCGATACGTCATGTGATGCTGCCATGATGATCTGAGTTTGGCACTATAGGGTTGCCGCATGTATTGAAATTTAGGCCACATATTTTCATGTTTGTTGTCATTAAGCTCAGGATCAATTGCAATGTGATTTGGATGCACATCAGCAAACCCAACAATTCCATTTTTTATATCAGTTATAGCCACGGGAATGTAGTTGGCGTGTACAGACCTGATCCAAGTTAGACTTTTATAGCAATGTGCTACAAAAATAGCATTGTTGCTTTACTCAAAATGGAGGATCTGAATGAAAGCATGATGCTGTTAAATATTGAAACATTATCGTTGGGAAATTAAGTGTTTCATCACCATCCATCCTAAGATCAGGATGTGGTTTAGGTTTAACTCTAACTAGGGTAGACAATGCAATACAGATGTCAGTTGCCCAAGGAAGCAGTTATAATCTGGTGGAAATCTGACGTCAACAAGCTAATATCAAGGCCTTCCAACCTTTTGAATTGCCTGTTATCTTGATGTACTCAAATGCAGCTGGGTTGGCTCTCAGAAATGAACCTAATTTGGTTTCTATTTGGCAGTTACTGTGCTTCAGCGATTCAGCATATTGTCCTATTTGAAGGGCAGCTGGGTCCAAATTCAAGTAATAGCTTTCCCCACCACTTAAGAAAACTGCTGTATTTGATAATGCACAAATAGCACTGCCCAAGCTAAACAGGATTTTGAAACTCAATTTCCTACTTCCTTTTGCTAAAATAATATCTTAAAAACTCAAGTGCAGAGCTGATTTGGTAACAGTTAAGCGCTCATCTTGTAGTGATACAAAAACGATCTTTAAAAGCTTAAGATCCTCTTCAAAGGTTGAAGGGGATATACACTCAAAGGGTGCAGTATAGGCTGGGTAGTGCTTTGGATTCAAAGGCAAAGACATGTAACAATTGTCAGCAGTTCCTTAAAGCAGCTGCATCTTTTCACACAATCATGTTTGGTTTAAGGAGTTGTTACCAGAATGCTACCTTTGCATCCATATGCACTTTGAACCATCTTTTTTGCTTTGACACTGAAGTGCTGCTAGAGGTGGTATAAAATGTAACACATATTTTAATTACTTAAAATATCTGTTCCCATGATGCACTTATATTCAGTCGGCCACTAATCCAGTCAAATTTCTGAAAGCACAAAATTGGCCAAGTATCATCATATAAGGCAGTGTTTTTTTAACCCTAGCAACTTGAAGATATGTGGAGTTTAACTCCTAGAATTCTGGCAAGGGAATTCTAGAGTTGTTCTCAGCACATCTTCAAGGTTTTAAGGCTAAGAAATTTTGTTTAGGGAATACATTCCCATTGACCAAGCAGCTAAGAGTAGGTGTGATGCCCCAGTCAATCATTCTGTAGCAAATATATGCCATATTGCTGGCTTCGGCAATGAATTCTGAAATTGTGAGATTTGCTTTTTCAGCAAGGAGCACCTGAATGGATTTTGGGGCTCTTATAGCATGGTATACTGGCTTGGGGTTAGTGAAACTCTGTGCAAAGCTTGGAATCAGCAATGTTCATGGTGGTGGAAATGGTAATAAATATCAAGATGGCAGTCATGACTATATGAAGCCTCAACTTTTTCTCTCTGCAGGCAATGTTTATTTTTTTATTAATTAATTAATTTGGTAAATTTATATAGTTGCCCTTCTCATATGACACTGGGCAATATACAAAGTTAAAAATAGCAATAGCACTTAGACTTTCATACTGCTTCATGGTGCTTTATAGCCCTCTCTAAGCAGTTTACAGAGTCAGCATATTGCCCCCAACAATCTGGATCCTCATTTTACCGACCTTGGAAGGATGGAAAGGCTGAGTCAACCTTCAACCGGTGAGAATTGAACTGCTGGCAGTTGGCAGAGCTAGCCTGCAATACTGCATTCTAATCACTGTGCCAACATGGCTCAATGTGACGGCACAGTCATTAATTTGTCAAAAATACCAAAACAATATCACAAAATAACCAAACCAATATAATAAAATAACCAAAAGGTGACAAAAATAAAGAATCATATTAAAAAGCACAATCTGTGGGCAGAGCACTCAATTTCCCTAGTAATGGAGCTACTTTGCGGGCTCCAGACACCCAGGTTACAAGATCCCTAGATGAGGTGGTATATTTTCAAGTTACTTCACAAGGTCAACAATGTGAGGGCCAATCAAGTCTCTGGGAAAATGATATTCCCAAAGCCCAGATGCCGCAGCAGAAAATTGTCACATATACAAGAGATGGAGGACTTCATTGTTGACTTTTGTGATTCTCCCCCAATGAATACTCCTGCTGGCCAGGAATCTTTTTGAATTTTGTCTCTGATTTTCTTTGTTTATCAACTTCTTAATGTACAATGTACAGAAAATACAATTCTTTGGGGTTTTTTCCCCCAATCCTCAACATTTGATGGATATTTTCAGGTGTTTTGGGGCTTTTTATTAATGCTTCTCTTACTTTCCTGTCTTGTTCATGCGTTCAACAAAACAACCACTATGAATATGCATGTATTTATTTTATACAGCTATCCATACAGATTATTGAAGTGTCACATTAACATGTCTCAGCAGGTGGCACTGTCTGGCTGACCTTTGTCTTGGTTCGAAAGCTAAGCAGAGTCATCCATGGACAGTGTTTGGATGGGAACATACAAGGGAACAAATCAACATGGTGGAAGAATGTGAACTGTGTTGTATCATTGTCAAGAAAACTACATTGACAGGACCATACAACATGGAGTTCCATTTGACTCAAAGGAGAATTTATTACAATTAATAGCTACCTTTTTACGTCTTTTTCAACAAGTACAACATAATTGTTTCACTTAATTTAGTCATCTTTGTCCTGTGTAGCTTGTTGGTTTCAAATTTTCTCAGAACAATTAAAGGAGGTCCCAAAGCAGACTTTGTGCATAAATACTGAGCTTCAGGAGAAAATACATCTTATTTAGTGTGTTGATTTTACAGGCCTTAAAATTCTACAGTACATAAATGAATTGACAAAGTTAGCTGAAATTGTGTCTAGTCATACATAGACACAAATATAAACATTCCCATAGCCAGTAACACAAAACGTACTGCCAATTACATTGCGCAAACACAGCTAGTGCCATAGAGTAAGCAGAAGCCATTTGTCTGTCGGTCCCCATCTTCACCATCCATCCGTCCATCCACCCATTGCCATTTTGGTGGAAAAGAAAAATATTCCTTTTTTTTCTGAATGTTCTGAAATGCTCGTATCTTTTGAAGTAATTTTAAAAAGTGCACGTACACACATGTAATAAATTTATGTGCAGATTCAAAATAACCCAGCTGTTTAGGGGAAGGAATTGGAGAATTCATCAGTGCCTCTGTTCCTGTCAAAACCAGCTTGCTAAAATCCCATAGAGGGAAACTGCTCAGAAACATTCAGTCCTCGGGGAGATCTGTGCTTCAGCTTTGGATCTTTCTGCCAAAAGGAATTGTCTCCGTTCAGAGGAACAAAAACAACGGATGAAAAGGAAATAACGCACAGGATGGTGACATCGTTTGGATGCTCCCCAAAACTGTCTGCATTTCATGTTGCATTCAAATTACCAAAAAACCTGATGTTTAAGATTCAAATTGCCAGATCATAAATGAAATACGGCTCTGTTTCCCATACCCTCCTTCTGTACCAAGAAATCAAATCAGCTCCAGAAGATTAGGGATCAACTGGAGTAGGAGGTCACGGGGGCAGAAGCCACTATTAATAGATCAAGGGAATCACTGAAAAGCTCCTTCTCTTTCATGTGTGGGTGATATCCTTGGACCAAAGGATCATGAAATGTGTTTGCTTGGAAAAGTTCATCCGTTGCTATTTTTTTTAAAATAGTAACTACTGCATTTTACCAGCCACAAACCAAACATTCAATGTTTTTGTTTTAAGCACAAGGATTTGTTCTTTTGGCATGTTGAATGAGAAAGGGTTTTTGGTTTTTTGGGTTTTTTTAGTGAATTACAAATCAATCATGTTAATTACACCTACTTCTCTGCCTGACAGCTATCATTTACTTGGAAATAAATAAATGCATTGACTGTACAATGAAAATTATATCCAGGTGAGTTTTTGTTCAAGCTTTTAGCCGCACACAAAGAAGAAGTGAAGAAACTTGTGACACGGTGCATGGAACTTCCCACAAAATGTTGTTGTTATTTTATCTAGGAAAAAAAAACCTGAAGCGGCTGAAGACACCAGTGAACCAACTTTAATTTTAAAATAATTCTTACTTTCCAGTTTTGAAGTGGGCAGATAGTGATTTCAACTCACCACCCAATCTGGATCTGAGGACTAGAGTTAGCTTAAATCCTTAGCTTAAACGAACCCTTATATTTCTGTGAAAGTATAAACACCCATTGAGTCAATGTCATAGCCTAAATTACTAAACATCTTTTGGTTAGACAATTTATGAAATAAAGGACCTAAACTGTTCTTGTATTATGAATTCTCCCTTGTTTTAAGCAACCAAACATAACCCTTTCAGTGATTAGAAAACACCATGGAGAGTAGCTGCTATGAGAATAAATGAAGTGAATACACAACCATTAACAGCCATTAACTTTTAAGATATGCTGGTCCAACACAAAAGTTCTTTTAAATATCACTGTTGGAAATATGTTCCTGAATGGTTAGTACATAAATATTGGAAATCTTCTTCCCACAGAGTTAGTTACAATGTTTGTAAAGTACTGATGCTTGCAGTACCATTCCCGAGTAGAAGACTTAAAAAAATCCCACCAGCTAAAACAGGAATTCCTTTTATTTGCTCTCTCCAATCCAGCTTTCAGGCATTAAGTTTCCAAACCTATTACTTTGGCCTTAGTTTTGTTAAATTTAGTAGGATTTTTAGACACGTAGATAGCAAAGAGTCCTTGGTGTTCTCTGAGCTTTGTTTTCATTTCGTTACCAGACTAGGTAACATCTTCAGTGCTAGAAGGGTGTGGGGTTGCAGCCACTGTATATACATAAACAGAGAGTAAAGCCCACTCTCTTGTAGGAGATATTATATAATCTGTCAACAAAATGTCTATACATAAACAAGCGAGCTCAGAGAGCATCAAGGACCCCTCAGTTCAATTCTAAGCTACATATATTATCTTCTATTGGTACTGTATATAGATTACTCTTCTTGAATGCATTTATAATACACTATAAAGGAAAAGGTATATAGTGAGCTTTTCTTCAATATAGAAAATGCTCTGTGTATATATGCAAGATTTTGCAACACCAGACTCTGTGGGACAATCCATATACCAGTATAGTACATACCTCATAAAGTGGCTGATCAGAAGAAGTACACTTCCCTCCGTGCAAAATAAATGTAGACTTGCTTAAACTAAAGTTAATAACATTATATTAATTAATATATTAATTATATTAATAAGATAATAATTCATGGTGTGGTGGCTAAAAATGACAGCACAATGTCAAACTATTCTCATTAGACACAATTGGTCCTTTTTCTTGATCATTGTACACTCCCACCCCATATAAGCAATATGCTCCCAATCTCCATCTTCAATTTCAAATTCTGAACAAGAAGTCACTCCTCACTCATTTTTGTAACTTGACTTTGTAAGGGAAGAACACAGAGATAAAGCCAGAATGACTTGACTTGACTGATTCTTGGCTACGCTATTACATCTGCTGTAATCTCATCACTCCTAATAGATCATTGTGTCAACTAGCTGCCCCTTTTATTGTCATAACATTTGCATTTTTCATCCATGTGTTGGAATAAACACATCTTTCTGCTGTTCATGAATGGGCAAATATTTCAGTTTGGCTGAAAAACAGGCATAGACACTGCCTCCAACTTTTTGTTCCCTGACTGCCACATATTCTGCTGGAAAGTCTATGGTGACATGTTTGTATTGGTTGGGATGAAAAAGCAGAAGTCTCTCTCTGACCCAGGATCCTGTTTTGTTAGATTGTGCGGAAAATTGTATGAATCTTTAAACTAATTCTGGTAATTTTGGGGAAAGTAAAGAACGGGGCTAGTTGTAGAGTCTAAGTCTTTCCAGGTCCAAAGTTTCTGTCTGATTTTTTTTAAACATATGTTTTTATGCATTGTAGGAAGTTAGCACTCACCCCTCTCTTAGAAGAATGAAATATTTTAGGAGATATTAAAAAGGCAGAATATTATATTTCCCTGGATGAGAAATGGAGAAGCATGTTTTAAAGACAAAGCAGCTTCCTGTCTCCCCCCACCTTGTCAATGGACCTTCATCTGCAACACAAAGGACCCATCCAGCAACAGAAACTCCCCACATAGCACCTGGGAAGATTACATCAGCCAGCAAGGCTAGCTAAGACCCCCGCCCCCTGGGAGTCTCACAACCAATCAGGATACATTTCTTATACAGGAACAAGAAACACTGAGGTGGAGCACAACAGAGGTCATAAAAAAACCAAGGCACTCCCAGCATCTTGCTCTTCTTTTTTCTACTCAGGAACTCAAGCCATGTGATTCTGTTCAGGAACTCAAGCCATATGATTCCTGTCCACCATTAAACCATCTTTCCAAGCAGTCTCCATGTTTCTTCACTTGGAACTGAACCCAGATCGACATTTCTTCCAACACATTTTCATAACATATTGTCTAATCTGAATATTGTGATTCAGTTTCAGTGCACATTTTACTTACACTTGGCTAATCTGACCTATATTTGTGGAAAAACCAAATGAAAGTCATGTTCCTATTCCTAAAGGCAAAATTAATTGATATTTAAATATGAACCAAACATACTTCTCTTTCTTCCTTGAAAGCAGTTCTTCATATTTTTCATTAAAGGCCTTCTCCAATAAATCTGAGATTAAAAGAAAAACAAGATGTAGACAATCAGATAGTGGAACATCTGCATTTGAAATATGAGCTGTACCACTGGGTAACAAACTGAGTTTAATATGAAGAGTGTAAGCTGTTTGTCTGCTTTATTGGAGATTAAGCCTTTTAGTCACTTAGCATTACATTTTAGAAATGATCTCATGAGAATGACCTGGTATGGCTCTTAAGAAGTTCTTAACAGTGCGGTCTTGTGATGAGTTATCTCTGGAATCAGCTTCCATCCCCCTTCAAAATCCAGACGGTTCTTCCATCATTGCTGGGGAATCTCTTCCTATTCTCTCCAGGCAGGAAGTTTCAAAGAGGAAATTAGTGTTCGTCTTAAATAAGAGGCAAGATAAGTGTTCTTTTATTGATCCCTTGGTGGTCTGACTCATAAATTCTAACTGAGATTGCCAGAAACACACTCTCTCTCTCTCTCTCTCTCTCTCGCTCTCTCTCTCTCTCTCTCTCTCTCACACACACACACACACACACACACACATTCATTCCTCTTTACTTTGTCTTGTTTTTATTCTCAGACAGTTTAGAGGGTAAGGCAGGGAGGGAAGAAACCATGAAACAACTTTGGCCCAGTGTGATAAAAGCTACCAGCTTGGAACCAGTTCAAACATTTTGCTGAAGCAATTATGTTGAAAACAGAAGAGAGTGACATTGATTTAGCAGCAGCAATAACAGAATTAGATGGATAAATGCCTGTTAGAATCTATCTATCTATCTATCTATCTATCTATCTATCTATCTATCTATCTATCTATCTATCTATCTATCTATCTATCTATCATCTATCTATCTATCTATCATCTGCTCGCCTCAACAAATGATTCTGGGCAGGAAATAACAACAAACAGAATAAAACCAATTATACCATGGGTATAAACATTAAATACCAAAACTGAAATCCATAGCAGCAGAAATGCCCAGAGATGGGTTTCAGCAGGTTCTGACCAGTTCTGGAGAACCAGTAGCAGAAATTTTGAGTAGTTCAGAGTAGTAAAAATTCTGACCCCGCCCCCATCTGTTCCCTGCCTCCCAAGTCCCAGCTGAAAGAAATGGGGATTTTGCAGTAACCTTCCCCTGGAATGGGGAGGGAATGGAGATTTTATAGTATCCTTCCCCTTCCATGCCCACAAAGCCATGCCATGCCCACAAAGCCACACCCACAGAACTGGTAGTAAAAATTTTTGAAACCCACCACTGAAATGCCCCCCCACCCACCCAACAAAGCAGAAAAATAAGACAATGGGGGAAAAAACAACACAGTCAACAGCACCAATACAGCTGGGAAATGGTGTTTTTGCACACTGAAGGCTGCAGGGCTTGGGCACAGAATCAGATCTTTAAGGCCTTATGAAATGCCAACAGAGTAATCTCTGAAAGGAGAATGTTCCATAGAGTGGGGGCTACAGCGGAAATGCCACATCCCTTGGGGTCCACCAACCTGCCTTCCTTAGTCAGCAGCCCCAGAAGTATGCCCATCCTGCTGGGTCAGACTGAAGAGGTAGAAACAATATGTATGACATTCTCTGACCCCAGAATCTGGATTTTATTTTCCAGATCATAATGAGAACTACACTCTTTAAAAAGATATCCCCCTTTATGTACTAAAACATGTAAGAATTATATTCCACTGTATCCAAATAGGACCAGCAAACTGTTCAGAGTAAGAAATACAGAAAGAACTAAATCAAACGGTAGTTCCTTCAATTATTATTAATAAATGCAAGCTACAGCAAACTGAAATTTGATATTGTGGTTAATTAATCCTAGTGGAGTGTATCCTCTATATATCTTATCCTAAGGAGGTTTATGACAACCTTCTTTTCAAAATGCTTCCTCTTTTCCATCTATAAAGTAAACATTTTGGCCAGTACATAACATGCTAAATTTGCTAAAAATACAGCCTTGAATTTAGTGGGTGAGTCATGATCTTAGAATGTTACGTGGTCCAGGTTATTCCATTAATTCATAACATGATTTTGAAGGGCGTTGAATATTAAGTGAACCAAAGCAAAAAAAAAAAAAAAAAAAAAGATATTCCAACTTTGAAGGTTATCATATTGCATTAATATATCACACATAAGTAATTGCTTGTGGAATCTAATGGTTAAAAAAAAAAGTTGAATCCTAATGGTGCTTTCTTTATTATCTTGGAGGGGCAGCACTGATCTCTTTAGTGTATGAAGTTTAGTTTAATTGCACATCCGTTTTAATGCCATTTCAGTAAATAGGTTAAAAACAGAATGAATACATGTAAGTGACAGGATCTCCCATCCCTACTACAAGATAAATCTTCTTTAGGTTTTTCTTAAGAACTTTATTTCATTTGAGAAGATTTGTCAGTAGCAGTTTGTTTTTTTTAAAAAAAATATCTTTTGCTAGTTGGATTTAAAGCCAGTATGTTCTTTGGAACAAATTTAGATGGCCTTTAAAGTCTTTGGTACTTTACTTTTTTAAAAAAAGTTTCACTTTTAAGAAAAAATAAGTATGAATCTTCTTTGTATTCTATATATTGTATTGCTGTGAAGAAAAAGGGCTGTGGATTTTAATGCATTTTAATGTGTTTATTGTGATTTGTATTTATGATTGTTTTTGTAAGCCGCCCTGGGTCCTCGGGGAGAATGGTGGCATATAAATCACATAAATAAATAAATAAATAAATAAATAAATAAATAAATAAATAAATAAATAAATAAACAAACTGTAATATATCTGGCAGCATTTTTCCTGAACCATCTATCCATAATTGGTAAAATGTAAAATTTGTTACTATCGGTTCTGTGGGCATGGCTTAGTGGTGGTGGGGAATTATGATTGAGTGGGCATGGCAAACTTTTTTTTTTACTTTTAAAACCATTTTTTTCTACAACCTCTCTTGAAGAGGTTGTAGAAAAAATGCTTTTAAAAGCCTCTGATGATCCCAGCTAAGCCGCGCGATCATCAGAGGCTTTTTTTTTTTTACTTTTAAAAGCATTTTTTCGGTTAAAGAGGTTGTAGAAAAAATGCTTTTAAAAATAAAAAAAAACCTCTGATGATTGCACGGCTCAGCTGGGCAATGGGGGGGGGCAGGGATTTTTGCTACTGGTTCTCCGAACCACCTGCCTCCATCGCTACCGGATCGGGCGATCCAGTCCGAACCGGGAGCATTTCACCCCTGCATCTATCCAGTCTGGATTTTGAGAGACACCTGCTTTAACTTTACTCCTCTTATGTGATTTGTGAACTGACAAATCTTCTCCCCTTTATGAAATACATATAGTCCTCAACTGAGCCCAACATTTATGTTGTTAATTATTTTTTATTATTATATTGAGAACCAATTTGATTTGGTGATTAAGGTATCAGGCTAGAAAACTGGAGATTAGCATTAGCCCTGAAAGCCATCTGGGTGACTTCGGAACAGTCACTCTCTCTCCATCCAACTCAACTCACAAGGTAGTTGTGGGGAAAATAGGGGAAGGAAGAAATAGCATACGTGTTCACCATCATGGGTTAGTTATAATGTAATACAGGTGGGATTAAAAAAAATTCTAACAATAATAAACAATTACATTTTCTTTTTTTGTTTTGCGTTGTGCACTGAGGTAATAGTATGTGGGAATGACCTGGGAGACAGGAGGGAGAGCCACAGACTGGATAACCAGTGTTTAAAAAATATCTCAGCCCACAGAAGAAAGAGAATGTTGGAAGTGTTTCAGGTGGGACCATCTTAAATTTCCAGTTTGTTAAAAAAAAAGAAGGATGCATTTAGTCTTACAAGATTCTGTTAATGTAATCTTATAGTAAAGATATAGCTAGTGCTCCTGGTTGTGCTTTTTATCTGAATATCTTGCAGGGTTGACGACTGCCCAGAATTCTTTTGAATTGGGATATAAATGGTGTAAAATCAATCATTCAGTCAATAAGGGATCAGAAAGATTAAATCCCTAAGCTTCTGTCCTGTACATCCTGGTGATCCTTGTTCATATTACATTGTATGAATGTTGCTTTTAATTCTTTTACAGCATGACATCCTTTTAGGAGCAAACCAGACTTGACGGTAGCACTGCTCTGCAATTCATTACAGCAGCCATATCTTTTTTTCAAGCTTCCATATGTTCCTGGACCTGAGGCGGGGTGAAATTCAGCTGGTTCTATCCAGCTTGGGCGAATCGGTAGTGGCTGTTGCGGGAGGCTCCGCCCACTCATGCGGATGTCATAATGTCGCTTTTTTGCAATGATTTTAAGCCTCTGCACGTGCTCAGAAGGCTTTGCACATGCATGGACGACAGGCACATTTGCAAACCGTAGGGAAGGTAAGTGAATTTCATTCCTGACCTGAGGTGATTCCTTTAAAGTTGACCTATAGACAGCAAGATAACATTTTGATTCAACTAACAAAAGAAATTTACTTCCAGGAGAAACAAACGACAATCATTCCCTAGTATTACCTTTCTCTACATTTCAAATTTTTGAAATGGCAAAAATAATTTTAAGCCAAGGGCAGGTAACTCAGCATCTCTGACTTAACAGTAGATCTGATTGTAAGCTCCTTAAGACTCAGCCAGCTTTGCCAATATTTACTGTACTCTATAATATTTACATAATTTAAGATAGCAAGGCAGGCTGCCTCACAATCTTAACTTCTGCAGGTCTACACAGAATTAACATGAATAGCTGATTTTTGTTCCACTCCTCTTTGGCTTTAATAACTGTGATTGCACTCAAGAGCCAGAGACTGCTTATGATTAGCTCCACTTTCAGAAACACGGGGAGATTGCTTTGGAAAACGTAGCAATGAAACCAGTCTAACTCTTCATAATCATGAGGCATTGTCAAGAGCAAAGACATTTCAAATAGCGGAGACCTGAAGAAAACTTACCGAAAGTGGCTTTATTTGTGTTACTTTAAGGGAACTGGGGATGAGTATGCTTTCTTCATCTTCTTGCATTTTTTAAATACCAGTTTTTATGTGTGTTGCATTGCATTGTAGAGAAAAAAAAAGGCTAGTTCTGAAAGTCATGAAGATGATGATTATGTTGGAAACAAGAAAAGCTAGTAGAGAGAAAAATACTCAAGTCAATCACAAAGTAAAATTTTAAAATCCTTTTGCTTATAATCCTTACCTCTAAAGCAAGTCCATGCCGGTTAATAAACTTATAGATGCAGGAAGATAATGCTTGTAGAATTGGATTCCAGTGGAAAACATCTTCCTTCATACACATCTGATTTTAAAAAGGAACTCCTCACATTCTGAAATACACAAAGAGGGATTTAACGCTAATGATCCCATCACACACTTCAATTCAAAATTAATTCAGAGATGTCTGTGACCATTGCTCCTCCACTCTCCCTTTCTCTGTTCAAAAAGTAATGCAAAGATCTCACAAGAAAACATTGATGGCAAGAGTTAAATTATGGGAAAACAATTAATAATTTATTTACTCAAGGATCCTTTTTTAAAAGTATGCATGTATTTCATATGTGCTATATTAAATATTTTTAGCGAGGTCCCCTCATCTGAATAACAGGTCTAATCTAAACAATGTCAGTTCTTTGTCCCATTGGTGAAATTGTATGATTCTCTAACATGAAAATGATGCTAGCATGAGAATTAACTATGAGCAAGAACCATATGTGCAAAATAGTTGCTTCAGTTTAATCTGGCGTTCAGATATCCTGGGCAATGCAGTGGCCTGCTATGTGCACCTCAGTGGTGGGATTCAATTTTTTTTTACTACCGGTTCTGTGGGCTTGGGTTGGTGGGCGCGGCAGGGGAAGGATATTGTAAAATCTTCATTCCTTCCCCACTCCAGGGGAAGGTTGTTGCAAAATCCCCATTTCCTCCCTATCAGCTGGGACTTGAGAGGCAGAGAATAGATGGGGGCGGGGCCAGTCAGAGGTGGTTTTTATTGGTTCTCTGGACTACTCAAAATTTCCGCTACCGGTTCTCCAGAACTGGTCAGAACCTGCTGAAACCCACCTGTGGTGCAACTGCCCTTCAGGAATTCATCTTCTCTACTAACAACTTTGAAAAGTAATTCATTTAGCTGTTAGTAACTAAATATCAAAGCTAATGTAAAGGGTCAGTATTTATTCATTTAGTTTGATAGGCCTCCCAACTCCCATATGTCTCTGGGTGGTTTATAACTAGTAAGTAGTATAAACCTCTCTTGATCTAGGAAATTATGCTTCCACCATTACTTAGAGTCTCTTACACATTCCATTGTGAATTAGGATTCTCAATTTCTTTAAAAACCTCCCCTTTAAATGGTTTATTCTCATCTGTCTTCCAGATGTTGAATCTCTCCCTGTTACCCCGGTATATAATACTTATGTTGAATCCATGATTAATTGCTAACATGTCTCCAGAATATTTCCTTTGTTTTATTGTAATATGGATGGAGCCTTCTATTTTCATTAACATTTCCTCCTATCTGATTATCCTAAACAAGCAAAAATAGAGTTCAGCAGATTTTACCTTTTGCACCCAAAGTAAAACCTTTTTAAGATCAGTCAATAAATTCCTGAATATTCCTTGAATAAATTATACTTTTTTATTTTAAATACCAAACATATTTTATAAATAAATCAAATTTATTTCATTCAGTGTATACAATAAATAAAGTTACTTTAGAGCTATAAATGTTATTATCTCTTTTTAAAAAAATTTCTTCCCAACCCACTCCCTCACCACCTTACACTTTCCTTTATGATGAATTTTACAATTCTAGTTGGGACTGCAACTCTCAGAAGGACAGCTTATTGGTAAAATGTGCCTTAGGGATTTGGGGGAAATGTTCCTTTAATCATAACAACACAAATTTAGTTTACATTTTGAAGTGGATCCATTATTCAATTGTTTACTTACAGTAAGCATGGTTTAGATCCAAGGTTTTTATGCTCTTGGCAGGAATGTGTCCTAGTACAAGCTTTTTTCCCCCCAAATACTCCTTCTCTTCAACTCAATGTTCATTCCCATTTCTGCAGTCTCCATGCTTCTCAGTGGTGAAATCCATTTTTTTTACTACCAGTTCTGTGGGTGTGGCTTGGTGGGCCTGGCTTGGTGGGCGTGACAGGGGAAGAATACTGCAAAATCTCCATTTCCACCCCATTCGAGGGGAAGGATACTGCAAAATCCCCATTCCCCCCAACTCCTGGGGGGGAATAATAAATCTCCATTCCCACCCCACTCTGGGGCCAGCCCCCCAACTCCTGGGGGGAAATAATAAATCTCCATTCCCACCCCACTCTGGAGCCAGCCCCCCAACTCCTGGGGGGGGTTATTAATCTCCATTCCCACCCCACTCTGGGGCCAGCCAGAGGTGGTATTTGCCGGTTCTCTGAACTACTCAAAATTTCTGCTACCGGTTCTCCAGAACCTGCTGGATTTTCCCCCTGCCGCATCCCCATGGTCACATGATCAAAATTTGGATACTTGGCAAAATTTGGATTCTTGTCATATTTATGACAGTTGCAGTGTCCCAGAGTCATGTGATCCCCTTTTGCAACCTTCCGACAAGCAAAGTCAATTTATTTTTTATTTATAAATAAATAATGGGGAAGCCAGATTCACTTAACAACTGTGCTACTAACTTAACAACTGCAGTGATTCACTTAACAACTGTGGCAAGGAAGGTCGTAAAATGGGGCAAAACTAATTTAACAAATATTTCACTGAACAACAGAAAGTTTGGACTCAATTGTGGTTGTAAGTCAAGGACTATCTGTATAAAGTTTTGGATAATGGGTTTAAAAACACAATGGACCATGGGTTTAGATCAGTAGTGGGCTGCTCCCGGTTTGCATTGGTTCACAAGGACCGGTAGTAAAAATTTGTAGTAGTTTGGAGAACCGGTAATAACATTGGCTGGCCATGCCCCCGAACTGGTCCCTAGCCCGGTTGCCGCTTACCCCGTCCACCTCATCAGAGGCTTTTTTTTAACTTTTAAAAGCATTTTTTCTACAACCTCTTTTGCCAAAAAAATAAACTTTTTTAAAAGTTTAAAAAAAAGCCTCTGATGATCGCGTGGCTCAGCTGGGATCATCAGAGGCTTTTAAAAGCATTTTTTCTACAACTTCTTCGGCCGAAGTGGTTGTAGGAAAAAAAAATGCCTTTAAAAGCCTCTGGCGATCCCAGCTGAGTTGCTTGATCGTCAGAGGCTTTTAAAAGCATTTTTTTCTGTAACCTCTTAAGGTTGTAGAAAAAATGCTTTTAAAAATTAAAAAAAAAAAAGTTGGCCATGCCTACCCAGTCACATTACCCCCCACCAAGCCATGCCCACAGAACCGGTAGTAAAAATTTTTAGAACCCACCCCTCGTTTAGACACAAAGAATGTGAATGCTGCTTTTCACATTGACAAAGAAACTAGTATTCATTTTGCAAATGATCTCCAAGGGCTGCCTTCTCAAAACAGGCAGATCTTCTTCCCTTTACTGAGAAAGGACATTTACTTTGATCTTCTTTGATATAGATTTCTCATTTCAAAGCAGAGTATTTGCCAGAACTCCCAGGATGTTAATTTTAGCTTACTTTTTAAATAAATTACTAACCTGAGCTCAGAGAGACTTATTGCCTGTATAAATCATTTCCATCCAAATTGCTGTTAGAGAGGTCTAACAATGGATAAATGAAGCCTCTATGTTCAGTGGCACTACATCTTTCAATATTAGATGCCCAGCATGGGCAAAAGACAGAGCACATAGTTGTTACCTTGTGCTAAGTGTGGGCTTTAGAGAAATATAAAAGTGGCCACAAAAGTACATCTAGATGAGTTCTTATTCTGGGAAGGAGTCATCATTTTCCTTTTTAGTCATCTTTGGGCCCTTGTAATGAAACACCAGGTGGGGCTTTCCCAGACTTAATAAAGAAGACATTTAAACTTCACTGAGAGCCTATGGAGATTCTCAATTATCTAGGTCATGCTTGCCCCAAAGGTGATTTTTCCGAAAGGCAGCTGGACTTTCATGGGTTTTTTTCTTTGAAAATGTTTTGCTTCTCATCGAAAAGGCAAACTAAAGAAGTTTATTGGATGAGAAGCGAAACATTTTCAAAGAAAAAAATCAAGAAAGTCCAGTTGCCTTTCGGGAAAATCACCTTTAGTTCACTGAGAGCCATTCCTCTAATAATATAATATAATATAATATAATATAATATAATATAATATAATATAATATAATATAATATAATATAATATAATATAATATAATATAATATAATATAATATAATATAATATAATATAATATAATATAATATAATATAATTAATATTGTCATGTCACATCTTGTATTTTATGTTGAGACTCTAGTGCAGAGAAGAGCAACAAAAATGATTAGGGGACTCGAGGATAAAATGTATAA
This sequence comes from Masticophis lateralis, assembly GCA_030761175.1. Taxonomy (NCBI): domain Eukaryota; kingdom Metazoa; phylum Chordata; class Lepidosauria; order Squamata; family Colubridae; genus Masticophis; species Masticophis lateralis. Next base: position 116,194,311 of record JAUDYJ010000001.1, read on the forward strand.
AGAATAATTGCTGGAACTGGATATGTCTAGTCTTATGAAAAGAAGGACTAGGGGAGACATGACAGCAGTGTTCCGATATATTGGGGTCTGCCACAAAGAAGAGGGAGTCAAACTATTCTCCAAAGCACCTGAGGGTAGGACAAGAAGCAATGAGTGGAAACTAATAAAGGACAGAAGCAACTTAGAACTAAAGAGAAATTTTCTGACAGTTAGAACAATTAATAAGTGGAACAACTTGCCTCCAGAAGTTGTGAATGCTCCAACATTGGAAGTTTTTAAGAAGAGATTAGATAACCATTTGTCTGAAATGGTGTAGGGTTTACTGCCTAAGCAGGGGGTTGGACTAGAAGACCTCCAAGGTCCCTTCCAACTTTGTTAAATTATAAATATTGTATATAATATATACTACTTAGACTTCTATATCACTCCATAGTGTTTTACAGCACTCTCTGAGTTGTTTACAAATATCAGCATATTGCCCCCAACAATCTGGATCCTGAAGGATGGAAGGCTGAGTCAATCTTGAGCTGGACCTGATTGAACTCCAGACTTCACTAAGAGGATAGAGATAGTGCCTAGGAAATAGTCTGATAAGAGAGAGCATAGCCTGCAGCTGCATAATGGCTGGAGAAAGAGACTCAGACAGTTCTCAGGCTATAAAGGACATGTCAGGAGATTTGTATTTTCAGACTTGAAGATTATTGTCAGTGTTAAAGCCTGAATATCAGCCATCCAGATAGGAACACAACCCGATGAATTAATTCTAGCTTATTGTAAGGCTTTTGATCCTTCCCTTCTTTTGTAATCTTGTCTTCCAACAAAGGAGTTTTCAGTTTGAGTCTTGGACAGTAGCACAAAAAGTTTCGGTCTTCTGAATCTTTCCTTTTTATTTCTCGTGTTGCTTTTCCCTCAGCCCTTATCTAATATCATCCATCTGGTCTCTTTTCTCAGATGACTTGGGCAAGAGGTGGCAAAAAAATAATCAGAGTACCCAAGAATGAAAATGCTTCCGACCCCCTCAAAGGAAACATGCATCATCTCTGCTAAAAGATAAAATATAAAATAAAATAATTATATTATATTGTATCATACACAGTGAGAGAAAGGGAGTGAAACTTTGTGTACAAGGAAAAAAAAATGCTTGGAAATAGAGTCTCAGGAATCACCCTTTATTATTATGTTAATAATAATAAATTAGCTACCGCCTTCCTATCCTTGAAAGATAGCCCTAAGGACAGTGCTTGGAGTCTCACTTGACATCTTAATGATGCTAGGGCCATGATTGAGAACCTATGGCACATGTGCCAGAGGTGACACACAACGGCCTCTCTGTTGGCACATGAGCTGTCGCCCCAGTTCAGCTTCACTGTGCATGCACGCATGCCTCCCACCAGCCAGCTGGTCTTTGGGTCTATGCCGCACATGCACGGAGTGTGTGGGGCGTGTGGGGGCCATGCAGGGGGCCACACACCCATTGCATTTTGGATGGTTGGGGGTGCATGCATGCATTCGCGAGCGCATGCAAACACTTTTGGCACTCGGTCCGGAAGAGGTTAGACATCACTGTCCTAGGGGCTCTAAATATATATACTTCCCTTTATCAACATTCCTATTTGAGACGGGTTTTTTTTCCAAAATTCCATTTGTTTATAATAACTAAACAGAGGTGCTTTGTTTGCTCCATTGGAATTTAACTTTTCAGTTGTTGTTTTTAAATACTGATCAAAAGTCCCTGCAACCTTGGCACCTGAAAGCATGCTTCTCCTGCCCAAGCCATCTGAGAATAGAGACCAGATTGGCCCAAGGAAGATGTCAGCCACTCGTGAATATTTGTAATTTAGTGGAGAAAGTACTTTAGAACAGCGGTCACCAACTGGTGATCCGTGGACCACTGGTGGTCCATGAAAAATGTTTGGTGGTCCCCAGAAAAATTATTTGCATCTTTTTATATTGCACTAAATCAGGGGTCCTCAAACTACGGCCCCCAGGCCGGATACGTATATTGAATGCTTGTGTTGCTGCAGAAAGTCTCCCCCTTCGGGGTCTTTTTGTGTGGGTTGGAGGGGGGCAGAAATTCCGGCTTGGGGTCTGCTTCAGCCTCCTGGTGCGGGGCTTTGGGTAAAGGCTGAAGGGAAGTGCCACTGGTGGCAAGGAGCTGGAGGGCCTTGTTCCAGTGGAACTGCATCATGGTCTGGAACTGGCTGACCATCTCAGCCCACTGAGCCTCCAGGCACCGGTACCTGGCCTTGCACTCCTGCAGGTCTTCCTTCTATTGGAAAGCCTATGCTTGTAGTCCTCAGTGAGGTGCTTCTGCTAAGCCTCCTTTTCGGTCAGATCCAATTTGAACTGAGCTGTTTTGCCAATTCTTTCTAGTGGTGGATGTTTAGCTCCAACAACTGCTTCCTGTTGGGACTCTAAAGATCCCGGGTGGGCAGACGAGGAGTAGCGAGTAGAGGCTGGCAAGATGCCCCTCGACGTGAGTGACATTGAGTTGGCCATGCCCACCCAGTCACATGACCACCTTCCCACGCCCACCCAGCTGGTCATTAGGCAGATCATATTAGTGGGTTGTGGGATTTAAAATTATGAATTTAGTGGTCCCTGAGGTCCAAACAATTGGGGACCTCTGCTTTAGAATGAACATAATGAAGAAAAACTGGGAGGAGCGGGAGGGAGGCATGGTTGCAATAGCTGTTTTTTATGTTTTTTACATTTTTTTCTCTCTCTCTCTTTTTATGTTTGTGCATAATGAGGAACAAGGTATCACTGGCAAAACACAACTCATAAAATTAGGTCACCAAATTACACTTTTATGAATCATATGCAAATTACTCTATGATTTCCCATTAGCTATTAAATGACTTTTTTAAAAAAAAAGACTATGGAATAACCTGAACAGTTTGAGAAATTAATAAATAGCGATGAGTTTATTTCAGCATCAATTAGATTCCTCCTTACAGTGAGGTAGTAAACAGAGCAATCTGAAAGCCAGCTTTGTCCAACCTGGAGCTCTCTGGATATGTAAAAATTACAGCAGTGCTCAGAACTCCTAGACAACATCTGGAGTTCTAAAACATCTGGGGAGCATCAGCTGGACAAGGATGTCCGAACCCCTCTCTGCGGTTTGATCTGGTCTTTATATCTCTTGATTAGGAGGGCTGAAATGAATGTTAAAATCAGATGAGGAGGCCTCTCTTTCAAAGACTGCGATCTTGCGAAAGGGGAAATCATAAATTTTAAAATAGAATCGCGTTTTGATGTCTCCTGGAGGATGTCTGACAAACTTTCAAACACAGTCAAGACATTAAATAATATACATTAAAGCAGGCAACTCAGTGAGAAATATAAATATCATATCCAGACTGAAAAATTGGGGTAAAAATAAACCTAATAAAAAAGATTGCTCTTTCAGATTGTTAGATGTCTTGAGGCCTTTTTGGCTTCAATATCTTCTTTTCATCTCTCAAGATAAAATAACTTTAGATGTCTTTCTGATAGAAAACTGGCAAAAGAACTGTAGGATATCACATAACTTTAATTGCAGCTTTGGGTGAGAAAGGTAGATGTAAATATTCTCTTGATTATATGTGTTCCCCCCAGGTATTCATTTCTTTTTTATGCTCAATCTGGGGAGCAGTGGGTTTATTATATTTGTAATGTTTGCTATTTTATGAGTATGTTTATGTTTTCTTTTTTATTATGCTTATCATGTTCCTTTTTGATAGCCACTTCATTTTATTTACATTTAAGATTAATATAATATAATGAGAGAGGGAGAGGGAGAGAGAGAGAGAGGGAGGGAGGGAGGGAAAAACTTTGATGTATGAGAAAAAAAATGCTTACAAATAGTCTTGGGAATCCCTCTGATCATGATTGTTGGAAATCAAAAATAGAACCTCCCACCATTCTAATGAGAAGGCAGGGAAAAAAACACTGCAATCCCTAAAATAAACTTCACATATCATAAAGAACAATTCTGAACATGTTCAAAAATTCCAGAACCATGCCACACAAAAAATCTTCTCCCCATAGTTCCAGAACATGTAAACCAGACCACGAAGTTGCCCCTCCCCCCACTGCAGCTGACTTTCTCAAAAATATTATACCTGTCTTCTCTGAAAGCAACTGCTGTGGTTATAGACTGAATATTTGGATTCTTCCAGAACTTTGAAGCTGACAATTTTGAAATCGGTAATGTTAAATGTGAAGGATACTTTTTTTTCTCTTAAAACTTATCACATTTGTCCCTCTTATTAAGCCTCGCCCTTTGAACAATTCAGATAATAGCTAATATTCAATTCATTTATCCTCTCTAAAATTTTGAGAATTGCTGGCAATTGCAGTTACAACACATATGCATAAGAGGTTGGAAAATTGATTGATTATCTACATCTTATTAAATCCTATTATTAATAGTTCTGGGAGAAGCATCAATGACTTCAGATAACCTGATGATACAACTTTAGTGGCTAAAAGGCAGGAAGAGTTAAGGAATGTTTTGTAGGTGTTAAAGAAGATTAAACAAAAGCTGGTCTGATTCTCAATTTTAAAAACCCCAAGATTTACTCAATAGGCAAAACTACTGATAACTCAGTGCAAATAGATGGAGAAGGCACTGAGTTCTGAAGCATTACAGATATCATTGGAAGCACCATTGGAAGCACCAATAATGAGGCCAAAGTTAATTTTTTTTTTAAAAAAATTGATTTATATGCTGCCCTTCTCCGGAGACTCAGGGCGGCTTACAATGCGTTAAGCAATAGACTTCATACTTTTGTATATTTTACAAAGTCAGCTTATTGCCCCCACAAACTGGGTCCTCAATTTACTTACCTTAGAAAGGATGGAAGGCTAAGTCAACCTTGAGCCTGGTGAGATTCGAACTTACTAATTGCAGACAGTTGGAGTTAAATTACAGTGCATTAGTCTGCTGAGCTATTCCAGGCTCTATTCTGGGCACATAATGCAAAACCAAGAATAATTGGAGATGACACAGGTGTTCAAAAGTTTTACAGGCAATTGAAAAAGAGACTGGTAGAAAATGAGGTGGCATCAGCATGGACACAATCTGTCCCAAGCATTTTGAGCAAACTCAAAGATCCATTAGCAAAAGACACAGATAAGTCATTTGCAACTTATAACATAATTATGACTTTATGTGGGACAAACAGGGGAAAAGTTGAGAGAATACATCAATGAACATTGACTGACAGTCAAAAATATGATGAAAACTCCTTAATTTTATAAGGTTTTGGGGGTTTGGGGATGAGACCACAGAGTCTGGTAATCCATTCCAGGCATTAACAGCTCTGTTACTGAAGTCATATTTTCTGCAATCGAGTTTGGAGATGTTCACTTTAAGTTTGTATCTATTGTGTGCTCATGTATTGTTATGGTTGAAGCTGAAGTAGTCATTGACAGGTAGGACATTGTAGCAGATGATTTTATGAGCTAGGTCATACTGAAGGCGGTGTAGTTCTAAATTTTCTAAATCTAGAATTTCAAGTCTGGTGGCATAGGGTATTTTGTTATGAGGACTCTTCTTGCGAAAATGAGGACTCTTCTTGTGAAATATTTCTGAGCGCGCTGAATTGTATTAATGTCCGATATACAGTGGGGTTCAGACAGATGAGCTGTATTCGAGAATGGGTCTAGCAAATGTTTTGTATGCTCTGGTTAGTACTGTAATATTACCGGAGAAGAAGCTATGCAAGATTAGGTTTATAACCCTTAATGACTTTTTGGCAATGTTGTTACAGTGGGCTTTGGCACTTAGATCATTTGATATGTGCCAAGGTCCTTGACAGAATGAGGGTCGTCTACAAGGTCATGTCCACTTAGCTTGTATTTAGTGTTCTGATTCTTTTTGCCAATGTATAAGACAGAGCATTTTGCTGGTTGAGATTTGGAATTGCCAATTTTTTGACCATTCTGACACAAAGTCAAGTTTTTTTTTTTGAAGGGTAGCAGCATTGTTGGTAGTATTAAATAGTTTAACATCATCAGCAAAGAGAATGCAGTTACTTATAATATGATCACAACGGTCATTTATGTATAGTATGAAGAGTGTTGATCCTAGAACGCTGCCTTGGGGAACACCGCTAATAAGAGGTGCAGGATTTGATAGGGCACTCCCCAACACACTGACAAGATCAACCACAGTTGGGAAACTATGGATATCTTACACCAAGCCAGATCCAAAAATGGAAGAAAATTCCTCAAGAAATAACACTGACAATTCATCAATTAATAGAGAGTTTGAAATAAGTTCCATCTACAAAGCAACAACCAAAGGTCAAGGAAAGAGACAAACAGACCTAAACATATTCTTCCCCATCACACACCTATTGACCAACACCTAGATAAGCAGGAACAAGCAACAGATAAACAGGAACAATAAAGGAAGAAACAATACCCCAGTCAAGAACTGAACTTTATCACACTGTAAAAAGCCATGCCATCCAAATCTCAAGTCATGACTTTCCAATTCCAATAATTCCTTATTTCATAAGGTTATCAACGCCCTCATCCCCACCAAAGCTGCGTGCCTCAAAATATACTTTTAAATTAGGTAGTCCTTACTCTTCTCTTTCTTTGGCGTCCTGCAACAACTGATTTCAACATTAGTTTTATTAAAAATAAAGAGAAGGAAAAGTAAAATTTTATTTCAGCTTAGTCAAATGCCCAAACTATTACCAATGGGGAAATAAAGCATTTTGCACTTGTAAAGATCACAAACACCAGTTGAACTGCCAGTCTCCCATAAAATGTAATGGAAAGACTGGCCACATACCAAATAGGATCCAAAGTTCGAATAGATTGGAAATTGGAACAAACATACTAGAACAGAATTTTCACAAAGACATAAACTTCTAAGATTTTCTCTCTCTCTCCCCCCTCTCTTCCCTTCCCCCCACATATGTGCACACGTGCGCGTGCACACATATGCAGAAACATTTTGTAACAATTAGGAGATGCAATAAAAATATCAGAATTCATGAATCAGACTAGTATGCCTAAAAACAAAGTAACCAAAATAAGATCCTGTCCTAGAACTTTATCTGAGAGAGAAGGGGTTTTGCTTAGTTTGCTTCTCCAAATAAATTTATTTATTTGTTTGTTTGTTTATGAAAATTTATATAGCTAGCCAGCTCACTCTGGACAGCTTACAAAAAGAATTACCCAACATACAACAAATAATAAAAAGCAATAATTCCCACCCCTAATTTGCCCTAACTACCCCTGATTCCCATAGATGATAACCTTCAATCAAATGTAGATTCATTTTCTGTTCTCTTGATGATTCCCTGAAAAGAATGGGTTGTGGCTTGGTATTGGTGTTATTTATTTGTAATTTAAATGTCTAAAGCCACTCAACAACTGATTGTTGTCTCTCAGGGATGCTTAGCTTTATCGCTCTATAGTTCTTGCCTGCTCAAGCAGCAGGTATTCTCAACTTTTCCTGTCTACAATTCAAAACAGTTCCTCCCTTCCAGTTGTAAAGATTAGCTTTTATCACACTTCCCTCATACATGTGGCTTCTTCTGGAAAGTAACTCAACAAAGTCATGTGGTGTTCTTAGCCTTCATTTTGTCTTCATCTTCCAGCAGTCTCCCTGTCACTCTTCCAGATGTTTTTACTTATATTGACCACTAGGAAGCATAGAAGAGAGAGAGGGGGTGGGAAAGTTATATTACAGTCCATCTTATTTTATAAATGCCTTCTACCTTATCATTTTCTCAAGTGATATCCTCCCTTGCACATCTCTCAGTTATCTTCTTGACCCTGATCTCAAGTCAAAAGCTCTTTAAACCAAGGAGGGGATATAGCTTTTCTCTTAGAAGAGAAGGTCAGAAATTAAACATACATACATACATACATACATACATACATACATACATACATACATAGCACTGAAAGGGGTGTTCATGAAAACAGAAAGTTTAGACTTTAGGAATGCGAGGTGCATTTGAGAAGGTTTTCTAAACTAGACAATATCTTTATTCCCAGCATGTCTGAAAGCATCAGACAAGAATGCAGATAGTGGATGTCACATTTTTTTCTTGTTTTGACCAGAATTTCCTTCTTAGGTAATAAGGAGGGAATTTTTAAGACTTCATTAAGATGAAGGAACTCCTGTATTGGGCAAATATAGCTTTCAATAGAAATTTGAACTTGCTTTTCTTCTCATGATTGAAATTTTACAAGATCACAGGAGAGATAGGAAGGAAGGAAGGAAGGAAGGGAGGGAGGGAGGGAGGGAGGGAGGGAGGGAGGGAGGGAGAACGAATGAACGAACAGAATAACAGACCAACCTCCTTCTCAGGCAGGAAACCCTATAACATTTAAGACGAATAGTTGTCCAATCTCTTCTTAAACACTTCCATTGTTGGAGCAGCTACCACTTCTGGAGGCAAGTCATTCCACTGATTCATTGCTGTAACTGTCAGGAAATTTCTTTTTAGTTCTAAGTTGCTTTTCTCCTTGATTAGTTTCTATCCATTGCTTCTTGTCCTGCCTTTGGAAGTATAGATCTTAGGAAGATATGCTATAAAGTTTCCAGTCAGTGCTTTAAGATAGAGAATGTTCCTTCAGTGCACATGTGGACATATTCACCTGATTATAGGATAAAATAATAAAGGCAGTATATTGGTCTTGTAAGCCACCCACAGTTACCTTGGGTTAAGATGGGTGGCCAGTAAATTTGATAAACAATCAAACAAACAAATCAAAGGTTCATTGGGGAACTCCTGATAGAAACCATCATGTAGTTTGGGTTACAAATGTTGATAGATTATGGAGATTATGGAGTTGTAAAATGTAGCATTCTTCTTAGAAAGAAACATTTCTGAGTTTCATCTTGAACATTAGTATGATCTATGAGTTTTCATTTATGGATGCTGTCTTTGGCTGCCTACCAAACAGTCTGGGCAAATTATAATTTGCAAAAAAATGTAGTTTGGAATAAGACAGCCAAAAAAGAAATTCTGTACCACTGGAAGTCTGCCAATCCCCAGCTGATCCAATTGTTGTTGCAAGAATTTTAGACATAAGCTGTAAGAGAATAGATACTTCAGTCAAACAGATAAGAGGCATCAGGGTGCAAAGATATTGGCCTTGTCTCTTGAATATTTCAAGAAAAAAGAAACATTTTCCCTTCTTCCTTTCCTATTGCCTCTTTTACTGTGTCTGTTGGTATCTCTTTGAACCACAAAGCAATGTGTGTCTGCAGTACTTACACTAATATATGTTTAAATGCTGAGCTCTAAACAGTGAATTGAAAGGTTATCAGATAGGGTTGATACATAAGGTGTTTGTGGAATAAGTCCAACTAAACACAGTAGATTTGAGTTCTACATAAATGCGAATAGCTAAAATACACTGAACTTTCTTTATTCAATTAAAAAATGAACTGTTGTAGAGAAGATTCTGTCTATAGTTGAAGAACAATAAAGGAAACTTACTCTTAAATAATTCCATTTGTCGTTTCTGGTTATATTTAAAAATATAAATTTATATATAAAACATATTATTTTAGTCTCTTGTTTCCAAAATAATCATTGGTTTAAAAGGGGGATGTTTTAAATTAATATCCACAAAAGAACTGGACCCATCACAGCTGGCTTAAGGTCTAGACACAATATATTGAATCTGGATTCAACTATGTACTCTGGGGTCAAAGATTAATGATACGTTTAGAGCAACTTTAACAATTAGTAAATAGGTACCTGGCCAACCTCATCATCCTCCCCTCAAAATTAAGGAGCTGCCAAGATTATGAATACCACTTTCTCTGTGCCAGGCTCATTCGCTGACATCTGTCAGCATTTGTGGTGGTGGATCTCACTGTGCCACTCTCACCTGTTGCTTCTGGCAACTAATTAATGTGAAGTTTTGTCAGAAAGTCAAAGTCTTGACCAAAGCATTCCCACCAATAGTAACCAAAACTTGCCAATGGATCATACCCTACTTGCCTAATATCTCACAAATCCAGTGATGAGCTGGATTTCTTCCTAGTTGGGATCAAGATATGTCAACTCCCATTAAACCAGTGAATCAGGAAACATTTTTTACTCTACAAGAACAAGCCAATAAACTTTCTTTACTGTCAGATCACAGTCTGTACCCCAGAAAATAAAATAAAACTGTTCATAGTTTTGGGAGAGGAAAAAAACTTTGAAAAGGACACTTTATTGCTTCAATGAGTACAACAAAAACACTTGCCTGCAAGTTTCCTCAGTCATACCGCTCTGCCTTAAAAACATGCAGGGGAAATGTTTCATAATTTTCTGGTAACCCACTCAAAAATACCCAACTGAAACTTGACAGGGTTACTATCAGGGGTGAAATGCTCCCAGTTCAGATCATCAGAGGCTTTTAAAAAAAATTTTAAAAGCATTTTTTAACAACCTCTTCAGCTGAAGAGGTTGTAGAAAAAATGGTTTTAAAAGAGAAAAAAGACTCTGCCAATCAGGCAACTCAACTGGGATCGTTGAGTTGCCTCTTTTACAAAGAGGTTGTAAAAAATGCTTTTAAAAGAAAAAAAAGTTGGCCACGCCCACCCAGTTACATTACCCCCCCCCCCCCACACACACACCAAGCCACACCCACAGAACCAGGAGTAATGAATTTTACATTTCACCACTGGTTACTATCTTCTAAATCAGGGGTGTCAAACTCAAGGCCCAGGGGCTGGATCTGGCTCACAGGGTGCTTAGAGCTGGCCCATGGAGTTGCCCTGGAAACAGTGAAGGACTGACCCATGGTGCCTCTGGCAGTGAAAAGGAGCTTGGGAGGGCCGTGTGTGGCTCTCCCGAGCTCCATTTTTGCTGGCAGAAGCTTGCAGGAGGACGTCACAGCCAAAAACGGAGCTCAGAAATCTCTTTTCACTGGAACAGCACTCAGCCCACCACAGGCACCCCCAACATAAGTGACGTCAAGCTGGTTATGCCCACCCTGGCTCCCTGAGATCAAACACAACCCTGATGTCACCCTCAATGAAATCAAATTTGACACCCCTTCTCTAAATACTCTCTGCTGTTCTCATCCTATTCTGCCAAAAAAATGAAGAAGTTGCAGACATTTACATGTTTCACCTTTATATCCGGTAGTGATGGCAGCGAGTGGTTCGGAGAACCGGTAGCAAAAATCCCTGTGCCCCCCCCCCCACCATGCCCAGCTGAACTGCACAATCGTCATTTTTTCGTCGGAGGAGGTTGTAGAAAAAATGCTTTTAAAAGTTTTTAAAAAAGCCTCTGATGATCACGCAGCTCAGCTGGGATCGTCAGAGGCTTTTCAAAGCATTTTTTTCTGCAACCTCTTGGCTGAAGAGGTGGTAAAAAAATGCTTTGAAAAGTCTCTGACGAGCCCAGCTGAGTTGCCTGATCGGCAGAAAAGCATTTTTTTAAAAGCCTTCTGATGATCCCAGCTGAGTTGCCTGATCCACAGAGGCTTTTCAAAGCATTAGAAAAAAATGCTTTGAAAAGTTAAAAAAAAAGTTGCCCACACCCACCCAGTCACATTACCCCACCACCACCAAGCCACGCCCACAGAACTGGTAGTACCAAATTTTACATTTCACCCCTGCCATAGGATGGTATTAGATCAGCCTCTGTTTCTCTAAAAACTGTTGGCAAATATGCTGCTTGTTTCCCTTCTTCACTTGTGTTTGATGTGATTCTTTATACAGCTACATATTCTCTATGCAGCGTGACAAGTCAAGCAACACTTGTGCTCTTGGTTATTTTTGGCTTGGTGTTTCCGACATTCTGGACTTCAACAATATTTTGCCAAGATAGTATGCCAATGTTTTAAAACTATATTTGTATGCAGTGGTGGGATGTGTGTATGCGTTAGTGTATATATGCAGGGGTGAAATGCTCCCGGTTCGGACCGGATCACCCCATTGGGTAGCGATGGCAGTGGGTGGTTCAGAGAACTGGTAGCAAAAATCGCTGCACTCCCCCATGCCCAGCTGAGCCGCATGATCATCAGAGGCTTTTTTTTTTACTTTTAAAAGAACTTTTTCTACAACCTCTTTGGCTGAAAAAATGCTATTAAAAGTTTTTTTAAAAAAGCCTCTGATGAATGTGCAGCTCAGCTGGGATCGTCAGAGGCTTTTAAAAACATTTTTTTCCTACAACATCAGAGGTTGTAGAAAAAATGCTTTTAAAAGCCTCTGACAATCCCAGCTGAATTGCCTGATCATCAGAGGCTTTTAAAAGCATTTTTTACAACGGCCGAAGAGGTTGTAAAAAAAATGCTTTTAAAAGTTAAAAAAAAAAGTTGGCCACACCCACCCAGTCACATTACCCCCCACCCCCACCCCCAAGCCATGCCTACAGAACCGGTAGTAACAAAGTTTACATTTCACCACTGTATATATGCATTCATATATGAGAAAGAAAAACTCTAAAAAATTAACAAATGAATTTCATTAATAAAGTTTATTAATGCTTTTCTTATAATTTGTGCCCTAAAACATAAAGTGTTATCAACTCTCCAAATTTGGACCAACTATCAGAGGAAAAAAATAACTAAAGTGAGAGTAATCACCAAGAAATTTAGATGGAATAACATAAAAAGGTCCTCTAAACATTCTGAAATTAAATTAAAAACTACTTGCCCAGATTGTATTATATATGTCAATATATAGTCTCCCTCCCATGCAAATTCTCACCAATTTTGTTCATAGCCATGATTGTTGACTTGGGTTGTTTTGCTAACTGAAAAGTCTCAGCTTTATATGTCTTAAGGATTCAAGTGATCTTTTATTTAGAACATGTAAATTATCCTTCTGCTTAGTGAAATGATCAAAGTAATCATAGTTGCTGGAATAATCAAATCTAAAAAACTAATTGTTCATAGCAGAGATATACAGTAAGACTGAAATCATATGCATACTTATATAGGCATACAAATTGGGAGTTGTATATAAATATTTATAGGTTACATACTGTATCAAACAACAGCTGGTAGGCTTCCCTGAAATGGGTAGAAAAGGAATTCATTATAACTGGTTTAGGTTCCTTAATTCAATTTCATTTAGCTATGTGGGATTGTATGCACTGTCTCTGGGAAAGTACCTTGCAAGTTTAATTTAGAAGCCATTTCACTTTTCCTAGATATTAGTTCTCATTCAAATTACTGTATCTTTTAATCTATACAGCAACTTTTTAATAGTTCTGCACGATTAATTCCTCACGTATTGACTACTGTAACACTCTCTACATGGAGCTGCCCTTGAGGCCACTCGGAGGCTTCAGCTGATACAAAATGCAGCTGCATGGGTTGTGATGGGAGAATCCCGATACTCCCATGTTACACCCCTCCTGCATGACCTGCATTGGTTGCCGGTTGCCTTCCGGGTGAGATTCAAGGTGCTGGTGATGACCTATAAAGCCCTACATGGCTTAGGCCCAGGATATTTGGCGGACCACCTGGAGCCAGCAATGACATCTCATCGCCCGGTCCACCCCCATAGAGAGGGCCTGCTCAGGGTGCTGTCAGCTAGACAGTGTCAGCTGGTGGCCCCCAGGGGTAGAGCCTTCTCTGTGGGTGTGCCCACCCTCTGGAATCGACTCCCCTTGGAGCTCCGGTTGGCTCCTGACCTTCGCACCTTCTGCCGCGAATTAAAAACTTGGTTATTCCAGTTCCCCGACCTGGACTGATGGGATTTTTAGGGTTTTAAATTTTAATGGGTCTGATCAGATTTTAACTTTGTATTATGGCTTTGTGAATTTTACTATTGTGAGCCGCCCTGAGTCCATTGGAGATAGGGTGGCATATAAACCAAAATAAATTAATTCTTTTTTGTTTCTCCCCCCCCCCCAAAGCTAAGCCCTTGTGTTTCTGCTCAAAAGATAAGACCTTCAATACTATGATACTGTTAGTTGCTTTTTAAAAATCTTTTAAATAATCTTTATTTTTCACAAATGAAATCATTTTGTTCTCTTCAAAGCAAACATATATTTCAAATGCCAGTGGCAAACAGCCAGCAAATCCCAGACAGTTTCCATAACACAGTGATGCAAAAGATGTAAAATCATCAATTTAACATGACATGAAACTAACATAAACATGAAGAAAAGAGTTCTTTTTAATGAAGGAGCTTGCTTTGATGCGTATAGTAGAACATAAGAAACAATCATAAATATAATAAGGAAATTATTATATTTTTAGTTCTAGCCATCAAATCTACAGTAAGTCAACAATGGAAATGTTTAGAAAATTTAACAGTTGGAAAAATGGTATTCAAAGGTATGGTCCACAATTATGGTCAAAAAAGACATACAGAATTTGAATTTTAAGGATCAAATTACAATTGTATTGAATCCAGAATTATTATATGTTAATAAGATATAACAAATTATAACAAATTATAAATTAACGATGTCAGCAACTTATAAGGAAAACATGTACAAAATGTTTTATCGTTGGCATCTATCTCCAACAAGGCTGGTGAAAATGTTCCCTAATAAACTGGCAAATTGTTGGAGATGTAACCATGAACAAGGGACATTCTATCACATGTGGTGGATATGCCTAAAAGCTAAGAGGTTTTAGATGAGAATTAAAAAATGGCTAGAAGAAATTACAGAACAAAAAATTGAGATGAAACCAGAACTGTTCATATTGAGTATTGAGTAAAAGGAAATATAAGTAAAAAGACTCAATACATCATACTCCACATCATAACAGCAGCCAGAATTACATTTGCCCAGAACTGGAAACAGGAAAACATGCCATCAAATGCAATGAGAATAAAAAAGGTGCTTGACTGCACAGAAATAGATAAATTAACCATGGAGTTAAAAGATAGAGAGGAAACAGAGTGTTATAAGATCTGGAACATGTGGTATAAATGGCTAGAAACTAGATGTAAAATTAATGCATAAAATAGATATAAAAATCATGCTAAAGTGAAAACCGCATATATTTATGAATATGATAAAGAATGTTAAAGGTTAAAGGGATTATGTAAGTGTATATAAGTATATTTAATATGTAAAGAATTTACAAAGCATATACTAAAGGTGAACAATTGTATAACATAGCAAAAGGTTTTATGTATTTAGATGTATAAATACAAAAATTACACGAATGTATAATACAATAGACCGTAAAAAGAAAATATGTAATTAGAACTGATACTGGTAACTGAATGCTGTAAAAGTGGAAATGTGATTTTAAAACTAAAAAAGGTTGAATAAAGATCATTAAAAAAAATATAACAAATATTGTGTAACCTGAATATTTCAAATATTGCAAACTTTACTTTAAAATGACTATAATAAATACAACTTTTAAAAGAAATCTCCATATAACTGTGTCGTTTTATAAAAAAACCCTCAAATACAGAATTAGGCAATACTTCACTAGGATGAACCACTAGTACCAATCAAGTTATATCCACTATTCAGAGGTGGGTCTCAGCAGGTTCTGACCAGTTCTGACCAGTAAATACTGCCTCTGGATGGCCCTGCCCCCATCTGCCTCCTCAGTCCCAGCTGATCAGGAGGAAATGGGGATTTTGCAGTTTCTTCCCCCTGAAGTAGGGTGGGAATGGAGATTTTATAATATCCTTCCCCTGCTATGCCCACCAAATCATGCCACGCCCACCAAGCTACACCCACAGAACCAGTAGTAAAAAAAATTGAAACCCACCACTGCTACTATTCAGGAATAACAATGACAACAATAAAAGGTTAGCCTTTTATTATAGACTTCGTACAGCTCCTGGCACCCCATCTCTGTTCTGCAGTACCCCCACGAATAGTCAAGGCCTTAAGTTTTGAATCACTCACTTTGAAGTGTCATGAAGGATTTGCATAATTTCTGGCATTTATGATTAAGACTCTTTAACTTTCGTCCCTACACCGAGCTGATATTTCCCAGTAGAAGGAGTATTTAGGAATAGTATTATTTCTTATCTCAAAAGTGCTTTTTCAAGAGGCAACTGGATTTTCTTTGAAGATGTTTTGCTTCTCATCCAAGAAGCTTCTTTAGCTTCTTGGAAAAAATATGTAAAAATTACATTAACAGGAAATATTATATTTACTGTCAAATGTATCCACGCCTTCTACATTTTTCAGAGAAGGAAATATGATCTCTACATGGTGTATAAGGTCATGTTCTTTGCTTTTAGCCACATTCTTTTTGTGGTTCAAATGGAACTTAGGTGTTGCAGTACAGATGGTTCTGAGCAATGATTTCAAGAATACCCAACATTTTATCAAAGTTAAGGTTTTGGGCTTGGACCAGGGAGTCCCAGGTTCAAGTTTTCACTACATCATGAATCTCACTTGATGACTTGTAGTCAGTTATTTCTCAACCCAATGAATCTCATGGGGTTCTTAAAATAAAATGGAGGAAATGTGTCATCTTAGAATGGCAATATAATAAAATATTCACATTTATATTTACTTTATATTGCTGTAAAATATAAAGCATTCAGAATCAGAATGGAATATTATAAAATCATATTTATTTACTGTATCTTGTCCAGGGATATTGTTTTCTAAATTAGAATTAGAAAGATTAGAAAGAAAAATTAGAAATATGCAAAACATTACAAGCAGGGATGGGTTCTACTTACCTTTACTATCGGTTCACAACAGGAATCACACATGATGACGTCTTGGTGGGTGGGTGGGAGCCTTCCACCAGTTTTACTACCGGTTCTGTAGAACCAGACTGAACCGGAAGCAACCCACCACTGATTACAAGAATATAGAGATATAGGAATCATGACTAAGAGTCTAAGAAGATGAACTCCCTGTGCAGTTGAATATCAGCTCTGTTTGTTTTGACTAACAAGATGGCCAACAAGATGCTTATGGCACATGAAGACACTGTTTTATTGTTGGCTGTACACTGGCCTGAGTCCTCTGGGAGAAAGGCGGTATAAAAATTTAAATAAATAAATAAATAAATAAATAAATAAATAAATAAATAAATAAATAAATAAATAAATAAATAAATAAATAAATAAATAAATAAATAAATAAATAAATAAATAAATAAATAAATAAATAAATAAATAAATAAATAAATAAATAAATAAATAAATATACTAGAGCCTTGGAATTTCCAATCTTTCTCTTACCCAAGTATTAACCAGATTCTGCCAAACTGACCTTTCAGGCCAGTGGTGGGTTGCTACCAGTTTGCCCCGGATCAGGTTACCCACCTGCCCAGATGCTTTTGTGTACGTGCAGAAGTGTCACACACACGTGTGCCAGCGTGCGCATACCCACAGGTGAACCGGTAGCGACGGGTTTTAAAACCCACCCCTCTTTCAGGCCTAGATGAACTCAGCCAGATATTGTCACACATTGGGATGCGTAGTAGAGAACGTTAAAAATAAAAAAATAGTCGAGGTTGGAAGAGTTGCACTCAAAACTATGTGCCAGAGAAAATTGATTATAAATCTCTGTCCATCTGGGAAACTGGAAAAGGATTGTTCAGATAGATTTTAAAGAAGTTTTAAATGATGGAATAATATACAAAAGTCTTCAACATTGACACTGTTTGAATTTAGACTGATCTGCACATCTTAATCCCTACCTCTGTTTGTCTTGAAGTTATTCCTGGCTTATTTGGACTATCAGGGCTGATGCTTTAGTAATTTTCAGCTCTTCAGTTACTACCATGTCCCTTGTGACCACATGTCTCAGGTTGACCTCTTGAAAAAACCGAAAACCATGCCAGATGTGAGGAGCCTTCTTCAACCTTTTGCTGTGAAGTCATATGCAAATAATTAATCTTTCTGAATGGTTCCAAAGAACGTTTAATTCTTAGTCTGTTGTCTCTGAGAAGATGATATGTGTACATGGTGGGGAGGATGGTTTGGAAGAGAAAGTGCCAGTAATTAATAACTTTTTGTAGAGTTCTTTTTGAAGCCTCCCTTGGCTTCCTAGCAAAGTGATTCCAATAGCAGTAGATAAAGTACGCTTGAGAGCAATACATAGATAATTGTCGCTTGTAAGCAAGTAAATCTATCAGGGCCACCCCTGTAGAAACCACTTTGTCTCAATCTTGTTCGATCTGCTTTTTATTCATTTCAGTAAATGGAAGACTGCTCTTCAAAAAGGAACATGTGGTGGTGGTCAGGGGTGGGTTCTAAAATTTTTTACTACCGGTTCTGTGGGCATGGCTTATTTGGTGGGTGTGGCTTGGGGGGTCATGTGACTGGGTGGGCGTGGCTTGGTGATCACGTGTCTGGGCATAGCTTGGTGGTCATGTGACCGGGTGGGCGTAACTGGGTGGTCGTGTGACTGGGTAGGCGTGGCCAGCTTGATGTCACTCATGTCAAGGGTTATGGTTAGGGTGCCTGGCCTCTTCTTGCCTCAAAGGCCTCAACGAGATACAATTTCCGTTTATTTATTTACTACTACTGAACATTCAAAATATACTATTTAATCCTATGTATATATGCCATACGTGTACATATATATTACATAGTATAGTGTATAGGCACACAAAAAGATACATTATTTAGTATATATACTGTATGTGTGTGTACACATAAAAACACACACCCCTCTTCTAAAACTATACATATTCACTTACTACATTTGGAAAAACACACCCAGAGTCCACACATTTAACTGTAACTTCTGTACATTTAGAACATTGCACACACCTTTAAATTTACTTCCCTAGCCTGCACATGACTGTTAGAGCCAGGAGAGATCATGGATTGAGTAAAATGTGGTGAAACTCACTTAACAACACTCTTGCTTAGCAACCAAAATTTTGGGCTCAATTATGGTCATAAATCAAGGACTATCTCTGCCTTTCTCTGCATGGCAGCCTTGTCCTAGTAAACTCCTTCTCCTTTCTGACAATTTTCCTCTCTGTTAGAGGCACCAGAATAATCCAGGAAGGCTTCCTGCTGGAGCAGGGGGTTGGACTAGATGGCCTCTAAGGTCCCTTCCAGCCCTAGATTGCTGTCCTGTTTCAAAGCGTCTTCTGAAGCCACATCTAGTGCCAGGGTTTGTCTTCCTTCCTTCCTTCCTTCCTTCCTTCCTTCCTTCCTTCCTTCCTTCCTTCCTTCCTTCCTTCCTTCCTTCCTTCTTTCTTCTTTCTTTCTTTCTTTTTCTTTCTTTCTTTCATTCTCTCTCTCTCTCTCTCTTGCCCTTCCTTCCTCTTCCTCCCTTCTTTCTCTTTCTTGTCTCTTCCTTCCTTCCTTCCTTCCTTTCTCTTTCTTTCTCTTTCTTTGTTTTTTCTTTGTCTATTTTTCTTTTATTCTTTCTTTTTTTCTCCCTTCCTTTCCTTTTCTTTCTCTTCTTTCTTTTTCTCTCCCTTCCTTCCTTCCTTCCTTTGTTTTTTTATGTCTTTTTCTTTCCTTCTTTTTTCCTTCTCTCCCTTCCTCTTTCCTTCTTTCTTTCTTTCTCTCTCTGTCTCTCCCTTCCTTCCTTCCTTCTTTCCTTACTTCCTTTCTCTTTCTTTGTTTTTTCTGTCTCTTTTTCTTTCATTCTTTTTTTCTTCTCCCTTCCTCTTTCCTTCCTTCTTTCTCTCTCTCTCTCTTTCTTTGTCTCCCCCTTCCTTCCTTTCTCTTTCTTTGTTTTTTGTCTCTTTTTCTTTCATTCTTTTTTCCCTCTCCCTCTCCCTTCCCCTTTCCTTCTTTCTTTCTCTTTCTCTCTCTCTCTCTTTCTTTGTTTCCCCTTCCTTCCTTTCTTTCTTTGTTTTTTCTGTCTCTTTTTCTTTCATTCTTTTTTCCCTCTCCCTTCCTCCTTCCTTCCTTTTCTCTCTCTTTCTGTCTCTCTCTCCCTTCCTTCCTTTGTTTCTCTTTCTTTGTTTTTTCTTTGCCTCTTTTGCTTTCATTCTTTTTTCCCTCTCTCCAGTCCTTTCCTTCTTTCTTTCTTTGTATCTTTCTTTTTCTTTCTTGTCTCTCCCTACTTCTTTCTTTTTCTCTTTCTCTCATTTTCTTTGTCTATTTTTCTCTCCCTCTCTTTCTTGCTTTCACTCTCTCTCTCTCCCACCCTCAGTGGTAAAATCTATTTTTTTTTTTACATTCTGTGTGGGCATGGCTTGGTTCTGTGGGCATGGCTTGGTGGTGGTGAGGTGATGTGACTGGTGGGCGTGGCCAATTTTTTTTTAACTTTTAAAAACATTTTTTCTATAACCTCTTCGGTGAAGAGGTTGTAAAAAAAAAAAAGCTTTCAAAAGGCTCTGACGATCCAAGCTGAGTTTCCTGATTGGCAGAGGGTTTTTAAAAAGCCCTCTGCCGATCAGTCAACTGAGCTGGGATCGTCAGAGCTTGGATCATGAGAGGCATTTAAAAGAAAAAAAGTTTTTTTCTTTTAAATGGCTCTGATGATCCAAGCTGAGATCGTCAGCTGTGGGGGCACGCAAAGCAATGATGGCGGCAGGGAGTCCCAGAACTCTCAGGGACTTTTCCTGCATGGCTTTTGCCGTTGCAGGCATCAGTGGCATGGGAGCAGCGGAGGGGCGTCCTGGAAATCCCCATGGCCACTTGCCCACCTTCCTCCCCCACCACCACCTCATTGTTTAGGGTGCTTACCTTCCATGGCTGGTCCACAGTCCGGAAGGCAACCTGACTGTACTTTTCGACAGCCCCCAGACAGCTGCAACTGCTGGAAAGCAGCAGGTAAAAAAGCCTCCGAAAAGGCTTTTTTGCCTGCTGTTTTCTCTGCAGGCCACCAAAACATACCGGCAGAAAAAGCTGCTGCTGCTGCCACCATGTTCTTTGCGCATGTGCATCCCATTGGACTTGCAAGGCAATGGGATGCGCGTGCACAAAGAACATGGCGGCAACAAGCATGGCAGCTGGGGTAAGCGACCGGCGACCGGGGGAACCGGTTCGGGGGCGTGGCCAGCTGGCCAATGTTAACAGTTCTGGGACCTTGCCAAATTTTTGCCAACGGTTCGCACGAACCGGTGTGAACTGGGAGCAACCCACCACTGGTGGTGGTCATTGCTTAACTGGCAGTGGTGATTATTCATAGGTCTATTAAGATGATCAATGCAGGGGTGGGTTCTAAAATTTTTGACTACCAGTTCTGTGGGCGTGGCTTATTTTGTGGGCGTGGTTTGATGGCCATGTGACAATTCTTTAGGATTTAGCAGAGGTACTGGTCTACCAGGCTTTTAGCTGCTTGCAGAGCTGTACCAGTCTACCCATTTGTTTTTGGAGGCACTGGTCTACTCATTTGTTTTTGGCGGCATTGGTCTACCACCACACGGCCTTTTAACACTGATCAGCTGTAGGGCGGCCCTTTGAAGCCCCGCAGCAAGAGTTTAAACAGTTTTTTCCCTTCTAGCCAATCAGCTGGGACTCAGGAGGCAGAAATAGATTGGGGTGGTAAGAATAACATGGGGGGGGGGGGCAGAAGGGCCCAGCTCCTCAACAAAGAGAACCTGTTTGGTGACATCATATCGTCACCATTACCAACTCGGCCGAACTGGGCCGAACCAGGAGGAACCCACCACTGGATCAATGAGTATAGAAAATAAGAAATTCTAGTTCAGGTGATAAATATTTCAATTAAAAAGTATTTTTCTTTTAAGTAGCCAATGATCAGCACTTTATGTTAGATACGTTGAGTGCAAACTGCTGTGATATCACCTATTTCACTCATTCATTGAACATATTTGTCTTTGTCTAGAGATTTTTGGACCAGCAAGTAGAGGAAGTATCCAATAACATCTAGCAAATGTCATTAATGTCAACCCTGAAGCTGGCAGCACTGAAGCTCCAAGATGGCTTCAGTCATTATGCAAAGATGGTTGTAAATCCAAAACAAGGATTAATATTTTTTTTAAAAAAAAGAACAAAGGAGATAAAAGTATCAGGTCAGGAATGGGAAACCTAGTCCAAGAGACCAAAGAATTGGTGTTACAAAGAGGTCAGGATAGTTAGACTAATATTAAATCTTATTCTAATGCCACAGTATACTATGTGGAGGGTTTAAACTTTACATGTTGTTTTCTAAAGCCGCATCCAATTCCAACTGCATGCTATCAAATCAAAAACTCACACACACACACACACACACACACACACACACACACACACACAATACTCACCAGAAAGACTTTACCTTGGAATGGAAGTACTGCTTCTGAAAAAGTCTTCCCTGTGGTGACCTTCTCTTCAAATATGGACTTCAACTCATTGATGTTGGTGATTCAGCAATGTCACAGTCTCTTGGTCAAAATCAGATGCCAACTCTTCTGATGCTGGCAGGAACAAGCTAGAGATACTTTTCCAGTCAAACCCATGCGATCAAACTCCCTGGGGTAGCACAGCATTCTCTGAAGAAATTTCTTCTGGGAATCTTCTCATGAAAATAAGTAATATTGAAAGAAATGTTTTGCCCATAAGTTGCACCTTCAAATCCAGGATACTGGCTATAACAGATTATTGTTTAAATCCTGTCAGCCTTTCTTTTTAGATTTTCAGCAGTATCGATTTCAGTTATAGCAGAAGCTATATAGCAGAAGCCGTTGATCAAAACACCTTCCTCACTATTAAATTCCACCATCTCAATATTTGTCTTCCACTTGATGATGGCCATGAAATGTACACTTCTCCTTCTTTCTTGGTCTTTCACGTGTTATTTTCAATAGAATTTTTTAAAGAGAGCAACTGAAGGATAAAGATCTTGCTGATCTGTTGCAAATCAACACACCTGTCATATTGAGAAAGCGGATAGGAGTATAATTGCTTATTTTGACAACTCAGCCATGACAACTGCAGTGGTACTGTCAAGAAATTACTGGCAACTTCTTGCTCATGCACAAAAACAGGTATTTTATGATTAAGCAAGAATTATGACCAAAGCCAGTGGTTAAAAAGCCAATGGAATATTCTAATAGTTACAAACCTGGAGTTGGAATATAAATAAATCAAACTGCTTAATAAATTATGACCAGAGGCTGTGGTTAAAGAGAGCTATAAATAAATAAAATAAATAAAATAAAATAAATCCTTAAATGAAATAATAATCTCTGGATTACTTGATGGAGATCTCTCTCTCTCTCTCTCTCTCTCTCTCTCTCTCTCTCTCTCTCTCTCTCTCTCTCTCTCTCACACACACACACACACACACACACACACACACACGCACACACACACACTCGTCAAAAACTAATGTATTTTCTTAATGCTGCATAAATTATATTTTAAGAACTGAAATGAATAATCCATAAATCATTGGTTGAATAAATAAAGCAATGCCAAACTGGAAATGAAGCCGTCTTTCTTTGTTCCAAAAATGTCGATAGTTAATAGTCAAAACTGAAAATAGTTAAAAGGCAACTGGACTTCCTTTGTTTTTCCTTGAAGAGATTTCACTTCTCATCCAAGAAGCTACTTCATTTCTGACTGAATGGTGGAGAATGGAAGGATTTATATCTACATTAAATTTATATTCCTTGCAGTCGTCTGGTCATTAGTACTATTTCTGATAATTGTTGGGGCCATTTGTAGATTTTTCTGTGCCCTCAGGGCAGTGGTGGGTTTCAAAACTTTTTACTACTGGTTCTGTGGATGTGGCTTGGTGGGCGTGGCATGGCTTGGTGGGCATGGCTTGGTGGGCGTGGTAGGGGAAGGATACTGAAAAATTTCCATTCCCTCCCCAATCCAGGGGAAGGTTACTTAAAAATCCCCATTTCCTCCCGATCAGCTGGGACTTGGGAGGCAGAGAATAGATGAGGGCAGAGCCAGACAGAATTTTTATTACCGGTTCTCCAAACTACTCAAAATTTCCGCTACCAGTTCTCCAGAACTGGTCAGAATCTGCTGAAACCCACCTTTGCCTCAGGATCATCTGAATAGGGCACTAGTGCACCATTGCACTATTCGGGTGACCTTGAGGGTACAGATAAATTTCCAAATGGCCTCAACGACTCTCAGAAAGAGTGCTAAGGACCAGACGACTACAAGGAATATAAATCCTTCCATTCTCCACCATTCAATCAGAACTGAAGAAGCTTCTTGCATGAGAAGTGAAATGTCTTCAAAGAAAAACAAAGGAAGTCCAGTTGTCTTTTGAAAAAAAAAGTTTGAGAGAACCATGACCTGGATGGTTAAGAATTTCCATGGACAATGAAGCCATCTTTCTTCTCCAGGTTACCATCACAAAGGCATGGAGGTAAGATCCAGCAGAGATCTTTGACGGGAGGGAAAGAACACATCTATATTTGACCACCTATTATTGTTTCATGGATTTAGGGTAAGCTGTCTTTGCCTAACTAGTAGTTGTGCTTCTAAGAATGTAATTTGATTAACATTTCCCCTTTCCTAATATTTGAGGGGAACCACACATGCCTGTGAGAGCCAGTTTGGTGTAGTGGTTAAGGCATCAAGCTAGAAACCAGAAGACCATGTCTCCTAGGCCTGTTTTAGGCAGGAAACCAGGTGGATGACTTTGAGCCAGTCACTTTCTCTCAACCCTAGAAAGATGGCAATGGTGCAGACCACTTCTGAAAAACTTTGCTAAGAAAACTGCAGGGACTTGTCCAAGAATTGTATAGAAGGGGGAGGGGGAGAAAGCAGAAAAAGATTTAGAACTAAAATGCCACATTTCCTTGATAAAGCTGACCGAGTCTGCTTTTACTTTAAAAGAAACATTCACTCTAATGACTCATTGTTCAGGCTGAACAGAAGTGGTTACTTTCATGGGAAAATCAACCTGTGGCTTTTTTCCTTTTTTATAACTCTTCCCATAAAAATGGGTGAATTGGCAATCTTAGGCACTCTTACTGTAGGTTCTTTCTGCTATTATTTCATTCTCCCTCTAAGCCTTAGGGGAAGGCAACTCTGAAATAATCAGGGTGAGGTTTCTGTGGAGTTGCTGTTGGTACCAATTCCTGTAATGCAACAAAAAAAGAGGCTTATTTCTCTCTTTTGTATTTATTCATCAAAGAGGACCAAGGGAGACAGCGGTGAAATGCACTTACTGATGTGTCAGCAATCTGCTTAGCAACAAAGTACGAGTCTTTTTTTTAAAAAACAAACTTTATTAAGTACAAGTCTTAACAGAGGCCCCAATTGGCTCATCAAAGCATGGGACTCCCTTTTCATTGTGATTGGTTAATAGTGACAGGCGCCTCCTATAAAAGGAGCTGTCAGGCGTTTTGCCTTGTTGGAGTTCTTACGTTCATGTTAATAAAGGTTGTGTTACTGACACTCGAGTTGCTTCAGTTATAATCGCTACGAACTCAACACTTACTCGCTACCGGTTTGGAAATGTGAGTGCGCGTGCCTCTTCTGCACATGCACAGAGGGTCAAAAACATAATGACGTCCCGGTGGGTAGGCGGAGCCTCCCACTGACGGCCCTACTGGTTCGCGCTAGCCAGTTAGATCCAGATGGATTTTACTGCTGAAGGAAGGTCCTTATAATTCTATACATTTCACTTCACTTTTGAAGTGAAGTTCACTTCACTTTATATAGCCATCCATCTCACAAAGCAACTGCAGAAGACTTCTAAGGATTAAAACACAGGAAACACCCACAACATCAGGCATCTACAGATAAACAACTCTACTCACAAGATGGGACTATGCACCTTGACACCAGCAGAACTCATCTAATCATCTGATCCAAATGCTTGGAGAAACCATCCCATCTTCAATGCTTTGCCAAAGGCTAACGGGATTGGGAGCATCTGGATCTGTGGTGGGAAGCTATTCCACAGAGCACGTTCTATTGCATTAGCTATCACAGGCCACAATCACTTCCTAAAAACTATTTGTACTATTTTTTTTCCAACAACAGCTAAAACTATTTTTAGGTAGCTTTTATTCCTGTTCTAATAATGCACACTTGTTGCATTTTAAATAGAGTGTTTAAAAAAAAGATCATGAAATTGAAGGTTTGATTTAACCTATTACTTAAAAGCCAGATAACTAATGAATTAATTATTTTGTACATTCAGTTTTTCTTGAGTTGCTCTTTTATATTAGTCAGATTATGCAGATAGCTTTGAATGAGAACGCCTTTTAATTTTCTTTCATTGTTGGAAGTGCATATCTGATGACATTGACTCACTGGAATGCCCTTACTTTCAGATTAGGAGACAGCAAGGTATAGATGGAAAGTTAAGAATGGACTCTGCGTCACCTCTTTGTCCCTCTGCCTGCTCTTTGTCTATCAGATTGCTGTCTGAGGTCACTTCTGCCTTACTTCCCTGGCAGATACAGAGAGAGAACATGATCTTGGACTCTCCTTCATTATATAGTTAGCTATGTCCTCGCTTTGCCTTTCACTATAATGCATTTATTAAAAAATATTTTTTATTTTCAATTATAAACCCTGCTTCATGCCTCAATGTTGATGTCAGATTTCTGCTATTATAAACCTTCACAGACACATACAAAATGGTTCAAGTCCCAACAATATTTTCCTTTTCATGAATTCTAGATGACTAGGTGCCTTCTAAGAAGGTCTCGGTCCTCTAAACAAATTTGTGGAATGCAAGAAAAATCCATTCAGCTGGTACATGCAATGCCGGTGAAATCCAGCTGGATCTATCTGGTTCGCGCAAACTGGTAGAGCCAGTGGCAGGAGGCTCAATCCACCCACTGGGACATCATTATGTCCCGTTTTTTACCTGCACGCTTCTGTTCCTGAACGGGTAGTGTAGGTAAGTGGATTTCACCGCTGGTCCAATTCACTAAAACTAAAATAAGTGCAATTAACAAAATTAATAGTAAAACAGCAAGTGGTTTGGAACTTATTCAGCATCGTGTTCAGCACTGAAGATATATGTAGTAACATTGATAATATATGTAGTATGTCAGTTAATGTGTGGCTGTATCTAATGAGATTATGACTGTACAAATCTTTTTGGAGTGAGCTCATTATTATTATTATTTAGTGAAGTTCTTTCAAAAGCACTTTGTGAAGCAAGGTGACCCTTTCTTCAACACAATTGCCCTGGTTTTCCTCACTCTGAGTCTTCCCATCCATGGCTTTGTCTGGCTCTTCCTGTATTTGGAAGGAACTTATGTTCATAGATAATGCATGTGCACAGTACCCTTTTCCAATGATATTCCAGTACAGCCACTGAAACTTCTTCTGTCTACTGCAAGATCCAGCCAGTGCTGTAAAGAACTGCCTTGTAGGCTCAGTGAGGTGCATCCTATCACTTTTGTGTGTGAAGTGCCTAACAGAAAGAAATCAAAGATGTCTACTGATTATTTCATTCCATACTGGCTGCAAGTGTAGCTAGCTTTCCTAATAAGCAGAGGTTCCAATCTAGACTGAAATTGGAATTCATCCATCAAAAACTGCAATGGGTATTTTTTTTAATTTTTTAAATTTGATTTATATGCCGCCCTTCTCCGGAGACTCAGGGCGGCTTACAATGCGTTAAGCAATAGCTTACATACTTTTATATATTTATACAAAGCCCGCTTATTGCCCCCACAAACTGGCTCCTCATTTTACCTTCCTTAGAAAGGATGGAAGTCTGAGTCAACCTTGAGCCTGGTGAGATTTGAACTTACAGTAATTGCAGACACCTGATGTTAATCACAATGCTTTAGTCCTCTGAGCCACCAGGCCATTTATAAATTCAGTGTGTGCATAGTCCTGAGATAGTCAATGTTAATGCAACCCAGACTTCTCAATCATTGCATTTAGACCAGGGGTCAAGGCCCATGGGCTGGATACAGCCCTTGGAGTGCTTAGATCTGGCCTGTGGGACCGCCCTGGAAATAGTGAAAGACTGACCCACGGTGCCTCTGCCAGTGAAAATGGAGCTTGGGAAGTCCATGTGCAGCCCTCTTGAGCTCCATTTTCACTGGCAGATGGCTGCAGGAGGCAGTCATGGCTGAAAATGGAGCTCTGTTTTCACTGGCAGATGGCTTCAGGAGGATCCCCCTAGCCCTGCCTGGGCCACCACAGGTGCCCCCGACAAAAGTGAAATCGAGCTGGTCACCCCCCCCCCCTCACTGGCCCACCTCGTCCCCTGAGGTCAAACACAACCCTGATGTTGCTCCCAATGAAATTGAGTTTGACACCCCTGATTTAGACTTGCAGCTCCACGTGGTGATTTCATAGTTGAAAAACATGCAGTTGATTTAGGGCTATGCAAAACTTCAGTGGGATGATTTGATTCAAGCAGATGACTTCACTGAATCTGTGGAATGAATCAACATAGTCTTTTATTTACCATATCAAAGCAACTGTATTACTTTCAACTGAGTTGCTTCTCTGGGCCTACAATATTCTGTTCAAAAGCCACTTGTCCTTTAAAAAGGCAGCTTGTGAGGACATGCTGTATACTTTGTCAAGTGGGCCATGTGTGACTCTGATGATTATCTTCATGTGCCACTGTGAATGCTCCCATTTTGGCCAGGCCTAATAGGTTTGAAAAACATGGGTGGTATTCCAAGAGTAGGCCAAAGGCTATCAGATTCAATGGAATGTTCTTCCAGTCATTTTTGTGATCACATCCCTAAGCCCACTTTTCACCATCCTCCAAAAAACATTTCAACTCTCAAGAGCAAAATTTAGGAGGCATGAAATGTTGTAGACGACAGGAGGCACTGTTCAAAATCACTTTTCTATTTAGTTGTGTTGACATGTGGCTCTACCAGATCAAAGACTTCCATCAATTCAGGAATATTACTGTAAGTTTGAATCTCACCAGGCTCAAGGTTGACTCAGCCTTCCATCCTTTCTAAAGTAGGTAAATTGAGGACCCACTTTATGGGGGCAATAAGCTGACTTTGTATAAAATATACAAAAGTATGAAGGCTATTGCTTAACGCATTGTAAGCCGCACTGAGTCTCCGGAGAAGGGCGGCATATAAATTAAATTAAAAAAAAAATATTGAGTGGAAATTACCTGATGAAATCCTAAAGCCCCATTAAGTTATGGATCTTTTATAACACAATCTTTAACAACTATAGTCCACTGAGCTCAGCGAAGATTAATTCCAGGTAAGTGAGTACAGGATGACATCCTTGGAGTTTTAATGTTACCTCTTATTTCCCCATGCTTGTAATATTAGATGAATAGTTTGTATATACCTATGAAAGCTTAGATTCTCAGAAGTTTGGGTATGTCTTCCATTGTGCAGTCCATATAGGTTTACCACCAAATTAGATAGTATAAAGAGAGGGAAAGTGTGTGACACTGGATTAATAAGAAGTTGTTCAGAGAAGGAAAATATAAACAGTATCTATGAAGAGGGAAAACTTGTATTTTTCTATAAACATTGAGTACAGAAAGACAAAATAGCTGGCAGTACAAACCCTATCATATGGCGAATTGATATTCTTGACCAAAAAAAAAAAAAAAAAGCACTTTTTACAGGGATCCATTTTAGGGGCTGTGAAGACATCCGTTGGATATCTACAAATTAGATTTGATAAAAAGCAAGGATAACCATTCTGAGGACTTGTTTCCCCATTACAACAGCCATTATATATAGCATATATAATACAGCATATATTATTCAGCAGCCATTACAAATGAATTATTTTTTTGCCACTTTCAAAGTCACTTGATTCACGTACAGTCCAGATTTATTTGCTTGTAGGAATATTTAAAAGAGGATGGTTCCTATAACACATGTGACAGAATTGGCTGTTTGTTCTAACATATATCTTCCTGTTATATACTCTGTTGACAATGAAGGAGACAGAAAGGGGAAAAATACAGAAAAAGAACTGCGCTACCTGGGCTTTTAGAGCCAAAATTCTGTGAGAAAAAGACCTTCATTGCATGAATTGTGATAGCAGGCAGAAGGCTAGTCTGATTATATAAAGTACTATGGGACTGTGGACATCTGCTAAGTAAGCATTCAAGATGTCATCATCATTTTGTCAAGCAAACATTAAATACTTTGGAATACAAGGAATTGGATAAAGTCTATAGTTTTCTTGCCAGTTAGCAGAAATTATGCTATAGGGATCCAGTGTGGCTCCCAAATATTCTGGATAACAGTGAATGCACACATATACATGACCATAAATTCACACTTTGGAATGATGTGAGATTATTTTCCTTCCCCCCCCCATAATGTTAGAAATAGGATCAGTTATATTTATGTGATGACTGCCATTCATTAGGGTGGGTGATCCCAATCTGGAAAAGAAAGACCTCCGTTTTCTTTTTCTCAGACCATACACAATTCCATCAAAAAGCAAAAACAGTCTTCATTACCCCTGCTGTGCTGTTCATTATGGAAAGTATTAGTTGGCAATGAATTATTATATATTTGGCAAATAAATACAAATGACTTCAGGTCACATGTATTGTAGGCTGATGGCCATGACAGACCTTCTCCTTTTTTTCTCTTCCCTGTGTGCAGTAGCAATAACACTTAGACTTATATACCTCTTCATAGTGCTTTTACAGCCCTTTCTGAGCAGTTTACAGAGTCAGCATTTTGCCCCCCAACAATCTGGGTCCTCATTTTACCCACCTCGGAAGGATGGAAGGCTGAGTCAACCTTGAGTCGGTGAGGTTTGAACTGCTGAACTGCAGCTAGTAGCCAGCTGAAGTAGCCTGCAGCGCTGCACTCTAATCACTGCGCCACTTTTTTTTTAAAAAAAATTGATTTATATGCCGCCCTTCTCCGGAGACTCAGGGAGGCTTACAATGCGTTAAGAAATAGCCTTCATACTTTTGTATATTTATACAAAGTCAGCTTATTGCCCCCACAAACTAGGTCCTCAATATACCTACCTTAGAAAGAATAGGAGGCTGAGTCAACCTTGAGTCTGGTGAGATTCGAATTTACAGTAATTGCAGACAGCTGATGTTAATCACAATGCTTTAGTCCGCTGAGCCACCAGGGCCCTTGGCTCTGATTGAACCAGATGATTGAACCAGTAATGTGAAAATATATGTATATGTATGTGTATGTGTATGTGTATGTGTTCAGTATATGTATATGTATTTGTATATGTGTGTATGTATATATATATGTATGTATATATGTATATATGTATGCATGTATATGTATATGTATATATGTATATGTATGTATATGTATATACATACATATACATATTCCTACGATAAGAGAAGAAAGGAAATACTTAGCCTCTACGGGGAGAGAACATATGGTAAGGGTGTGGCTAGCTGATGAGGACCAATCAGTCTGAAATAGATCTATATTAGACTCCCAATAGGCAGCAAAATGCTTGCTTGCTGTCTGAAGAAGCCTAGAATAGTGGATGTGATTTCACTGAGCTATGGCTGCAATTTGAGAAACTTGGTTTACGTAGGAAAATACCCGGTTGAAAAAAAATATATGTATATTTATGTATATATGTAATATATATACATATATATATTTATATACATACATACATACATATACATATACATACATACATACATACGTACATACATATATATATATATATACACATACACACACATATGTGTAATATATGTATATGTATATATATATGTATATATGTATATGTATATTCACACTCTTCCACACACATGTCCATAAGTCTTCAGAATTCTCCACCTTTTATCAAATCAGATTTGAAGATATTCCATTGTGGCCATCAAGTTCCTAATATGGATTTCCACAATAGGTAAACAGGTAGTCTGATGTATTTCTGCATCCAGGTCTATGTGTTTTATTTATGTATATCTTGCCTTTATTATTTTTATAAATAAGTCAAGGTGAGCAATGTAACCAATACTCCTTCCTTCTCCTGTTTTTATGCAACAACAATCCTGTGAATGGGTAGGGCTGAGAGGGGATGGCTTGCCCAAAGTCACCCATCTGGCTTTCATACCTAAGGGGGAACTAGACCTCACAGTTTCCTGGCTTCTAGCCTGATAAATTATATATTAAACCAGACTGGTTCTATATTCTATATTTATAGATATAGTTATATAGATATAGCTATTTGGATAGCATATGTATATTTGTGAGCCATCCAAATTGAATAAATGAGAATGTTCTCACTGTACTATCTGTGTAAATGTCCACACAGTCTGTCCTCAATGTTAAAGTAAGAATGTTGTAAAGCAATTCAGGCAACAGAGCTGGAGGAGGTTGCAACAGCAGCAGGTGTTCCTGAGTTCAACTTTTAGAGGCCCTGGATGCTCACCACTGCTAGAAAATCATGCTTGATCTGTCATATGACCTTCTCTGACCTTCTAATCTGTCTGATACATTTCCACTAAGACTGTAGTAATTGTCAGCCTTGTCAGCTTTTCTGGGAGGAATGAAGTGGAAGGGACCAGCATTTACCTAGGTAACAAACTAGCGTAGCTTCAGAGTGTTCTAATTTCCTGAGTAAGCATATGTATGGCTTGCAGTGATAAGCCTTTCCACATCTGTTACAGATACTTAACACCCAGAGCCTTATTTACAGTTTAGAGATGGATTAAAGTAACAGCTTGGGAAATCGTTCAAGCTGCAAGGTCTCCTGAGCAGATTCAAATGTATTCAAGTTTCCTGGTTTATTTTTATTCACTGATAGTTCTCAGCCTCTCACAGTAGATCAGATCAGGAAATCAATTCCATAGGAAGATTAGTGCTATACTGTATTGAGCTAGGCCATAATAACAGATTCTTGCATGTGAAAAAAAAAATCACAAAATACAGAGACCTGCAAGTAGAAATAGAACAACTGGGGCAAAAGAAAGCAAAGGTAGTACCAGTAGTAAAAGATGCCTTTGGTGCAATCCCAAAACAACTGGAGCACCACTTGGACACCATCGGCATCAACAAAAGTCACCATCAGTCAATTGCAAAGGGCAGCTTTACTTGGAACAGTTTCTATCTGTGACAATACCTTTAACATCATCAAACAACAACATCTGCCTATACTAGGGAAGGACTCAGTAGATGGATAAAAATGCCAAATCCAGTCTAAACATCTGGTGAACTATGCAACCAACCATAATAATGTGATATGGCCACATTTGTAAGTGAAATCTTATGTTCTAATTTAGCAAACACAAAATAGAAGTAGTGATAGAAATGTACACTGCAGATGTTATGCAAAGGACAATATAAGATTCTGAAGATTTGTCAAGTTGTCTAAACATCATAAATGCTTATGGAACCAAAATCTGTATTCAGTCCAATGACAACAGAAATATTGTAATTTAAGCCCTAAAAAAAATAAATTATATGGAACTACAAATATGAGGAAAGGATGAGACAATTCTAAATTTTTGGCGCAAGAAAATAAAAGTGTGTGGGACAAGTCACTTGAATTCCTTGCCATCCATACATTGCATATAGCACAGGACTGACAGTTTCACTTTTTTCTTTGACAATGGAGCAGATACCAACAATTAGGCTTCTGACTCATGATGAACATCCACATTCATGGCTTTTCTGAGCCTTCAATCATTTGTGCTTTGATATTTCTGGTGTTTTAGTACTACCTGAATGGCGGCTAACCTTATTTTCTAAACTGCAGCATGTGATGGAAAGAGTCAGGCTTCTCATCAGGCCCATATAAACATTCAGCAAAGTATATCTTTGCTGAAGTGACAGCAATACCCAGTGGCATAACTTGCAGGAAAGTTATGGCACTTTTGATTCAATTCAACTGGGATCTGTTCCTGTATGACCCATTCCATCTCACAGATAACATTTCTATTTGTTATTATGTCTGGTTTTTTCCCCTGAGGGAAAAGTGCATGTGATGAGAATGGTCATGGGTGAAAAACACAAATAAGATCAGTTTTTCATTCATTCATCATTCCTTCCTTCCTTCATTCATTCATTTTTTCATGCATGCATGCATGCATTCATTCATTCATTCACTTATCTATACTCAAATTAGAAATCCAATCTATAATTGTTTTGACTTGGATGAATCATATATTGCTCTAAATCGCACTTTGAACAACAGCATGCCGGTGTAATTACACATCATTTAGATACAATGGCAGAACTTTAAATGTATACTAAGAAAACAGCTACATTACCTTAGGATAAAGGCCTTCAGCTATATTATTATCCTGTTTCATGATTAATCACACATTAACCTAGATATTTCTAAATTATAATCCTCACAATATGAGCCCGCATGTAAGTGGTTGAGCTCTGGCTGTAGTTCAGAAACTTCTGGAGAGTTGCAAGATGCCTGCTGCTAAAAGTATGCTCTGATGAAACTCAGAGTTAAACTGCTAACTAATTCAAGGGTGCTGAGTCAAGCTTGATTTCTGATGATTTCATTGACTAATCCTTGCTGTTTGTCCTAATTCAGGGGTCAGCAACCTGCGGCTCTGGAACAATATGTGGCTCGTTCACACCTCTGTGGTGGCTCCCTGTCACTCAAAATGTGCGTCACAACTGCCAATGTGTGACACCTGCCAGCACGCTACTTATTGAGCTTTTCAAACCCCGATAGGTCAACCATGGATAAATCCAAGAAAAGAAAAGTTTCTGAAGAAAACAGAATATTTAATTCAACTACATATACTAATTTTGTGGCCACTCAAGAAATAGTCAAGCACAAGAGGGTTTTGTAGCTCCTGGTGTTTTCTTTTCTGGGGGAAACGGGTCCAAATGGCCATTGAGTGTTTAAGGTTGCAGATCCCTGTCTAATTAAACTTGTTCCTATTTAGATTTTACCTTCATTTGCCTTTCCAGGAAAGATATAGGTAAAGAAGTTGAAAATAAAACCAGTGGACTTCACTTCTACCAAAAATATCTACGAACAATATATTTTGTCTTGGTTGTCTCCTAGTTTGATGATGACTGAACAGTGTTGATTCACTTCACTGGAAATAAGGAATATAGTAAAAAAGTTTACTATGCCAAGGAAGCCAATTAAAATGGAAATAGAGATTAGTAGAAAAATATTTGTGATTTCTCATTTGCCATATACTATTATCCAGCTTATTTTTCTAACATAAATCTCAGTTTCTATAAATCTGCTATTTACAACTTTGCTATTATACAACTTTGTCCAATTCAGAAGCATCTTGATGAGCCTATGGCTTCCTGTCTACCTTGTCACATAGGGACTATTTAGATGTAACGAACAAAATAGATTTTGCATGATTGTTAGATTATGTACCCTTTTGATCGGTTAATGTTTCCTCATCCCACATTGTTGCCTGCCATAAAGAGCTAAAGCAGTTTGTTAATTGATTAATCCCAGAGTCTTGGCATAAGATTGTAAGGAGGTTTTTCAACAGTTTCCTGCCTTTTGGTCTGGTGCACTCACACACATGGCTCCCTTATGTTAACTGGCAATCTGTAATATACAGTAACACCACTCATAAAACTCTCATAGTTCTTTACTTTACCTCAAGACCCATTTCAGTGAAGTGAATTCCCACAGGCCCTTGCAGACAAGTTTAGCATTTTAATACTAGGCTGTAAAATCTGAAGTGCCATGTCATGTTTCCTGCTTTTAATACTATTTTCCTTACTCCTAGTTAGATGCTGAATAATGAAACCATTATTGAATACTATCGACATTGACTACTAAATCACCATCAATTGCAAAAGGCAGATTTTACCTGGAACAGGTTACATCCTGTGAGGATACCTTTAATAATATTAAACAACAACAAAATTGACTATCCCAGGTCCTTGGAAAGGACTCGGTAGCTGGAGAAAAATACCAAATCCAATTTAGACATCTGGCTGACTGTGCAACTGACCACAATAATGATCTGTGTATATGTGCTCTCAAATTAAACATGAAAAGAAAAAGTGCAACACCCCCTACCCCATCCCCATCCCCATATTCAGAAAGGCTTTGTTTCTTTACTCGCTTGCTAGTACGATATCCTGTCTTTCCTCCAGAGATATGTTCATTTCAACACACATCTTCCATTTGTTTTTCACAAAACCCCAACAAGGTAAATTAAGCCCAGGGATATCCTCTTTCTGTCTCTAGAAGCGAAAAGGACAACGTTCTATGTGTTTATGCAAATGTGCATGCAGGATCCCTTAGTTTGAGATAACAACTTCTGTGACTTACACTGATGTGGGGTGAAAATATCTATAGTAAGCTGTTCAGTGCTGTGTTTTATAAAATTGTGCGCCTTCTTCATGCATACAATGCATGAAACTGCCTGAAATGATTAGCAGTGAATTTCTATCCCCCAAAGACTTTGACGGAATGCATGTTGTCTTTGGGTTAAACAATCCCAACTTCACACAAAGATGTCATTTTTCTTTAGTGCATACAAAGTGCAACATCCACAAGGAGAACAGGGGTTCATGGACCTGGCTTCCTCTTACATCACTCCCACCCTGATGTAATGTAGTTGGCTATGCTGGCCTAAGTGAAAACAGGGTCAGCTTGTCTTTGTTTCACCTCCCAGCTATATTTTGTCCGCTGTAGGGCTCACATCAACACACAACGAGGTAAAGATGAAAAGTTCATGTCCTGTTCATAATTTGCTTGTGAGTCAGTATAGAGACCAAATGTTCTGACCCAGCTCACCAAACACAACAAACCTTGAAGCAATGATTCCTTTATTAGGATTGCCAGCAGCCCCCGGCAAAAAGTTTCTCTTTCACCTCAAGCTAACAAGTTTATCCAGCAGGGGAGATGAATAGTTGCCTGCCACATCTATTCATCTCTGCTCCTTGCCTTTTATCACCAAAGCTAGGGTGGGGCTTCACTAGCAGCAGTGGCTCTTTCTTCCCAAGGATCGACCCACGGATTTCCACTGGTCTCCTCTCCTCTGCCTTCTGCGCATCTGCACATCAAGTACTGGGCCCAGCTATTCCTCCTCTTCCTCATCAGCCACCTCCAGACTTGGGGGCTGTTGACAATCTGAGAGTTGACAGATGGCCCAGGCTGTGCCTCTGTCTTTGTCTCTCTCTCTCTGCCAGCTCCATTCCCCCTTCCCATTCGGAGCTCTCAGGTTGCCTTGATTCTGACTCTGACTCCCATGTCTCCTCCTCCTCTGATTCAGCTATTGGAGGGGCCAGCAGCCGACAGGCCACAACACCAAGGGACAATTAACACCAAGATACGATAAGTTAGTTCATTACATTTTAGAGCAGGAGTTTTCTTTTTGTGTTTTGCTCAAACACACTCAGTAAAAATACTTTTTTTTTTTTAAAGCAGAAGTTTCACTCAGCGGCAATCTTCATTTTAGGATGCACATAGGCACATCCCAGGTGAATATATCTCAAGGCTGGAAACATTTCAAAAAATTATTTGGAAGAAGTGAGTCAGATCTTGTACAAAAGCAGTAACACTTCACTGTAAGGAATCTGTTCATTAAAGTTACTGCAACTTTTCAAGACACCAAAACTTTCTTTGTTGAGTGTTGTACAGAAGCCTGAAAAAAAGGCAGGTTTCTATTAATGAATAGCAAGGAGCTCAGCTAAACTCTTTTTTGGACTTATTTTTAAAATATTACTTCTACTATTGATAAAATGTTCTGTTCTGAATTTGAACAGCGGGAGGAATGTGCAAAATATATCGATACATTTTCAGAATGTCATTCTCAAATTACATTTCCAATTTTTAGACTTTACTGCATTTCACTCAGTTCACATAAAAAGGATGCCGGTTTGTGTACAAACTTCTCAATGATATTTTTGCAAGTAGCTCAATCTATTTCTTGGTCTATTCACTTTTGTACATTTTGGGGGTTCTTTTAGGGGGATTAGGGGTTGGTAAATAGTGGTGAAATCCAATTTTTTTTTTTACTACCAGTTCCCTGCCACGCACACCAGGCGTGGCTTGGTGGGTGTGGCAGGGAAAGGATACTGCAAAATCCCCATTCCCACCCCAGTCCTGGAGGAAGGATATTACAAAATCTCCATTCCCACTCCACTCTGGGGCCAGCCAGAGGTGGTATTTGCCAGTTCTCCGAACTATTCAGAATTTCCGCTACTGGTTCTCCGAACTGTTCAAAATTTCCACTATGGGTTCTCCAGAACCTGTCAGAACCTGCTGGATTTCACCCCTGTTGGTAAGTATATTCATTTGTTTTTGGATCTACAACAATTTGAATGGTTGAATAATCTCTATTCCCTTTCTTGATTTGTGAAATGCAAATAGTTAGGCCATTTTGAAAATGCAAATCGGTTAACCCGATTTGCATTTCGGTTAACCATTTCACAAAACAAATACTTTATTTATTCAACAATTTTGAGCAGCATGCAATCATGTTTGTTGATCACAGTTAGTGTCAGGATATGAGTGAAATTCATCACTGGAATACAGAGGAATACTGTTAACATGTCTAAAACAAATATCCACTCTGTAAGAAAAAGAAATTATGAAATCATTGTTTAGGAGTTATGAATTTACTACAAACCTCCTAGACCTAGGTGAATCATAGTGCGTGGATACATTGAAATCTGGAGTCTGCATAATTTTATGCTGTATTTCACCCTAAATGACCTCAATATATATATTGAAGGAAAATAAACTCAAAGCCTATTATACTAGGAATAAATATGGTTAGAATAGTGAGAATCTGAATACAAGCCAAATGAACTAATCATAACAGGCACTAGAAAAAATAAGAAATGTAACTGCATGATGTTCCCATTTAGATTACTGTTTTGAAATTATTTCGGCTGAATTCTATCTGGTATGACAAATTCATTTTTGTATCAGAAAGGCAACAGTAAGTATTTGTAAACAAAATATAATTTGTGGAAAGTCTTTTTACTTATTCCTACAAATACCTTCCCAATTCACAATCTAAATTTCTCTTTCGTGTGCTCATCTATAATATATCCTTCTGGTCACTTCCATTATCCCACGTTCTCTTAAATTTATTCCTTTCTACACAGTCGGTAACAGGGGAAATGACTAGAGGCAATATTAGACCAACTGAATGAGAGCAACAACAATTGTGGGCCTATAATTCTTGGTGGTCCTGTTTCTTCAATCTTCCCATTCAGTAGATCTCAAACTGAAGATTGCAGAGCCATTTAAGAATTCATGCCTGACAAGCTTGGTAACTTATTTGAGGCCTTCCCTAGGTGAAGCAAGATAGTGAAAATATTAGTTATGGAGAGACAGGAAAAAAAGTAGTTAAGTTAGAGAAGCAGAGAATGAGTTGTACTGTATGAGTGAAACTAAGCCTGGATTATATCCCTGACTGCTAATATGAAAGTCATATTAGCAGTCAGGGATATAAAACGTTCCATTAAACTTGGAACCTCAGCTCTAAACTACTTCCTCATAGTGGAGATAGTTGGAAGTTCTCCACCAATGGGTATAAAACATCTGCTGTGTAAAACCATGACTCCTCCCCCATATCAATTTCCTGGAATTGACATATAAGCCAGTTAAAGGATGCTCCGACAAATTTGCAAGTATGATATTATGCAACATCAGTTCATCACTTTTTGGCTCTTAAAACAGATTTTTTGTCAATTGTGGTGGTCTCCCATGAGAAATAAGACACGCAAGCAGGTATCTCGGGATGGGAGCCCAGAACAAACTCCGTAACCCCCTTTTATTGGGAATACTCTTAATTCATTATACAGCATCATAATAAGGTGGGGTTGGGGGTGGTTACATGATCGGGTTGCATATAGGTGTGGGTAGTCACATAGGCAACTCCTGTGCCCATGCGAGAGTAATCACGTAGGCATTTCCTGAGCCATTGGGACTTTCAGATGGCGTGTTGTACTTTGACATCCTAATTCCCTATACATGCTACGATAAGACCTACTCACAATTCTGTTATTAGGTGACTTATTATTCCCACAGTCAATAACTTTAGTAACGATTATATTAAATAGATAAATCTAACAAAAAAACTCTTCATTCATTCATTCATTTCAAAATTCAAAAAATTCAAAAAATCTCCTCAAAAGTTAATAAGAAAAAGAAACTTCCCCCTTCATCTCCAGGAAGCATATTCACGTAACAATTTATCAGTTGTAAAATACAACCCATTCATTTTAATTCCATACCTCACTCTATTTTCTATTAAGTCATCTCTAGATATTCAGTCCTTCTTATTAATCAACAAAGGTCCAGTAAAAATTAACAAAGTTACTTAACAACATAAATGAAAAAATCCCATTTTCATTTAGTCTAAATTCCCCTCATGATTCCCTTCACATTTAAACATTGCAATGAAAATAACATAAAATTGAAGGCTAATAAACAGTATCATAAATAATGACTTCTTATTTAGATATTAAAAAACAATGACATAAATATTCCAAACTATTACACCATTAAACATTGCCAAAAAAGAAACTACCAACCTAGATAATACTATACTTATTATAATTGCTTATAATTAAAATTAAACATTATCAAACATAGCAATTTATGTAACCACAGTAAAATACACCAATTATATATTTTTCCATCTTCTTCCCAGTCACTCTTAAATCCCATAGATAAAATTCTGATTCCTGTTTTTTTCCAGCCTTTTTGCCTCTTCTCTTGGAGTTCATATCATCTTTATTGAAATAGATTTATGATTTTCATGAAATAATTTCAGCATATCTTCTGCATTTTAATTTAAAAGGATCATTCTTTTCCGACATCATTCTTTAAATACATTATTTGTATGTTCTTTTTTATTTTTAAGTGATCATCCAATTCCACTTGTGGATCCAGTATTTCCAACTCTTTTTTACAAGTTGTGGTTTTATGTCCACCTTAAAGTCGATTTTGATTGTCTTCAAGGGAATTTGTTCATCTTCAATAGCAACCTCTGCTTACATTCTGGTTCCAAGACTGTTGAATGTATTGGAAATATGATCAGAAATAATGATTTTACCTTGAGAAAGCAGTAATTTACTACGGTTATGACCATCCAAAGAAGAACAGAAAATTTAATTTATTTCTTCTATTTATAGTTGATTCTTAAATATTGCTCCATTGAATCCTAGAGAACAAAAGAAAAGAAAATAATTAAAAAGCTCAATGACTTCACATATCCATAAATCAAATGTTTCCTTTAAAGTACTCATCATGGGCTTTGGTAATTGAATTTCAAAGTCTTGTTTTGCATTGAAATATAAACAAGATGATTTTTTTCCCAGTAGAGAGGATCTTTCTAATGAATTTCAAAATGTTTATTTAAATGTATTTAAACTGCTTGCACAAATGCAGCTTTGTGTGCTAGCTTGCTAATCTGCCGCTTTTGTGGCCACAGCCTGGTACCAGGTGGCAGACCAGGGGGCTGGGGACCCCTGCTTTAGTTCATGAAAGCTGCATTTGTGGTTCAGAGCATGATGGAACCTGTGACTCCCAGCTGATCCCAAGGGACTGGAAAAATATTGATTTCTGTCACCTACTGTATTTTTTGGAGTATAAGACACACCTTTTTCCCCCCTAAAAGGGGGTGAAAATTTAGGTGCATCTTATACACCGAATGTAGCCCCACCCACCCACTGGCCCCCACCCTTTGGCCTCTGCCTCCAAGCAGTTTACCTCTTTGCAGCAAGCAGCAAGAAGAAGCAAGCAAGCTCGGTTCAGCTTCAGCACAACCTAATTAGCAGAAGTTGATTGGACCGGCCTCCCGACTCTCAGCTGTTTTGCTCTCAGCTGTTTTGCATGGGCCTCTGCTGCTTGCTGCAAGGAGGTAAATTGCTGGGAGATTTTTTTTTCTTATACTGATCAAGCTGTGCTGAAAACGAAAATGAAAGTAAAGCAGGCTGTTTGCTGTTTGCTGCAACGAGGCAAAATTGCTGGGAGGCAGAAGCAGAGTTCTTTTTCTTGTTTTCCTCACCAAAAAAGGTGTGTGTTATATTCCAGAGCATCTTATACTCCGAAAAATACGGTACTCACAAAAATCAGCTGTTATGTAGTATATATAGGTTATCTTCAGCTGTCATTTTGACTGTAATGCTCCTACAATCTGTGGAACAGAAAAAAGGGCAGGCATTTACTTTGCTTTGCCTCACCAGAAGCTTTAAACCAGGAAACCTTGAAGGCGTTCTCCCTAGTAATATCAGTACAATGATAGCAAAATAAGTTACAATTTGCTATCCTTATATTTAAATAAATTAGTCTAATGGCAAAGCTCTTTTCTCAGAATAAGGGTTGGATGAGTGGCAAGAATATGTGCCTTTTGCTTCCAAGGCCATTAATTGGCTTGGAAAGTCTAGATGTTTGCTGCGGGAAGATTGCAAAGGATCTTTTGGCTAGAGATTTTGTCATTTCAAGACTAATGCTTTTAACCACACACTTTTCCATGGTCTTCTTAAGACTGTTCATTGAGTGTATTGGAAAAATGATCAGAAATAATGATTTTACCTTGAGAAAGCAATAATCTACTGTAGTTAATATGTTATGACCACCCAAAG
Source organism: Masticophis lateralis (assembly GCA_030761175.1). Taxonomy (NCBI): domain Eukaryota; kingdom Metazoa; phylum Chordata; class Lepidosauria; order Squamata; family Colubridae; genus Masticophis; species Masticophis lateralis. The sequence goes on from JAUDYJ010000001.1 coordinate 116,236,515, forward strand.
AAGAACAGAAAATTTAATTTATTTCTTCTGTATGTAGTTGATTCGTAAATATTGGTCCGTTGAATCCTAGAGAACAAAAGAAAAGTCTTTGAAGTGTTCAGCAGTGAATTTTACAGTTTTATGGGGCTAGTTCATTCTTCTCTTTTACACTTCATTTCAAATAAAATTTGGCATATTTTCAGTGTCATATGGAAAGCAGATGAAAATACCATTTTCTTGCTCTTCTTTGTGTGACCAACTTGATTTTTCAATAAAACCATCAAGATACATTTACCTATCTTTGTTTTGATTCTTCTGGACAGATTTGGGAAATGAATGTTTTCAAGAAGTACACATGAGTTTTTGTAAAAGTTGTATCTAGATTATTATATACAGTTTGAAATTAGTCAAGATTTAGGCTTCTTCTGAATCTGGTAACAATAGTTTCCTGGTTTGGATGAAATGAAACACTGGATATTTCATTTATTAAATTTACAATTCACCCAGAATAGCCCTTCGGTTGGTTAATATATAATTTATTAGTTTTATTGTTCCACAAAGGGAAAAGCAAGGGAGCTGTAAACACAAGCCTTTTACATTCCTTATTATCATATGTTCTGAGCAAACGCATAGCAGACCTTCTCCCTCCCTTTAAGGTCCACAGTCAGAAGGACCTCCTGGACTGATAGCTTCTGCTGGAGCAATGGTAGAACTTGTGGCTAAGGGGAATCTTGGCCCAGGCCTGGCTGGCCTATCATTTGTGAGCTCACCTGGATTGAGAAGCCCTGATTAAAGTGACATATGCCTTAGCCACCTTGTAGCTTGCAGGGCTGTGGCCTAGGATTGAGAGATGGGTTTCAGCAGGTTCTGACCAGTTCTGGAGAACTGGTAGCAGAAATTTTGAGTAGTTCTGAAAACCAGTAAATACCACCTTTGACTGACCCCACCCCCATCTATTCTCTGCTTCCTGAGTCCCAGCTGTTTGGGAGAAAATGGGGATTTTGCAGTATCCTTCCCCTGGAGTGGGGAGGGAATGGAGATTTTACAGTATCCTTCCCTGGCCACGCCCACCAAGCCACGTTCACAGAACCGGTAGTAAAAAATGTTGAATCCCACCACTGCTAGGATTGTATTCCAGAATATCTGGAAACTTCAACTGTTCCAGAGCACAGTGACTATCCACTAATTGAAGGTAGCAGATTCAGCCATCTCACAACTCTGCTGCAGTTGCTGCCTTGGTCTTAATTAGTTTTTGAGTCCAATTTAAAATGCTAATTCTTACGTTTAAAATCCAACAGTGAGGCTCACATGCCTGCAGGAGGGTATACAAAAGGTTTCCACCCTACCTGAAGTTAAGAAGTGAGTCCAATGACTGTCCTTCTCCATAGTTGTTCCTATACCATAGAACAACGGTCACCAACCTTTCAGACCTCAGGGACCACTAAATTCATAATTTTAAATTCTTCAGACCATTAATATGATCTGCCTAATGACTGGCTGGGTGGATGTGGCTAGGTGGTCATGTGACTGGGTGGGCATGGCCAACTCGATGTCACTCACATCAAGGGTGCCTCACCAGCCTCTACTTGCCCCTCCCCTCCCACCCACTCATCACCTGTCTGCCTGGGCTCCTTAGGGCCCCAACAGGAAACAGTTGTTGGAGCTAAGCAGCCACCAGGAGAAAGAGTTGGCAAAACAGCTCAGTTCAAATTGGATCTGACTGAGAAGGAGGCTCAGCAGAAGCACATCAGTGAGGACTACGAGGATAGGCTTTCCAAGCAGAGGGAAGACCTGCAGGAGTGCAAGGCCAGGTACAGGTGCCTGAAGGCTCAGCAGGCTGAGATGGTCAGCCAGTTCCAGGCCATGATGCAGTCCTATTGGAACAAGGCCCTCTGGCTCTTCGCCACCAGTGGCACTTCCGTCCAGCCTTTGCCCAAAGCCCTGCACCAGGAGGCTGAAGCAGACCCCAAGACGGAATTTCTCCCCCCCCTCTGTTCCACACAAAAAGACCCTGAAGGGGGAGACTCTTTGCAGCAACACAAGTGTTCATTGTACGTATCCGACTCAGGGGCTGAAATTTGAGGACCCCTGATTTAGTGTAATATAAAAAATGCAAATATTTTTTCTTCGGACCACCAAAATTTTCTCATGGACCACCAGTTGGTGACTGCTGCTATAGAAGAACTTGATCTGAAGGTTAGTCTCTTTTTAAAAGGTGTTTCCTGCAAACCATCACCTTTTTGTACATTTACCGTAAAAAAAGATCCCCAGCCCATCATTCACTCAATTACAACATTTCCTGTCAGCAATAAACATCTGCAAGGCAGGACCAAGGAGGCCCACATGAGTGATACAAGAAGGAGATAGGCCTCATCAAGCCACAGCGCCTCTTTTAACTTAGCTCGGCTTAGACTTTAAGCAGGCTTGGACTGTTTTCAAGAATTCCCTGAACTGTAGGCTAGCCTGAAAATCTTTTCTGTAAAACAGAAATAGCAAACTACTTTTGTGCATTTGCCTCCCCCCACCCCAAAAAATGCTGAGGTATTTCCATGAAATCACCGGCAATCAGTCTTTACTTTAAAAATAATTTTTTAAAAATAGTATATAGCAATGGTGAACCTTTTTGGTGTTGATTGCCCAAAACGCACACATACAACCCCAAAATGCAATACGAGCGCCCTTGTGCATACGTCCCACCCCCAGCACAAGCACACCCGTCCCCCATGCATACCATATGCCCTGCCCCCCCTTGGCCATTTTTGGCTTCCAGGTTGGGCCAGGAGGCTTTCCAGGCCCAAAATGGGGTGCAGCGGGAGGGGCTTGTGCGGCATCCCCAGGCCCCATTTTGGCTTATAGGTTGATGCAGGAGGCCTTCCAGGCCCAAAATCGGGCACGGCAGGGGGGGTGCACACATGCATGAACCCCCAAAATGCAATGTGAGTGCCCTGTGCATGTGCCCCACCTCCACCCTGCACATACGCACATGTCCCCATGCACTGTGCTGCCCGTGGCAGAGACCCAAAGATCAGCTGGCTGGCGTGTGGCACGCGCGCATGTGCGGTGGAGCTGGCCTCGGATGATGGCTGGCATTCCTGCAGAGAGGGCTCTGCGTGCCACCTATGGCACGCGTGCTATAGGTTCGCCATCAGGGGTATATAGCACATTTCTAAATATGCAGGTATGTATCAGCATGGATGAATGTTATGTAAATATACATTTCTTTTTCTCCTCCTCTTTTTGGTTTTTGTCTCTTTCTTCCTGGTCATGTCTAGTATCGAGACAGCAAACCCTTCCCCTACCTCCTACCCTCCTCCCAGCTTCCCCTGAGAAAGTATTCATGTTTTTAACTGGATTAACTGTATCTCTTCTTAAATTGATCTCTTCCATACCTCTGCTTCCTCCCAATGTTTCTCTCAAGTGCAAAACCATTGGTTAATTATTTTTTTTCTCTAGGATCCTGATTTAGTGGAAAGTACTTCTGAACAGCTGAGACAGAGGGAAAGGGCTAAATCACCCAGTTCCTTATCTCTTGGCTGGAAAGCTTGAGATAATTCAAGCTAGCTGTCAGGACTGGAACCAGAGCTGCCAAGGAAATGCTCTCCATCATTGCAGCAGCCACAGAGCCCCACTGCACTTGAAGGGTTGTGTGGAGATGAGACTTTTTTGGGCCTTGCTGGAGCCACGCATTGTATGCAGTCCTTCCCTGGAAAAAGCATTCTATTAGGGCACAACTACATTGTTTCCTGCTTCTAATAAATAATTAGGAGAATGGCCTATAGTAAATCCAAAAGAGAGCTGGCAGTTATAAATTGGGGGCGGGTGGAAAGGCACACTCATATAATCTTCAGTGAGCCTTTTTTCCCCAACTTAAAACTGACAGCTAGTCTTTACATAACTTACCATAGGTCATTCTCCTAATTATTGGAAGCAGAAAAAAATGCAGTTTTTAAATCACCGGAGTTTGTCCTGTTTGACTTGGTTAAAGAAATAGTCTCTTAAGAGAAAACACCACCAGCTACTTTTTGCTTCTGCCTGAATTTATTGGTTCAATTTATATGCCGCCCTTCTCCAGAGACTCAGGGCGGCTTACTATGTGTTAAGCAATAGCCTTCATACTTTTGTATATACCTGCTTAGTAGGGCTTTTTGGGCGGTGTTCTTTTTTATACAAAGTCAGCTTATTGCCCCCACAATCTGGGTCCTCATTTTACCTACCTCGGAAGGATGGAAGGATGAGTCAACCTTGAGCCTGGTGAGATTTGAACTCGCAGTAATTGCAGGCAGCTGGCAGCTAAGTGCTATTTAACTGCACTTTAGTCCACTGCTCCACCAGGCTCCTCAGAGTATATTATTCAGTAAGAATTAAATATCCAGGGTGTTCATTATCCCACAGTCTGTAGCTGACTTTTAGCACTACCTAATCTAGCTGCTTTGACAAATGCTTTGCCAATCTCTATTGGAAACATATTCACTTAATCTTAAACTTGTTTGCCAACTAGGTATAATTATTACAAATGTTTCCAGGAAATAAAAATACTCAGGACAGAAAGTTTTATGTAACTATGCTGTTGGGGGGTAGGTGGGGTGGCATTAGGACATTGCTTTTTGTTTAAATATGGTATAACAAGACTTGGCAGAAGGTCACGGAAAAGATGTCGATAGAAATTGAGTTAATACTTTGACTTTAAATAAAGGTAAAGAACTTATTGGGGTCTAGGAGAAATGGTGGAATTAAAAAAAAACCTTTCTGAGAGCTTGCCGCTGAATATTTTGGTGACCTGATTATAAAGCCGTATTTAATGTCATGCAGCTAAAGAACGAGACCTGAAACGATTGTCTTAATCTTAGTTGACTGACCCAAATTATAACCAGATCCGGCAACATAACACCTGATCCTATTACCTGTTTGCTATAATATTCTTCCTGCTAATTCACAGTTCTTAGGAATTGATAACATTCTGAAGTAGATTGTTTCCAACTTGTAATTCACCCCTTGGAAACAAATGAGAAATCGAGGAGAGTTTAGTAATGCTGTTATCTTGAGAAAAATATTGTGTAATTTAGCTGAACAAAGGAATCAATGCAAAGATTCACTGTTGGCTGATTGCTGCTAAAATGCTGAGCCCTAGACTAATTCAGTCTAGGGCTCTTGCCTAGAACACTGCTCACCATTCACCAACCATATTCCAAGTGTGATGCTCAGAACTCAACCTATAAATTAAGAAACCTGTGATCTGAGCAAATAAAATTGCTGAATAAAATGGAACAATTGCTTCCAGCGAATTGAGAAGGGCTTTTCTGTTGATGCAATTTAAAATTCCATGTGCCTATTTTACAGCTACATACATCACACGGTTGGCTAATGTTGGCAGACCACCACTATTCCAAGTTATTTTTTTCAAAAGTACCATTACCAAGTCATAAAGATTAAAAGTGATTCATGATCTCATCCTGTACCTGCACATTTGTTTTTGCTTCTTAAGTCAAGAGCTTTGCATTTTAACTCTGTGAAATTTCATTCTATTTCAGCCCACACTGCTCTGATCTATCAAAGTTATTGACAACCCCACGTCATTTGCAAATGTGATGTACATTTTCTCCAGTGGTGGGTTGCTCCTGGTTCAGTCCGGTTCTATAGAACTGATAGTAAAACTTGGCTGGAGGCTCCGCCCACCCACCACAACCTCATCGTGGATGATCTGCACATGTGCAGAAGCGTGTGTACTCCCGCTGCAAACCAGTAGTAAAGATAAGTGGAACCCATCGCTGAATTTCTCCCTCTTTCCATCCAAATCATACACATCTTTGATAAAAATGTGCCATCTCCAGGACATGTTATCATATTCAATGCCTCAATCTAGCTTGATGTGGAATTCTGGAGCTACAGTTTTCTATTTAGTTATCTATTCATTTCATTGCCATGCCACATAGGACATGTCACTTAACTAGAATATCATGGGGCATTTTGTGAAAATTAAATTAAATTAAATCAAGTCAAATCATTAAATCAAATTAGATTGCATACACAGGATTCCCAGAATCAAACAAATCAGTTACCAATCTAAAGTGAAGATAAGGATAGTTTGGAAAGGTTTTTTTTTTTTTTTGACAAAACCATATTATCCATTTGGTAATCCCTGCAGTATTTCAAGGTCCTTACAGACGAGCCATGTACTGATCTGCTATAGATGACAAAGTAAAGGAAAAACTGCATTATTACCAGGTTCTTTTCCCTCTTCTTCTCCAGAAATTGTGAAAAGCAGAGTGAAAGGGCAAGATTGAAGCTTGAGATGGATACAAATCTATTTGTCCCATAACAAATCCCATAATTTGGGATTATGTATTTGTTCTGAAAAAAATTAAATCCTTTGCACTAGATATTGTAAATTGCATCCTAGATTTATTGAGGAAATTTGCTCATGTCCTGACAAAGTAAAATGCTAAACACTTCCAAAATTACTGTCCCAAGTCCTTCTTCACTCAAGGTTGTAAAGTAGGAGGTGTCCCATGTTACCATGCTTTGAGTGACATTTCTAATATCCAATCATGGAGACTTGGTTTCATAGGTGTCTGCTGGAAGGGCAGGGAAAGAGAGAAGATGGATTAAATTAGGACAGATGTGGATTAGGGTTATGAGAATGCTACAACATATGGACGTCATGACATAATGAGATGCGGTGTTTGGTGTTGTGATATCATGACATCCATTGATGTTTTGATGCCGTGATACCAATGCTGTTGCCTGGTTGTACATATTCCCCTTGCGTCATTAACTTGGGGAATCAAGGGGGCAGCAGGGCTATGGTTTTCGTCATTCCATTAAATGTCATCCAGCAATATGTGTGCTTAACAATTCTGCTTGCATCATTTGAAACATGCTGTAAATGTACTCCGAATCGTTTTGCAAAAGAACATGCAAAATAATGTGCCAGAGTTTGCATACCAAAATCTTATGGGTAAATGTCTTCATGTCTGCTTCTAAAAAGTATTTTCTAGTGTAAAAGCTGGGTACACAAAGAACATATGGCACATCGTTAGTGCTGTGAAGAGCCACAAATGGCTCTTCAAATAAGATACTATTCCTGTAACACCCTCCCATCTTTGCCTCCACTTGCGCTTTCAGCGTGCAATTAATCCTAGTGGGTTTTTCTTGCTCTTCATCATAAATACATTTACAAATACTCCTTGATTCAGTTTGGAGGAAATATGTCAAGTTTCCTTGAGTGACAAGAAAGGTTAATTCTGCTAATTAAATAAGAATTTGTCAGTGCCACATAGAGCGTGATGCAATGTGCCATAGCTGTTCCTGTGGAAGATCTGGTTCCATGATGCTGTTTATTTATTAAAAGGGGCTGTCCCTGGGTAAATTAGCTAGTCATTCCATGCCTGAAGCAAACAGAACCAAGAAGAAATACAAATATTCGTAAGAAATAACTATCAAAAGGAACTGTTCCGTCTTCCGCTTACCTTTCGTATTTTTTTTCTCATTTTTTTGCAATTTCATATGTTTTAGTTGCACAGTTTACTGGGCAATATTGAGACTTACCCATCCACAGCTTCAGATTGGAAGCCAAATAGCTTTTATTTGTGATTTACATCGAAGTAAATTAAGACTGGCAAAGTTTGATTCACTTCTGGCAGTATGATTTGCATTCATGAATACTTTCTCAACACTTCTTAGGGAGAGACCAAAATGAAAAGCCTTCCCCAGATTAACATTGGCTGAGAAACATGTGTAAGGCCATAAATATCCTTTTTTGGTGGCCCATCATGGATTACTGCCTTGTCGTGTGAAGGGGCTTACGCAGCTCAATGAAGCAATGAACTATGCTATGGTTGTGGAAAGTTCGCACCAAACATGGTCCATTGGAGAAGGAAATGGCAACCTGTTCTGACCCAGCTCCCCAAACATGACAAACCCTCTGACATGAACTCAAAAGATTCCTTTAGTAGGAATGCCGGCAGCTCCAGCAAAAAGTTTATCTTGCAGGCTAACAAGTCCGCCCGGCTGGAAGGAGTTGTCTGCCACATCTATTCATCTCCACCCCCTGCCTTTTATCTGCAGAGCTAGGGTGGGGCCTACTAGCAGCGGCGGTTCTTCCTTCCCCAGGATTGGCCCATGACTATCCACTGCTTTCCTCTTCTCTGCCTTCTGTGCAGTCACACATCAGGCACTGGACTCAGCTGTTCCTCCTCTTCTTCATCAACCACCCTAAGAACTGGGGGCTGTTGACTCTCCATCTGAGGGCTGATGGATGGTCCAGGCTCCACCTCTGTCTCTCTCTCTGCCACTCCATTCACTCTTCCCGCTCGGAGCTCCCAGGCTGCTCTGATACTGATCTTAACTCCCACGCCTCCTCCTCCTCTGATTTGGCTGCTGGATGGGCTGGTGGCTGACAGGCCACAACACAACCCATTCCAGTATCCTTACTAAAAAAACACCCCCATGGTACCAAAAGGCTAAAACCTCCAAGAGACAGTGGAGGGCCTGACATGTTATGGTCCATGGGTCATGAAGAGCATTGAACAACAACAGTTCTATTTTGGAGAATAAATGACTCAACACCTATTTATTTACTGATAAAACAGAATATAGACCATGCTTGAAAGAGTCCTTGAGACACTTCACACCATTAAGCAAATTATCAGAAGAAAATGAGCAACCAATCAGAGCAAAGTTTTAAAAGGATTCTTTGAGGCTGGTTGCAATGAAATATATTAAATTAATTTCACAGTATTTGGAATATAAAAATCTTAAATTTTCTTACTTTCTTTGCTTCCATCTAGCAACCACCCAGATTTTTGCATTCCAGACATGGTAACCCCATTGAAACAAAATTATGGGTCTTAATTATCCACCTAATATTAATTAATATTCAGGCTCACCCTGTGAAGCAGTGAGAGAAATTTCAGAGTAGAATATTTACTACACTTCCTACCAGTATTTATTCCAGTTGCTCCAATTGGTAGTTCCCACTTCTGAGACAGCTCTCAAAGGAAGGTCTCGCAAAGTGTCATAAGAACTTAAATAAGAAGTATGCAAGTTATGCAACAGCGGCAAAAACAGCTCTCAAAAATGGTACAACTGTGGAAGGCCCAAAATTCAATAATATCTGGCATTTAAGCTTCACATTCCAACTCATGTGAGAATACTGTAAGGTGACTCTGATTTTTTTTTCCCCAATTGAAAATGTGGAAGCAGTCCAAATAATCATTTTTAAGGAGCATCTCTCTCACTGTATCCAAAATATAATTTTTGGTGTCATTGACAGTTACTCTCTCTATGGTCACTATCACCTGATCCCTTTATCGCAGCCCAGCAGAAGCCACGGTGCATATAATGAGCATGACCGCATCCCAATGGTAGATGGTGCATAGCTGGGATCACCCACAACATTAAACATGGTTCTAAATTATGGTTTATTTAGCAACTATAGAAGTTTGGTTTGCACATTAAAATATAATGAGTGCTCTTGCCTAGTCTGATAAATTAAAAACAACTCAACAAAAACAATCCAGGTTATGGCTTGGCATTTTGTGGGGATTAAAGCCAAGCAATGATTCTACCATTAAGTAGATTTGAAATTGTGTTGTTCTCCCTCAGCAAAGGCAGAACTGCAAGATGACTGAGCTGATGCTTGATAGTGATGAATTACAGAGCTGTCTTAACGTATGGGCCTGATGGGCACTTGCTTGTGGGCCCCATGAGCATAGGGGCCCCATACTAATCTGTGTATGTTAACCCTTCAGTGCACCTTATATCATATAAATACAGCAACTGTATGGCTTATTGAGTCTTATTGTGTTTTCAACACCGATTTTGTTGGAATTGGCAATAAAATAAATATATGTTTAATTTTATCAACCATTTACATTTTTATTCCTGTGTGTAGTTGTCATAGGGGGCCCCAGTACAATGCTGTAAAAACAGCCCTGAATGAAACTACTGCCTAGTGTCACAAGGGAACTATGGATGTTCAAACACACGGAAATTGTACAAGCTGCAGTGTGTGAAGCATATGTAGGATAGTGAATGCTACTTTCCGAGTTAAATATTGGTTCCCACAAAATACAACAAAAGGCAAATGAGAAGATGGGAGCTGCATTTTGGCAAAGGAGGGGGTCTTCTTCAGATGTCAGATTTATGGTATCAGGATAATGTGTCACATTCTTGTTCAGTGGCACTAGTTGTGATGGAATGTGCACCCAGAGAAGCATGGAAGGGAGTCTTGGCAGCACAGAGCTTTCCCAGGGAGAAGACAGTACGTTTTAGAGAGAAGCCCAAATTAAGAGACTCCTCAGTCCCAAATTGCATGAGGGAGGGGGGGGAAGCTTCAGAATGTATCTATCATGGTAGAGTGTTATAGCTTTAGTTTGGCAAGATTCTGTCCATTAAGTGTAAGCAAATAAAGGCGTAGACTCGTTTTGAATTTCATTGTGTTGTTTGGGGGCTTGGGTTTAACACTAGTGGCACTTATGCCAATTAAGTACCATTCTGGTATGTCTCTGATGGCCCATCGTTCAAATTCCTACTTTAGGCCCTGATATTTCTCCAGCCTTTTATAGTCCTGCTTCTTGATGTTACTATCACTTGGCACCACTATATCTATCATTACTGCTGTTTTCTGGTCTGGGTTTACTACGATGATGTTTGATTGGCTACCGGTAGTAGTTGCCTGGTTATTTGGACCTGGAAGTCCCACAGGATCTTAGCCCTATTGTTCTCCATAACCTTCTGTGGGATCTCCCATTTGGACTTGGGATGGACTATAGCCCATACAATGAGCAAATGTTCATGTACACAATGCCCCCACACCTTTGCTACCATCTAGTGGTTGTCTGGATTTTTGCACATAGCCCAACCTTAATTCCAAATAGATTTATTATTAACAGCTGTAGGATAAAAGTAGCAGTAGCAGCTGTACCAATAGTAATAATAACATGAGCAGTCTGGAAAAATAAAATCAAATTAGTTTCTTACATGAAAACAGCTTTAGCATATTTTAAAGGAAAGTATTTGCAACAAGGGCCCAGTCCATAATGCCAGCAGAGTTATCCATACTATCAAGGACGTTGATTTTTGAAAAGTCAGTCTGATTTATAAATACCTAATTTTGTGGGTGATCCACAGCAGTTATAAACAATCATCGCTCAAACTGGAATCAGCAACTCTATTCGTATATCCTACTGATTTTTACCCTGGGAAAATACTTGAGTTTTACAGTAGGAAATTTAGACCCCATTTTGTGGTCCATAGAAAGACAAATGGTGCCGATAAGAGCACACTGTTTTCCGTCTGAAATGAACGATAGCCACTCTTCTCAATAGTCTTCAACCTTGGGTCCAGAGCCAGATTCTGCATATATAGTAATATTTTTTTCTGTTGGACTGGAGATCACCTTTCAAAGGAAAGGCTTAAGGAAAGATATAAAGTTCTGGCAATAGAGGGAAATTTAATCAACACAGAATGAAATGTTCATTTTCATATTGTATTTGGCAGAGATATTGATTTTGTGTAATATCATTTTCAGGACTTTGTAGGTTGAAGTGATGTGATATTTACCATGAAAAGCTATAATTGTTGGGATTTGGGGGGGGGGAGGGTGTGGGGGGGAGTACTCAGTTTGTACAAGAATTCTTCCTGGAAACGAAATGATTTGTGTTTGTTGTATAACTTGTTTTTAAAGAATGACTTGATAGTTTAACTGATACTGGATGGCAGGAAAGAGGCAACATGCTGCCATCTGGTGGTAATTCAGAGTTTTACAGCAGAAATATGATAGCTTACTTTTGGGCGCTGCTAGAAACTACTGTACTCAACTTTTCCTTCTGGTTTTGTTTTTGTTTTTTGTTTCGTTGTTATTGTTGTTGTTCTTCATAACTGGAAATTAGTAACCTTTTGTGGTGAAGGGCAAAAGAGGACACTCCCTTTCTCACAACCCCCATAGTTTTCATTTCTCAAAGTTCCCCTAAATCCATTTACATTTATTTTGAATACATACCTGGCTGGGAGAGGTGGGGGACAGGGACCTGTAGTCTCTGTATATCTAATGCTTCCATCCATTTCTACTCTACTTTAAAACACTCTGAAATGTTTCAATGCCTGAAAAACATGGCTGTTTCCAGAGCGCATCAAGATCTTCAGAAACTTCATTAATTTAGAAGTGAAACAAATTGAAGAGAATTACAAAAATAGATGAAACTCAAATACTTTAGCCACCTAATGAGAAGGAAGGACTCACTGGAGAAGAGCCTAATGCTGGGAAAGATTGAGGGCAAAAGAAGAAGGGGACGACAGAGAATGAGGTGGCTGGGTGGAGTCACTGAAGCAGTAGGCGTGAGCTTAAATGGACTGAAGAGGATGGTAGAGGACAGGAAGGCCTGGAGGAATGTTGTCCATGGGGTCGTGATGGGTCGGACACGACTTCGCAACTAACAACAACAACAAAAATAGAAATAGTTTCTAAGCGGTGACTCTCTCCCCCTCCCACCCTGAATTTTAGCAGAGCCAATGAGACAGGATTCAGAGCAACACATAAAAGCTAGGCTGTATATCACATACCCTAATCGTTCTAATTAGACCAGCACAAAGAAGGAGTCTTGGTCTAGTAATTTTTAAGGCATGAAAAATAATCTTATTCTTAGTTTCCACCTTCAAGATATGAGCTTCAACCATTGTTTTTAGATACGGTGGGGAAAATAGATTTGGAAGGATCAACTTAGGTCATCAGGTCTATCTCCTGCTCTGTTCAGGAAGCCAAATTAAAACAGCTCACACATATGGCTGTGCCTGAACATCTGCAACGAAGGAGAGAACCCACGATCTTTCGGTAATTAGTTCCACTGACAAATTTGGCTCTTAGGAAGCTTTTTCTAATTGGCCTTCCTAAATCTGAAGCCCATTATTCTGTGTCCTGCACTCTGGAAAGGGAGGTCTTGACCTTCTTCTCTGTGACATCCTTTCAAATGTTTGAAGAGTCCTATCTATCCTATCCCCCAACCCCCCTGTCTTTCTTCTCAAGGTGAAGCAGACTCAACAAGCATCTTATTATTTCCGCATTGTTCACACTGAGCTTATTAGAAGTCATTTCTTTAAGCTGATTCTCAGAAAGCAGGTCTGCAGCAAGAAGATTTAGAGCCCCTGGATGTTAGAGGGGCTCAAAGGTGTCCTCTTTTCTTTCCTCGGTAGTTTTCAAAAGTTATGTTTTTATTTGTTTTATTTACTTTGTCAAACATGTGCAAGATAACAGGTATAAGTATAAACGTGGACATGAACACAGGAGGTGAATACAAATAAATGGGGACAGCAGGACAGAGAAAGTAGGCATGTTGGTGCGCTTATGCATGTCCCCTTTACGGACCTCTTAGGAATGGGGTGAGGTCCATGGTAGACAGTTTAAGGTTGAAGCTGTGAAGGTTTGAGGATGTAACAATGGCGTCAGGTAGAGCATTCTAGGCATTGACCACTATATACTAGGGATTGTGGGAACATACAAAGAAAACAGTACAAGTAGTCCTCAACTTACAACAGTTTGTTTAGTGACCATTGGAAGTTACAACGGCACTGAAAATGTGACTTACTGCCTTTTTTTTTCACGCTCACGACATTTGCAGCATCCCCACGATCACGTGATCAAGATTCAGATGCTTGGCAGCTGATTCATATTTATGACCGTTGCTGGTCATGTGATCCCTTTTTGTGACCTTCTGACAAGCAAAGTCAATGGGGAAGCCAGATTCACTTAATAGCCGGGTGACTAGCTTATCAGCTGCAGTGATTCACTTAACAATGGAGGGAAGAAATGTCGTAAAATGGAGCAAAATTCACTTAATGAATGTCTTACTTAAAAACAGAAATTTTGGATTCAGTTGTGGCTGTAAGTCGAGGAGCTTCAAGTATTTAGACTTGAAGTACACAGCCGGTCTCTTGGAAAGAAGTAATACAATCAGGAATGGCTTGAGAGAGATGTAGAGATTTCCAGCAATGGTTCTCTTCCATTTCCAACTGATCTCAGTTGATTTTTAAAAAAAAAAATTAAACTAGGAATTATGGTTGGTTCTACCTAATGAGCCAGTGATTGTGGTTGGTTCTACCTAATGAGCCAGGATACTGCAACAACAAATTGATTTTGGACAAACCCATGTAAAACTGATTAGAGTTTGTTCCCAGATGACAATTTATGACTTGGAAGTTCATAGCAGGGAATTTTTAAAAACTATCCTCCAGGAGAAGCAGGGCTTTCTTAACACCTGAGCCAGATGGACACTTACCTGTGGGCCCCACGAGCATAGGGACCCCATACTTATCTGTGTAATCTGTTAACCCTTCAATCAGTGGTGAAAGCCACATTTTTTTTACTACTGGTTCTGTGGCATGGCTTGGTGAGCATGGTGTGGCTTGATGGGCATGGCTTGGTGGGCTTGGCAGGGGAAGGGTACTGCAAAATCTCCATTCCCACCCCACTCCTGGAGGAAGAATATTGCAGAATCTCCATTCCCACCCCAATCTGGGGCCAGCCAGAGGTGGTATCTTCCGGTTCTCCGAACTGCTCAAAATTTCTGCTACTGGTTCTCCAGAACCTATCAGAACCTGCTGGATTTCACCCCTGCCTTCAATGCACCATGTATCATATAAATAGAGCAACATATTTATTACATTTTACTGCATTATTTTATTAATACTAACATGCAATATATGTTTAGTTTTATTGACCATTTACATTTTTATTCCGTGAGTAGTTGTTGTAGGGGCTTTGTTCAGGGCCCATAATGCTGTTAAGATGGCCATGAGGAGGAGGAAGAAGTCAGGCCTATTCTGAATCTGTAGCATTAAGCCAGAATTTATTAAACTATAGTTTGTTGAATAACTCTGGTTCACATTAGCTAAATCTCTTTAGGCTAAGCCACCAAATCAAGCAACCAAGCCATTAAGTTTCAGCTAGTTCATCCTACAAGGGAGGCCACTAGGTGATGGGCTGAATCTTCACTTCTTCTTGGCCAATTAATGTACACTAAGCTGCCTACAGCAATAGTTTTAATTCCCCATGCAAATAACTGAACATTCAGTGATGTTGAGAAATAGCTTTTTGTTTCCCCCTTTTGACAGATTGAATCTCAGATGTAATCTAATATATATAAATGGCAACCTTCAAATTATCCATTTTTCTTCCTGCTTCCCTCTTCCTTGTTCCCCCTCTGAACTGAGATGTCACTTCACCTTCCTCTTTCTTTCTTTCTTTCTTTCTTTCTTTCTTTCTTTCTTTCTTTCTTTCTTTCTTTCTTTCTTTCTTTCTTTCTTTCTTGCTTTCTTTCTTTCTCTCTCCCTCCCTCCCTCCCTCCCTCCCTCCCTCCCTTCCTTCCTTCCTTCCTTCCTTCCTTCCTTCCTTTTTTCTTTCTTTCAACTAGTGACCCAATAACATTCAGTGTCAAAATACCAAAGGCAAAGCTGCTCCTGAGAAATGTGTAAGGGTTATTCTGCTCTCTGGTCTCTGCTGATGAATAGCGAGATTATGACTTCATTTCAGAGACTACAAAAAAAGAAGTGTTCTAAGCTTCCATAGATGCTCCTTACTCTGAAACCAGGATTTTAAATGGGCATTTAGCACCACATTGGACTAAAAATAGATTAAATACTTGTATTCATACCTCAGCTTCAGTCAGGATGCCAAAACCAGCTATGATCCCAGGAATAACTGCCTTGCATTTGCTGCTGGTAATGTTATCCTGTTGCAGGGTAACTAATTTCTGGGAAGTAGGGAGAAGAAACCTCAAAATTATTCATCATATTAAAAGCCTGGTGTAAGACAGATCTGCTGTGGAACTTGTAAATGCCAGTTTAGTCAGTGGTGGGTTTCAAATTTTTTTCTACCGGTTCTGTAGTACTTGGTAGACATGGCATAGCTTGGTGGGCATGACATGGTGGGCGTGGCAGGGGAAGGATACTGTAAAATCTCCATTTCCACCGCACTCCAGGGGAAGGTTACTGCAAAATCCCCAATTCCTCCCGATCAGCTGGGACTTGGGAGAGAATAGATGGGGGTGGACCTAATCAGAATTTTTACTACCAGTTCTCTGAACTACTCAAAATTTCTGCTATCGGTTCTCCAGAACTTGTCAGAACCTGCTGAAACCTACCTCTGAGTTTGGAGTATGAGTTTGGAGTATGGAAATAAAGTAGTGGTTTTCAAATCCCGGCGCTACCAGTTCGCTATCGGTAGTGCACGGGTGGGCGCACTTGCTTTGCAAGCATGTGGCACTTCTGCATATGCGCAGAAAGTTTTTGATGACGTTTGGGTGGGTGGAGCCTCCCTCTGCCACCACTACCATTTCTCCCGAACCGGGGCGAACCAAGAGCAATCCACCACTGAAGTATATGATATTGAAAAGCATCCCCCCAAATATAATTCCAATTTAAACTTTGCTTAAGTTTTATATTAACTCCATTTTAATGATTCTGTGCATGTCATGAAAACAGCATTTGGAATATCCAGAGTTTAGTCAATTAAAAAATGGAAAAAAAAATACTGTGTGGAATTGATTTCTAGATAAGCACATTAAAATTGTCCATCAATTGTACTGGTATTAGCATCTTAGTAGAGATGCAGAAGCTTCAATATTTCTTTTGGCCCAGTTTTTTTTTTTAAAATAGTGTAAATTTTGCATTTTGCTTTGATTTAGAAAATTATATTGCTTTTGTAAGTGCAAGTGCCCCAATGCTTTTTATTTTGCATAACATATTCAAACATGCATGTTTTATTTTGGATGCATGATCTTTTCCAGGCAAATGCACAGAGTTTTATCCAAGGTTTTATGTACATTTATGTTGTGATAAATAGCTATTGCTACCATCCATGCTATGCAGAATCTATATGCAGAATGGGGTTACAAATTTGCACCTCTGGAAATCCACAGGAAGGCTCTTTTTATATCTCTAGTCTTGGGTACATAATCAGAGCTGAGGTGACTACATGTCCCTCCCCCCCTCAAAAAGCTCCTGGGTCTAAGCCACCGGCCCCCAATCTTTTGGGCACCAGGGACCAGTTCTGTGGAGAGAGGTTTTTCCGCAGACAGGAGGGGGCATGATTTTATGTGCTGCCTGCATCCCACGGATGGAGCTTTGCTTATTTGCATAGCCAGGTTTCTGGTATGCCGCAGACTGGACTAGAGGTTGGGGACCCCTGGTTTAAACAATTGAGAGATCTGTATAGGAATAGGTGGGTCCACCTTCTACTGACTAGGTGACTCAGTGGCTAAGACACTGCGCTTGTTGATCAGAAAGGTCAGCGGTTCGAATCCCTAGTACAGGTCTCCTGTGTAAGCAGGGGGTTGGACTAGATGACCTCCAAGGTCCCTTCCAATTCTGTTACTGTTAAATACACCCTGACTTATCTTTTCTACCTCATTGATTAGCTTAGAGCCCAGACTTGAACTGCTCCGGCTACATCACCTGAATCTGTCATCTCTTGTTTCCGGGGGCGGGGAGGGGGGATTAATAAATCAGATTAGAGGGGTTCCATTAGGATCAGAAGATCCATCTTGACCAATTCTTGTTTCTTTCCTGGTGGGAAAGTCTTCCATTTGTCTTCTAATTTTTCTTTAAATAATTTTGATACATCATCATCTCAATTCCCATTTTCTTTTATAGTCTTACCACTGAACTATTTAGCCACTCAGAGTCACCCTGAACCAGTGGTGGTTTGTTCCTGGTTCGGTCCGGTTCTTGTGAACCTGTAGTAATGGTGGTGGGAGGCTCCGCCCACCCATCCGGACATCAACATGGCCAATTTGTGCATGCACAGAAGCTTCCCATTGTGAACCGGTAGTAAAGGTAAGTGGAACCCACCCCTGCCCTGAACGATGAGATGGGTGGCAAATAAACTTGATGATAATAGAGCAGTATTTGCCTGGCTTTAGGCAAGAAGCATTGCCTAAATGCTTCGTGGACTCATGGAGTCTTAACCAAGCGTTGGTCCTCAACAGAGGTTGGAGATTGTGGCTCCTGTGCTTCTCTAGGCCAATACCCAAAGCCCATCTACTAACATATCTGCTCATTTAGTAATAAATAAAAAAACATCCATGCTGAATGGGAAGTCTTTACTGGGAGGTTTTTCAGACTCATAACTGTTGGACTCAGCCTGGTTTTCATTTGGGGACAACCCAAGTGTGAAATGCTACCGGTTCAGCCCGGTTCAGCCGAAGCAGTAGCGATGGTGGTGGGTGGTTCAGAGAACCAGTAGCGACGGCAGTGCGAGGCTCCATCCACCTGCCTGGTCATCATTACTTCCATTTGCGTATGCAAAGAGGGTCCGTGCACTTCCAAATGTGCGGGACATGCACTTCCGAACCGGTAGAGAAAGTAAATAGATTTCACCCCTGGGACAACCTGTTTGGTGTAGACCCACATACAGATGGTTTCTCTTTGAATGAGAAACCATGCAAAAAGAAAAAGACAATTTAAAACCCAGAAAAGAAAAGAAAAATAGTGAGAAACTCAGAGGTTCTACCCTAACTCCCTGGGGTATAAAAGAGAGGAAAGGTTAAATACAGTCAAGCATTCAAAATTCTGTTACTGCTGCTTTTATCAAGCATAATTCCACTCAAAACTGTGGATTCAATTTCCTGATCTGACCTATCTGAAAAGTCTGACTTCTTGAGACAACACACTTTTCCACATTTTAAACACCTGAAGCTGATCTTTGAGGAAGTCCCCACCCCCACCCCAGTGGCTTATTGGGTAATATTTGAAGTGGTATACTTAGTATTGAATATGGTAGTGTTGGCTTCTGGATTAAGCCTGACTAACCAGGCTAACTAATCATCTCTGCACCCGATTAATACCTTGGTGATGGTGCTGTGCCCTCCAAGTGTCCCCTAAAAATGTGGGATTTGCCAGCTTCTGGGCCATCTCTCGTATATATTTATCTTCAGTCCCATCAGGAAAACTCAAAACTCAATCATAGATCCGGTCAGATAGTTCAAGTTGTACCTGCCCATTGATACACACTTGATCAACTGTATTGGTTCCCTCATGTTGGGTATAAGATTGCATATGCTATTTTCACTTCGTGCTGAATGGGGGAAGGAAGATAAAGTGAAATGAGAGCCCATTGTTTTGTTTTGGAGGGAATCAAACAGAATAATGGAAGTGTCCCATTTATGGTATTTGTTTTATTGTATTGTTGTTTCTTGGTTTCGTTGTTGTAGTGAACTACCCAGAGTTATGCTCTAAAACGGGCAGCCATACAAACCCTATCAATCAAGCAAACCATCTCCCAGCTGTGTACCTTGGAAGTGTATGCCTTGACAATTCACCCTTTTTATTTTAAAAAAACAGACCAATCTTATTGGATATAAAGAAAATCAAATTTTATTAACCTATATATATGTGTGTGTGTGTGTGTGTGTGTGTATAGGTGATATCTCGGGTTTCTTCCCGTGTAATTGCAAAAATATCTTTGGAAGTATTGCAGCGACGTTTCGATGAAATCTCATTCATCATCTTCTGGCTGATGTTCTCGGTTTGGTGCCTATGGGCAAACCGTGTGATCTTAACTGACATCCCTCTTTAAAAGGAGGCAGAGGTGTATTCTGATGTCAGTTAAGATCACACAGTTTGCCCATAGGCACCAAACCGAGAACATCAGCCAGAAGATGATGAATGAGATTTCATCGAAACGTTGCTGCAATACTTCCAAAGATATGTTTGCAATTACACGGGAAGAAACCCGAGATATCACCTATACACACATATATACCCGTGAAAACTTACACAGACATATATATATATATATACATACATACACATACACACACACACACACACACACACATATATATAAGAACTCTGTTTAATGTTAAATATCAAATCTTCAAATATTTCAGATTGAAGGCGATAAATACAGCTTGATAAAAAGGCAAAATTTACAAAGTCAATGCAATGCTCCAAGCAGACCACATGATGATGATGATGAAGATGGCTACAAATGATGCTACAAATAGATGTTCTCCATCTCAAAGTCCCAATAAATACTGTGTAAATTGGTTTCTGAAAGTTTATTTTTCTAAACTGTGGTGGGGCACCTCCTGCATTTGTTCAGCGTAACGTCTATTTAGGCTGTTTGCTGGACTTTGAGGGGAGCTGCTAGATTGTTTTCTCCTTAATCTTATTACTTCTGCCTTAAAAAAAAAAATTGTAGGAGAACATTTCAAAATTCTATTTCCGTAAAATGTTTGAAGCTATTCAGTTAAAACTTTGCAAGCTTAATGTCCTCTGAAATGTATGACTACCCTCCTGTTTTCATCCTCACTAGAGATGTTTTGGTGCTTTCTCCATTTAGCTAACAGTTAAAATGTTTGGAGTTTCAAACCTCAAATTTCAAATGAGTTTGAACTGACTTTGTCGCCTTGAAGCTCATTTTCAAATCTTAAATTGGAGTTCTTGCCGAGTCACCTGCTCCTATTGTGCATCCTGCTCCAGTTTGTAATATTTTGCTAAACCAATGCTTCAGGGGTGGGTTCTACTTACCTTTACTACCGTTTTGCAATGGGGCCACGTGTGCGCACTTTGGCGCATGCACAGAAGCTTCCTGATGACGTCGGGGTTGGTGGGCGGAGCCTCCCGACAGTTTTACTACCAGAACCGGTCTGAACTGGGGGCAACCCACCACTGTACTGCTTGCTTAAATGTATCTTCTGTAGAACTGTTCACAATGTGAAGGCAAAAGAATCTGTACCGCTAAACTATGGCTTATGATAGCCTTTTTTATTCTTCAGATTTTCTTAGCAAACAGTTCATTTATTTCACATTTGAAATAAGCTGCTGCAGTAGCAACAACTGTGATGACCCAGGACAAGGCACGAAGGTCACACAGCCAGCTGAGAGTTCAAACTCCCCTTTAATGCTCCAAATTTCCCCTCAAACACTCCCATGTTCTTGGCAAGTCCCAGAGCAAAGCACGTGCATACACACACACACACACACATGGCAGCCTCTGGCTGCGCCCAATCCAGCAAAACAAAGGAACAGGGATATGATTCCATGAACCAAGGAACAAACAATGAGTTCCATGAAGTCAGGAACAAGGTACTGAGTCCACGAAGTCAGGAAGAAGCAAGCAGTCTGTACCAGCACACCAAACTCTACTAATTCAGCATTTGTTCCTGACAAATGCTCCACAGCGTCTCCTTAAACCTCAGTCTCCAGGTGTGCCTTGTGAAGAGGAGTGGGGTGCTCTCCTCCTGATCATCAGGTTGGCCTGTGCCTTCTTTGTAATTTATTTCATATCTTTGCTATGTTTGGAAGAGACAAAACTCCCAGATTCCTTTTGGAGATTCAGTCCCCAATAAATCCTGTGTGCTGTACTCTTCACATGTCCACTTATCCCACACATCTCTCATCTCCCCCTGCATCTTATTTCCCACGTAATGAAATGCCATCTGTTTATATACCAGCAGGTCATCTCAGGATCAATTCCTTTTATGTTCTGCCTTACTTTTTTTTACATTTCTTCTCCACTCTAAAGGAAGTTATCTGATTGGCAGTGGGAAAGGGCCTGTGGTTGGAAAAATGCACAACAGTGCTTAACATTAAAAAAAAGAGTGTTTTGGTAAAGCAATGGCAGGATCAGACTTCCTTTTTTGCACTTGATAAATGTTCTTATTTCATGTATGTAATGTTCTTATTTCATGTACGTAAACAGGGGTGGGATGGGATGCCTTGGGTCTGCTCATTCCCATGAGGCAGGGGTGAAATCCAGCAGATTCTGACAGGTTCTGGAGAACCAGTAGTGGAAATTCTGAGCAGTTCGGAGAACCGGTAGCAGACATTTTGAGTAGTTCGGCAAATACCACCTCTGGCTGGTCCCAGAGTGGGGTGGGAATGGAGATTTTGCAATATCTTTCCCCTGGAGTGGATGGGAATGGAGATTTTGCAGTATCCTTCCCCTGCCATGCCCACCAAGCCCCACCACGCCCACCGAGCCAAGCCCACAGAACCGGTAGTAAAAAAAAATGGATTTCACCACTGCCATGAGGGGTCTCCTTGCCCCTACTACCTTACTTCATTCATCCTCCCACCAGTTGGATCAGCTGTCACCAACCACTTTATTCCAGAGAAACATTCTGAGGCATTGATATTCCTGAGAGGAAGCCTATCTCTAGCTTCAGTAGTTTGACCTGCCAAGGAGACATGTTCTACAGGCTCAATTCCTTTCCCAAAATACACACCATTGGTTTATTAAGAAGCTAATCTTAATCTTTATTATGTATAGCAAGGTCAGAGACTTAGAAGAAAGCTGAAAGGTAAAAGGAAAGGGAGACAGAACGAAGAACTGCCAATGATGATAGTGATAATTTTTTTTAAAAAAAATGCTACTATTTTAAGATCACTGGGACTAACTGACCCCTCAGGTTCCAGATTTCTGGTGAATATGGACAAACTTAGTAGGACAAATTCACATATCCCAGATCTCAATCTAACTAAATCAGAATCAATATCACAACTAGCTTCATTGTTTTGAATTCACTGCCCAAATTATGTTAGGTGTTTTGTGCCAACCATGGCAGTTTCTTAAAGGGCCATCAGATGGGAGCAAAGAGGGACTTCTGATCCCACTGGTGGGTCAAGGGGCTCCGGCCCCTGCAGCCCCATTGGGGAGAGTTAATGGCCCTCTGGCCCACTCACACATTGGTAAGGGAGGGGCCAGGGATCCCTATAAGAACCCCTGCACAAGGTCTGCTCTTTAGGTCTTGTTCCAGCTTCCTATGGGACTGATGCATGGGCTCAATCCAGGCATAGATGCCTCCATGCCAGGGAACTCATTTTAATTACTTCTAAATAAAGACTTAGTTTGATTGCATCCTTGCATGCTGATTTTTCTTGGAAGTGCCCTCAACAAACCATCGATCTTCGTGAGATCCCTCACAAATTATTAGAACCAGCCCTGTTGCTGCCAGCTGGCCTTGAGGCTGAGGGAGGCAAAAACCAGACTATTTATTATAAAATCTCACATAAAAAGTTTTTCAGTGTATTATTTTCCTGGTTTCTGTTGTCTCTTTTCATTTCCCAGATTGTCAAATTAGCTAATGTTCCTTTAACACTTTCAACACCTGTACATCACTCAAAGTGGTATTTTCCACATTCGCTATTATATATACTGTCCAATGTGATTTTAGATCTGACAAATTGTGGTTAATTTTTGCAGATTAGATACTACAAAATGATGTAAAGCCGAATCCATTGATCTCACCTGTGCAAAAAGTAGATGATTTCCCACTTCGAATCTTATTCTCATTGTTATTCAATTACTGTACACAAGTGTTCCCAATCCGTTAGAGAAAGAAAACTATAGTAATTTATTTTAAATAATTTTTCCTTTTATTTTTTTAAGATTACAAAAGATCATTATGTTATCTTATCAGTCTTAGGCAGCTAATCATGTTTACACTTTTATTATTATTTTAAAGAATTGGCAAGATTTTAAATTCATTCCAGTTTTGGATCTGAATTTATTTTCATTAATTGAGTAAAACATTAAACACTGGGGAAAATAGACAAATAGTATATCAAGTATATGCTTTAATTTGTCTAGAATTTAAGTTTGCTGAAAGTTAAATGCCTATTTCATTAGTGAATAAAATATAACACTATCTGTTTAAATAAATAAATGTACTTTTTAAAAAGAGAACTATTGTTTTCTGAAACACAACACATATAAATATCTACACATCTGGTGCAATTTTCAATTTTATGTACAGGATTGACAAAAACACTTTTTGATCCTTTATAAAGCCACCTTATTAAAATGAAATGAACTGATTGCATATATTATCGTATATATTGTTAACATATGCTTCTAGGCAGTAGTGAGTTCTGAATAGTTAGAGCCAAAGGGAATAAACAGACATATGGAAAACACCTGGAAAGAATACCAAAACAAAAGCTTACATCAACAGTATCGTCAAATTAAAACCCATCTTTAGCTTTGGGGATGGAGTGGGATAGAAGTCTTCAGTGAGAAACAAAATCATAAGCAAAAATTTGCTCCATAACCTTTCATAACTCCATAGCCTTTCATAACATGCATACACAAATGACAGAGTACAACACTTCTATCAGGTGGCCAAATTTACAGTTAAGAAAAGTTCAAGCAGAAAATGAGCCATCTAATGTGTATGGAGAGTTCTTGTATCATCCCCCCCTCCCTCCCTCCCTCTCTCCCTCCAATTTATATGGCACCCATTTCATGTAGAGATGACTCTGCATCGTATTATACATAAACCAACTCATAAGCCAGCTTGACCTGTCAAACATCAATATGGGAGTTGACTCATAGGATCACATGTTGGTACCAATTATTGGGGATGTGGTCCTACTGGAGAACTTCAATGCCTCTTATTCTGTCTATCTTCTTCCAGTCTCAGAGATTAGACATGTGTTCTTTCATATTGTGCGTAAGATATTACTATATAAATAAATGATAAGAAAAGAACAGAACAGAATTACAGTCAGGACCCAATATTTATATGATCTGCACTTGTGGATTCATGTTTTCATGGTGCCGGTCATGAAATCTATCACTAACCACTATTGACCATTATTAAAAATGTGGTTGCTGTTCATTGCTGGTGGTGGGACATGTATATCTTCAGTCATCTGAATAAGAAGGCTTGTGACCTTTGTGTATAGCATTTGTTTCTATTAGGCTATTTGTGCTTAAAATAACAATAGCAGTAGCACTTAGTCTTATGTACCGCTTCACAGTGCTTTACAGCCCTTTTTAAGTGGTTTACAGAGTCAGCCTATTGCCCCCAACAATCTGGGTCCTCATTTTACCGACATCGGAAAGATGGAAGGCTGAGTCAACTTTGAGCTGGTGGGAATTGAACTATTGGTAGTCGGCAGAATTAGCCTGCAATACTGCATTCTAACCACTCTACCACCATGGCTCTTAAATCATTAATGATCATGTTAGTGTTTAGACATACAATACATAGCACATATTTGGGGCTACTGGGGTAAGAACTGATCCCATATAACTACTCTTGTGAATACTATTGCATATTAATTATTAATCATGAAATACTATGAGCAAAACATATTGGGTGCCAGATATTAAATATTTAGAGTGGAATAGGGAGTTTTAGGGCTAGTTGGATATAATTTTCCATTATACTCAACAAGCCAATATCCCAGATAGACATTGTGTCAGTCTGTCATTTTTTAAAAAAACAAACAAAAAACAATACCCATTTTAAGGTTTGTTCTTAATTTCATAAAAACACAAAATTTCATGGACCAGATCCACTCTGTCTAGTTTCACAGCTAGAAACTTGAAGTGTTTGCTTGGAATAGTTTTTATGTTTATTTTTTATATTTAAATAAAGAACCATGGTAGTACAGTGGTTAGAGTGCAGTACTGCAGGCTATTTCTGCTGGCCGATGGCTGTCAGCAGTTCAGCAGTTCAAATCTCACCAGGCTCAAGGTTGATTCAGCCTTCCATCCTTCCGAGGTTGATAAAATGAGGACCCAGATTGTTGGGGGAGGCAATATGCTGACTCTATAAACCGCTTAGAGAGAGCTGTGAAGCACTGTGAAATGGTATATAAGTTTAAGTGCTATTGCTATTATTTTAAGGGTTCCTTTCATTCAGCCATAGCATCAATTAGCTTTAAACATGATCCTGTTTTTAATAGCAAGCCAGTTGCATGTTATAAATCAAAAGAAAATAGCAATACTATGGATGACTAGTCATTGACGTCAGCAATATCAGTCAGATTCTCTGCATCTGACAATTGCATGAAGGAGAATTCCCCAGTCTTGATAACTCCCAGAATTTCCAGCAAGTACGACTGGATTTTAGGGAACTGAATTCCCAACCCATTTGGAGAACACTATATTGCAAAAGACTGACCTTCTCTTTCACCTCCCTGCTGCTAAATTTCTCACTGGATAGATTAGGAGGAATAAGACTTCAAAATATGAGTGCCTGCAAAGAAAAAAACAATCATGCACAATGGAATGTCGTCTCTAGGGAAATATGCCTGCTGTTAACAGTAATGTTGCTTAATCTTTTAAAAAAGATTAATTTATCACACAATATGAAAGCAGTTTTTACTTTGTTCAATATTTCATACCAGAGAATCTGATTCATTCAAGACTGCCAAATGAGTTACAATCCGTACAAGGCAGAGTTGGGTTTCAGCAGGTTCTGATCAGTTCTGGAATACCGGTAGTGGACATTTTGAGTAGTTCAGAGAACCAGTAGTAAAAATTCTGACTGGCCCTGCCCTCATCTATTCTCTGTTTCCTGAATCCCAGTTTATCGGGAGGAAATGGGAATTTTGCAGTAACCTTCCCCTGGATTGGGGAGGGAATGGAGATTTTACAGTATCCTTCCCCTTCCACACCCACCAAGCCACACCCACAGAACCAGTAGAAAAAAAATTGAAACCCACCACTGGTACAAGGATTTTGATCACGCCAAAAAGCAACCCTCAAACATCTTACGGCTATTAGAAAGAAGAAGCAATATAAGTTGCAATGTACAAATGCATGTTTCCAAATGCATGTAAGTCCTAAAGAATGCAGTGTAGCTTATTATCAAGAGTAAGCTGTTAGGGCACTAGTAGCAAAATTCCAGGCACGCTATACAAAATTAAAGGCCACTAAATAAATGAGACCTACTTCTGCTTAAAGCTACATAAGCTAGTGCTGCTATCAGAAAAAAACAGCCAGATGCAATAAATAAATATTTCAAAGATGTGAGTCATAAGGGATAAAATTTGGCAGAGGTTTTGCTTGTTTCCCTTTTGCTATATGTTTGATAGTCTTCTTTACAGAGCCATAATTCTTTTTCACCTTTTGACAAAGTACAATATCAGTTAGTACTTCATGGATTTATTTTTGGCTGGGCACCTACAACCTTTTTTAAATGTCAGAATTATTTCATCATATTTTGGCAACTACTTACAACTGTAAGTTGGGTTAAAACTCAGCATGGCATCTGAGACTTACTAAGAAAGTTGGTGTTATTTCACTGCACCAAATACTTACTTTTAAGTAGACGTGAAGAGATCTTGTCTGATCTTTAGTTGCATATTTTTGTTCTGTTTAGAAACTTTTGTTGGTTTAACAATCCCAGACATAAATTGGAGTAGACATAATGTCTACTCCAATTCAATGTAGAGCAGAAATGGAAACAGGAACATTAAAGTGGTAAAATGGGTTACACCTTAATTACTAGAGTGGTATTTATCTATTTATCTACCATGTTTCCTCGAAAATAAGACATCCCCTGATAATAAGCCCAATCAGGTTTTTGAGCACATGTGCTAAAAATAAGCCCCCCCTGAAAATAAGCCCTCCCCTAAAATATTTAAACGCATGCATAGCCGGTCCCCGCCATTTCCTCTGGTTTCCTCCATGCATCCCAAAATACTAAGACCTCCCCCAAAATAAGGCCAAACACTTATTTTGGGGTTCAAAAAATATAAGACAGGATCTTATTTTGGGGGAAACACGGTATCTATCTATCATCTATCTATCTATCTATCTATCTATCTATCTATCTATCTATCTATCTATCCATCCATCCATCCATCTAACTATCTATCTGTATCTCACCTTTATTATTTTTACAAATAATTCAAGATGGGGAACGTATCTAACACGACTTCCTCCTCCTATTTTCCCCACAACAACTACCCTGTGAGGTGAATTGGGCTGAGTGATAGTGATGACCCTCACACAGCATGACCAACTGACCACCTAAGACCTATAAAAGCAGAAGAGAGCTGAAACAAGACACTTCAACCAAAGTTCTGCTGTTGATGTTACCTAGCCTGGTGAGACAAAACATTGGGAAACTAAACAACAAGCTTGGAGAACAAATCAACATCTACTACCCGAGCTACAAATATTCTCCCCCATTTTTAAATCTTCATTATCTATTTGTCTACTGGTCCCACCAGTTCTTGCTTCCAGGCAAATGGTATTTCTTGCATATATGCCAATACAATATGTTGCTACTTTATCATGGCATTGATGATGATGATGATGATGATGATGATGATGATGTTCTTTTACACAATCAGCCAGATATTTAAACAGGATTTGGCATTTTTATCCACTTACTAAGTCCTTCCCAGGCATCTGGGATACACAAATGTTGACTGAATTTTGTATTATTAGGAGTAATTTGACTGAATGTGGGGTGAAATATATCTTCAAAAGAAGCAAAGAAATAAACTGGCTCAATATCTGACCAATGTTCAATGCAATGTGCATTGGTATCCAGAAGTCCCCACTGCTATGAAATAATACAGCTATGGATTTTTCGCTGGAAACCAAAAGGTCTAATGGAGGCATCCCTTAAATCAGGAGTGTCAAATTTGTGTTGTCACAGTGGTGTCACGTGACATATCGGGGCTTTTCCCCCCTTCACTAAACCGCTCGTGGGCATGGCCAGCATGTGACACATCTGGCCCACAGGATGTGAGTTTGACAGCCCTGCTTTAAATGGATAATATCCAAGGTCCCTCTCTGAATATTTAAACTTTATGCCTAAATGCCCAGTTTTATAACTCAGCCTATCCAATCTGTGCTACAAATGTTACAACTTGAGCAACCTGGAGTGAGATGGATGAGAACTTCTGAACTTCTGAACCTATTTAGGCCCTCAAGATCTTCAAGTAGGGCCAATCACTGCATTAATTCACAGGCGAATAGACATCAAGCATTGGATCAGTGAACAGTTAAACAGGAAATATTTTCTTTGCCAATCTGGAAATTAATTTTTCTATTTGTTCACAAGGTCTAGACAACTTTTTAACCTTTCCACACACAAGAGTTTATTGTTTGAAAACTGTACAAAACAAACTTTAAATAAACATACGGCTAAACCAGCCTCAACTTTTATAAGGAGTGTCAGTGGATGACATTTATTAGTGATAACAATCTTATTTCCACATACATACTTCGGGGTGGATTTTTTTTTTTTTTTTAAAAATCTGCACCATGTTTTTTTAATGATTCCATTCCAGCTTTTTTGTTATTTAGACCCAATTGTAAAATACTACAGAGCAATATCCTGTAGGCAGGGCAGGTGAATATTGATTATCCTCAATATTAGCAACTTGTGTTTGGGAGAGCAACCTGGAGAAGATTTGAATATTCCAGAAGGGGGGTGAAAAAAAGAGTTATTGCATTGTTCAAGTGGAAATCTGTTCATATAGTGGTCATAAGCATTTCCCCCCAAATTAGTGTTTCTGAGTTTCATCAGCCTAATAATCTCTTTATATGCATGGAACATTAGCCTCACATAGGGGTTTTTTTTTTTACATCTAGCGCAGGGGCCAGCAACCTGGGGCTCTGGAGCCACCTGTGGCTCTTTCATCCCTCTGCTGCAGCTCCCTGTCACTCAAAATATGTGTCACAACCACCAATGTGCGACACCTGCCGGCACACTAATTATTGAGCTTTTCAACCCCCGGTAGGCCACCCATAGATAAATCCAAGAAAAGAAAAGTTTCAAAAGAAAAGAGAATGTTTAATTCGACTACATATACTAGTTTTGTGGCCGCTCAAGCAATAGTCAGGCATGGGAAGGTTTTTGTGGCTCCCAGTGTTTTTTTTTTCCCTGTGGGAAATGGGTCCAAATGGCTCTTTGAGTGTTTAAGGTTGCAGACCCCTGATCTATTGTCTATAATTTGCAGTATTTTAAGTTAATAATTCAAACCCAGTTAGCAAGTATATAATTCACAGTAAATGCAAGTATGTAATACACAGTAAATGTGAGTAATTTCATTACCTTATCTGAGAAAAGCAAGCTATGTATGGTCCCTAATCCTGTTTTAACAGCCCCAAAAATTTGCCCAAAGAGTTAACTGTGATCTTATTTCATCACACATACACATTTCATCTCTTTCTCGCCTCCACATACAGTACGTAAAATGGAGTGCATTTACAATAAAGAATATATGTCCTCCAAGATAGATGGCTATAGGAACCTGTAGCTGGAAAGAGAATCATAATCCTAAACTTTACTTTTGCCAAAGAGATTGTAGAAAAAATGCTTTTATAAGTAAAAACAAAAAAAACCTCTGATGAGGTGCTCGGGATAAGCAAGCAGCGACCGGGCCGGGGAACGATTCGGGGGCGTGGCCAGCCAATGTTATTACCGGTTCTCTGAACTACTACAAATTTTTACTACCGGTTCTTGCGAACTGGTGCGAACCGGGAGCAACCCACCATTGGTATGTATGTATGTATGTATGTATGTATGTATGTATGTATGTATGTATGTTATTATTTATTTATTTATTTATTTATTTATTTATTTATTTATTTGCAACATTTGTATAGCTGCCCATCTTAAAAACAATGCTGGCTAGTGTACAACCGATAAAAATAGTATATACTTATGAAACAAAAGGACAATAGATTTCTAATAGATAATTATTTATCCAGAGCAGAAATCAAATGTGACAAGGTCTGTTTGTGGTCATCTCTCAAAATACATTTTGATCACATCAATCAAGCCATAACATGTGAGCTATCAAACTGGATGCAATCCAGCAAGTGTGTAGCTGTCTCATTATCTGTCCTTGCAGTCCTGAGGTAAGGCTGAATGCAAATGGTTTGTTAAATTCCTGGAAGGATATTTTCTACTGTCTATGACTTGCATTTAATATAGTGGGCCATGAAGTGCAATCCTAAATTATAATTTATGTTCAGGCACATTTCTTGAACTGTTCTAAAGATGTCTAAATCATCGCAATGAAGTTGCAGAATATCTAAATTACTCCTCTTATTGAACTCTGGACTGCTATACTTTGTCTTTTCATTATGAACAATTTGATTTGGTCAATCATTTGAAGGCCACATCTGAATTATTTTTTTGGTTCTTTTCTCCTTAAATTCTTAAATTACATGAAGGATTTATTCAAAGCAGTTACCTATACTGTCAATATAGAATTGTGCTACCAGGGACTGCTTACCCCACCCCCAAAATAAACTGTTTCCTAAAGACAAACCACAGTTGACAGATCTTGCAACTGTAGGTTTGTGACTTGTATCTCAGCTTTCATATAATTTTATGACTTCTATGCTCCTATCCAAAACGCCATCTCTCTCTGAGAACTTTCTTAGAAAGGAATGTGAGGACTATGAGTGGTTGAATTACTTACGGTCTGCTCCTCTTATCTACCATGAATGACCTTTTGGAAAGCATTTTGATCAACAAAGACTATTTTGCATGACCAGATAAAACTCCCCACCTATCACCTGACATAACAGTAGAAGAAAGGAAATAAACATTTTTGTGGCATTCTTTCAAAGGCTTCCTTGTAGCCTCCTGGGATAAATATGGCAAGCATATGGCATAACGAAGTTATGTGCGCTTAGCACCAGACTAAATAAATATGTTAGATGTTGCATTGGTAGATACTTATGGTGGGGTATTTTACAATGCACAATCATCTGTAAAATGGCCCTGTGATTTGTGCAAGACTAATTCTGTTTGAAAATCACAATGTAAGAGTTGTTTGAGAAAGAAAGCAGAAGCCACAGGACTGATTCTTTCTGGGAACACGTAGGACTGCTAGCCAGCGGATAAACAAGACTCCGTGATACCATGATGGAATGGAATGAAGCAATCCCAAGAAGGAAAAGAAGGAAAACAACAACAAAAAGCAAACATAAATCCAGAGGAAATTATGTATTCTAACCTTCCTCTGAACTGGTTGTATACTTGAATTCCACCAAATTGTTTGACAAAGAGCAAGTAGCAGCCTAGTTTGACTTTAATAATGACGACGGATCTTCTTTCATTTACAGTATAATCTACTTCGAGGCATTTCAGTCACAAATGCCCCAACGTGATTTAAGAAACGCGTTAAGATCAGCATCTTACACGCAGCAAGAAACAAGTTGGGTGAGATGGGCAGCGATTAAATCACATTAATCAATCAATCAATAAAGATTTAAATTACAGGCTTATTTTATATGAGGCATAACAGATCACAGAATAGAGGGAATAAAAGAAACCTGGGAGGCAGACTAGCCCAGTGCAGGAATTCATTCCTGCAGCACACAGGTGTCAAACTCAATTGTGTCATGTGATGTCACATGATGTTTTTTGCCTTTGCAGAGCTGGGGTGGGCGTGGCCTGCACGTGACACATCCAGCCCACGGACCACCAGTTTGACACCCCTGCGTGCCTCAGCACAACAAATGGTTGCCAAACTTCTGTACCAGCTAAGGGTCCATTACTTCAGTCTGTGGGACTGAAAGAATTAGGGGGAGATGGAGGAGGGTGTGAAAAGAGGCAGTCCAACCCTCTGAAGGTAGGTACTGTGAGAAGCAACTGTTTCAAAGACCCAGAGTTGTTGACTTTCTGTAAGTATGCCTAGGGACATACTTTTACTGTTTCCAAGAGCATGTTTTTATGCCAACCTGCATTAAGGGTGCCTCTCTGACATGTATGTGGTTCTTGACACTTTGGGTTGCCAGCCTCAGGTGGCTATTACTATCACTTATGTTGAATTCTGGCTTATCCACTCCAACTCAAAGGCTGATCCTGAGTCTCTTTGTTGTCAACTGTCTTGTGACTCTTGAAAACTGGGCCAGGGTTACACTTTGGGGCCCAAACTGCACTCTAGTAAGAACCTTCCAAGAAATAAGCTTAACAAAAGGACATTTTGTTTAATGAAAAGAAGGACTAGGGGTGACATGACAGCAGTGTTCCAATATCTCAGGGGCTGGCATAAAGAAGAGGGAGTCAAACTATTCTCCAAAGCACCTGGGGGTAGGACAAGAAGCAATGAGTGGAAACTAATCAAGGAGTGAAGCAACTTAGAACTAAAGAGAAAAGTTAGAACAATTAATCAGTGGAACAACTTGCCTCCAGAAGTTATGAATGCTCCAACACTGGAAGTTTTTAAGAAGTTGGATAACCATTTATCTGAAATGATATAGGATTTCCTGCCTAAGCAGGGGGCTGGACTAGAAGATCTCCAAGGTCCCTTCCAACTCTGTTTATTCTATTCTATTCTATTCTATTCTATTCTATTCTATTCTATTCTATTCTATTCTATTCTATTCTATATAAAGTAAGCTCAAAATGTTTTCCAAAGCCTTGAGAAGTGAGCCATGTTCTTTAGAATTTTGACATGTTGGTTTGATTGAGTATATGACAAAGAGTTGCTACATGTCATGTGCAAAGATTCTTGGCTTTATTATTTTGACTAAAAATAGTCATAGAGGTTCTGAATTAAACTTCAGGGCAGAGAGAAAGAAAATGTTGTCCGATATCCATCCTTGCGGTCAAAACTGGAGTCTGTTAATCAAGGAAGAAGAATGTAAGAGTTCTG
Organism: Masticophis lateralis; assembly: GCA_030761175.1. Taxonomy (NCBI): domain Eukaryota; kingdom Metazoa; phylum Chordata; class Lepidosauria; order Squamata; family Colubridae; genus Masticophis; species Masticophis lateralis. Next base: position 116,269,863 of record JAUDYJ010000001.1, read on the forward strand.
ATTAATAAGCATTTATTGAAGGAAGGTTAAGGTTATAGTCCAAGAATTCCAGCAAATACATTATTATCAAACTAGACACCTTTATGTAGGCAATTTATGCTGAAAAACCCTTGTCATTTTCTTGATGCAAAGAGCTAGCAGAGCTTTTGGGAAGGTGAAGCACCTTTGTAGCTGTTCATTATTTTGGTAACAAATAATCAGCTTATCAGGAAGAGAAAAGACTCTGGCAGAAGGAAGGAACTGAATTTCCCTTAGAGATCATTTCCTAGCCCAATTACCCCCGTCTTCGTTTAAAAAACAAACAAACTAGCCATATGAAGCAGAAAAGGGTTACTTGAATTGAGAAAAAGCTATAGCAATTACTTTTGCATGTTTGCATTATTGGAAACAGAATAAGAAAAAGGAGGAATGTCACCATTTTGTGATGTTGCACTATTATCAGAATACACTTTTGCAGACTTCTCCCTTAGGAGAATTGGAGTCAGTTCTAGCATGAACAATCCAGGGATGAAATCCAGAAGGTTCTGACAGGTTCTGGAGAACCGGTAGTGGAAATTTTGAGCAGTTCAGAGAATCGGTAATGGAAATTTTGTGTAGTTCGGAGAACCGGCAAATACTACCTCTGGCTGGCCCCAGAGTGGGATGGGAATGGAGATTTTGCAATATCCTTCCTCCAGGAGTGGGGAGGGAATGGGGATTTTGCAGTATCCTTCCCTTGGAGTGGGGTGGGAATGGAGATTTTGCAGTATCCTTCCCCTGCCACACCCTCCAAGCCACATCTACAAAGCCACACCCACAGAACCGGTAATAAAAAAAAAATTGAATTCCATCACTGGGACAATCCTCTCTCATGCTTAAAAATCCTGAAGTAATTTTATTTTTACTACGTTCTGATCTATAAGAAAAGTGTGCATGAAAGGCTCTTGCACTTTCCTAGTTCAAGCAGTCCTGCAACTCTTCCAGATTCTGATTTAAAGCGTGTGGTGAGCTATCATTTCATCAAGCTGTTTGGAAAGAGTAATCAACCCATTGGCTACTATGCACCAGCATGGCCTCACTGGAACTTAGGCTGCTGTAGGGAATATTATCTTGAAATTTCCCAGCCTGAAATTTCAATACATTGGGAATTTGTGTTTATTTTTGTTCTGTTGCCTGAGAAAACTTGCCAGGATACAGCAACTCTGCTGCTTTGCCATGCAACATCAAGGAAGCAGCAGTCAATTCACAAGATGAGAAGGGAGGGAGGGAAATGTAACAAACGAACTAATGTGATTTGCCATTAACTCTGCATTGCTCTTCAGGTTTATTTATCCAGCCGGGATGGGATGTCAGATGAAGATTAGGAACATACACAGGATCTTAATGAGGCCATCACACTCCTGACAGTTTAGAGGTTCAACTGGCTCAATAGGAATTAAAGACAGCCTTTTTGACATACACAAAGACAGACACAGAGACAGAAAGAGAGAAGGAAGGGAAAGCGGGAGTCCTCTGCCAGATCTGTGTCCCACTGTGAGAAGGCTTTAACTTTTTAACAATTACAATCTGAAGTAGAAGCCACACAAGTATATTTGTAGTCTGTGAGAAATGATATGGGTCTAAAGGGAGGCTTTCTTATATTGGAATAAAGTTTTGGAAACACAGTTTTTGAAAAGTATTCTGATGGTCATCCAGAATAAAACTTTGGATGAAGGATGGAAAGTAATCAAGGAGAGAAGCAACCTAGAACTAAGGAGAAATTTCCTAAGGGTGAGACCAATCAACCAATGGAATAGCTTGTCTTCAAAAGTTGTGGGTGCTCCATCACTGGAGGCTTTCAAAAAGAGACTGGACAACCATTTGCCTGAAATGGATCGGATCTCCTGCATGATCAGGGGGTTGGACTAGAAGACCTCCAAGGTCCCTTCCAACTCTTATTCTATGTTCTAAAAGCTCTGTACCTGCATATCATAGTCCCAATTAAAACTCCTCTCTTGTAATATCATTATTTTAAGGCCAAACAGCGTGAAGACCTCTATGCTCACTAAAAACAGGGAGATACAATTGCTGTTTTTTACGATGAAGGTTGTGTCTCCCTACTATTGCGGCAGGCAAATTTCTGCTTGTGGCAAAGAAGATGCCTGACTCACTCACCATAAGAACCATTCCCTTGTATTTAGAAAGGGATGCTTTCCTCAATTGTTCTTGACTTCCTTATGAGGTAGTGTAACAGGTACATGGTTAACTACTAAGGTAGGGCCACCTCTCCTTTCTTCTAATCTCAAAGTCAAGAATTCTCCAAAACTAGGAAACGCTAATGCCTAACTCTACTTCCCTGGCCTTTGATATCATTAGTTAACCAAGAAGCATTGTCAAGTCATCTAGGTGAGAGCTAAAGTTTCTTTAACAATGCAAACAATGCATGAAGAAATCTGATCCTAAATAAAGAAAAGATGTATTTGGAGGGGGGAGGGGAGGAAGTCATTGAAGCAGACAAAATACAAGCATATCTATATAGATACATACATCTTTATATCAGAATATTTGATACAATCACGTTTCATTCATTGTTCTTAGAGATTCGATCAGGTCTCCAGGACCAAGTAGACACTCTACAGCATGGGTGATATCAAGGCATTGTCAGGTTCCTGAGAAAGAAGAACAAAGCAAAATACGCTAGTTCTAAGGCCTGAACATGATTGGCAGCTGTCCTCTTTTGGCTGATAGAAAGCAGTGCAGATAGGTAAAGTGAAGCCAATTTCTGTCTGAGCTCCCCCTAGGAAATTTGGAGGAGCCAGGAAGTCACAGCTGTACTGCCAGGTATTTGTACTGCCAGATTTGACTTGAAGGATGATAGGGTTAGGTAACGGAGCAGCAATCCCAGCCAAATGAAATGAGTTTAGGGAAAACATGTAGTCCAGCTTCATTACATCACTTCTTTGGTAAAGACCATTGTTCAACCTTCACTGAGAATATGGGCATGAAGCATAGCTAAAGGCATTGAAACTACATAGGCAGATCCTTAAATTAAAAAGACTATAAGGAAGTTTGTATGTGAGTCATACATATATACCAATGGCCACTGTACCCACAAGCCTATTGTTTTCTGCATCTCAATGTTGCTGCCCACACCCAGTGCATTGGATGACAGTGGGTTCCTTCCCCTTCTTTTCTCTCCCAGCCTGGGTCACTACCATCATTCTCCCAGCCTGGGTCACTACCATCATTCCCTGAACATGCTCAGCAGAAAATTCCTAGAAGATTAAATGATACAGACTAAAGGTGATCGGGGCTGTGAGCTACACATCCTGAAGGTACGGCAAAAGCTATAAACCTACACAACATCCTCCCATACTTGCTATGGCAAGTGAGGAAGAGGGGGAGGTTCAAGTCAAGATGAGCTGCTTGTTTTTGAATGGACTGTCAAGTTGACCTGCTTGCTGAGAGAAGGAAGTCATGGACATCTCTCCCACCCATTCTGTCATCATAGAAGGCTGGAGAGGATTCTCCCTTCATTCAGTGGAGAGTAATTCCCTTCATGGATTAGATCAGAGGTCAGCAGCCTTAAATGGTCAAAGAGCCACAAAGGTCCTATCCAGAAGCCCCCTGTTTAATTCTGAAGCCAATTGGAAGTCCAGTTCCCCCACCATTGAGTCTCCTCCTAGCACAGCATCCTTTTTCTTCTGCCTGGCCTAACTGAAAGCCCTATCAATTGTGGAGCCGACTGGCAACAGGGAGCTGCAGCAGAGGGATGAAAGAGCCACATGTGGCTCCAGAGCCACTGGTGCTGACCCCTGGATTAGACTAAGCAAACCTCATCAATTTTACCCTCTGCCCTTATCACAGGGTGCTCTTTTTTCTTTGCAGTGGGGAAATTATTGGTTCCTCTCTTCAATCCTAGGATGGGAAAAAGCAACTATTTAAGTGACAAGACTACCTCTACCAGCCAATCCTGGTAGGAGGCCCTGTGCATTATATTCTAATTGAAATTGGAAGTCTTTGAAATGCACCACCCCATGTCCCTTGAAATAACACAGCCATGCTTGGTGGGACTTCTGAGACTGCCCATAGGATAAAAGGCCCTCTCTCCTTGCCTTTCTACCACTAACCTGGCCTTCCTGTTACCAGAAAGCTGAAATCTCCAAGGAGCTTTCCTGGCAGAGGTGGGAAGCTACAGTACATGAGTCCTGAGGAACCTCTATTTTGTATGTCAGTGTTAAGACTGATTTCCTAGTAGATCTGCAATCAATAATTCTAAATATGAAGCCAAGAAAAAAGAAGAATAGGTTGCTTCAGTGAGATGTAGCCTCCTCTGGCGGCCACAGCAAAAATGGCTGTCGAGGCCCAGAGGTCTCCAGTCCAACGGAAGGGAGTTGCCCTGCATCAGGTCAATTGGAGTCCAGCAGATCACAGAGCTGAGAAGTTTCCATCTCAATGCGCCCTAAAGGTTTGCAATCTCTGCCAAAATAACAGGGACACAGTCCTTTGAAGCTAGAACACCTCAGCAGCAGGCTGATTATGACATGGAGGTCTGTACTGAAGATTTGCCTTTGGAAAAAGGTAAATAGGATTATTTAATGCCATAGCAAACAGCAAGCGTGTGGATGAGACCACTGCTACAACATACTGCATGTTTACAAGATAATGGCCTAGAGTTCTTATGATCTAGTTATGAAAAACATGGCCAATATGAACAGGAAAGAAATGGGACTGCTGTGTTTCAAGTCACACTTTATGGAATTATCACAAATGGGAACAGCAGCTTGTAAATGTGTGATTCCT